>JABFEB020000132.1:2344761-2361454 GCA_019775895.2 Stomatorhinus ivindoensis
CTGCTGCTCGGTGGCGGCTTGAGCTGAAACTACGCTAAGAGAAAGTTAAGAACGGTCCCGACCAACCTTACAAACGTAGGACATATGTAAGATATGCTTAGCATACGAACGCTTCGAGAAACGTTCCTTAACGTTAAGAGTGAAGTTAAGGTAAACGCTTGCATGCTAAGAACTACTTAGCGATAAGAAGCTTTCGAGAAACCGGGCCCAGATCGTTCAAAATGAATGTCTTATTTGTGAGTGATCGAGTGTTCAACAAGGCAGTACGTACCGCCTTACAGCTTTGCTCTGGGGTTCGACTGAGCGGGCGGAGATTTCCCTGTACACAACCGCGTGCCTAGATCCTTAGCGGCCGGCGACACGGAAACAATCACCCGTCATCTGGAATAGCCGTTCTGAGCCGCCGATAGCTGTACTCCTGAGAGCGACGCAGGTCAAAATTCCCGTATTCAGTAGATGCTCCATTTGAAGCAAAGCCCAGATTATCTACACAGGAGGCCAGGTAGGTTTTCAGTTTAATGAGGATACCTCCTCTCTTTCCGCGTCTCTTGCGCCTCTTGTTGCGACGCAACAGGTAAGCAGGACACAATAGATGGGCAGGTACAGACGCTAGAAAAGTTGGCGGTGTCTTTGAATGTCCACTGTTAATACAGTCAGGCAAGTTGTTCATATTAGCCTGTATCTTTAAAAGTGTCAGGCGATCGTATATCAGCAGAGATGACACATCATAAGAGACAATTAAAATAAACACAGTAATTAATAAAAAACACGACAGAGTGGGATGGCGGACCATACACAGCGGCGCCATCTTTTTTCCTTGGTGACCTATCTTTGCTGGGTGGCTTTACATTCAACTCGTGGAACATGTTACATTCCTTACAAGATGACCTCAGGGTGCACTTTGCCACGTAGTGTCTGCAGGCACAATGCCAGCAACGATGGTTACTCCTTATCCAGTTTTCCTTTGCTTCTTTGGTGAGCTGTCTGAAATCGTCACAGTGGTCCAGGTAGTGACCGGAGGTGTCACAAAGGGGCAGAAGGCCTTGGGACTCTCAGTCATTCTGTACTTGCCTTCGGCCAGCTTCTCTGTTCCAAGAAGGAGGGAGGTAGCTCTCGCCAATGAGCGTTTGTCCTTCCACAATGATATTTTGCTTGTCTCGGAGCCTCTTTGTTGTGTTGGCCTCACTGCATCTTCATGAACCTGCATCTTGAACTCCAGCCAGTCTGCAAGGTCAACTAGTGTTGGTATTGGTACTTTCAGAGGGTGTACGCTTCTTCTGAAGTTGCTTCGTAGGTTGTGTGGGAGTTTGCTGAGCAGCATCGAGAGGTGTGATCCACATTGTAGCTCTATGTTCCCCTTTCTACCCAGCTGCTCCAGCATGCTGACTAGTGAGCGCACCCGCAGTGCAAACATCTGAAAGGCCCTCACATCTCCACTCTCTATGTTCTGTCCATCCATGAGCTCTGCTATTCTCACTAAAGCCAGTTGACGAGGCTGTCCAAACTGTTTGTTTAGAGCTTCCATTGTATCCATAAAGGGACGAGGGGAGTGATCATATGAGTCGGCTATAAGCTGGGCTTCTTTGAATTTGAGGTGATCGGTGAGGACTTGATATTTGAACCTTTTGGTGGCATCAGCAGGTAAGACATTTTCCAGAGCGGTTCTAAGGCGAGAAAATTCCCTAGGGTCAGCGTGTGTAAAGTTAGGGATAGTTGCGGGAGGTCCTCTATATGTCCTCTCTTGTGCTGCCCGGATATGGTCAGGGGAGACATCTGTTAACTGAACAGATCTGATTGGGGTTTGGTTATCACCTGACCATGTGCTGGAAATAGCCTGAGGATCGGCACTTCTGCCCAATACGTTCCTGTTGATCCTGTCCAAGTACGCCCCCGTAGACCTGGGTTGGGGCAAATGTCTATTAACTGTGATTGGTGATGGGACCGAGCTCTGGGGTCTTAGCAGCTCTTCAACTTCTGCTGAACGATCTTGTACTGATTGCTGCATGGGTGACATACTAGTTGAGCTCGAGCATCTGGTTCTAGGTGCAGGTGTGGGTGCAGCAGACATCTGAGCCCTTACCCTGGTGCTGGGATATACTTTACCCCTGGGTGCTGGCACTGGGATATGAGCAGGATGAGGATCTTGTCTCCTTGACCTTGGAGCTGGTAACCACGCTGTGGGTATACTGGCCATGAGGTGTTCCATCTTTCGATCCATCTCTCTAAGGGCTCTAACTAAATCTGGGAGCTGCTCAGCATTGTGGTGTATTTCGTCAATCTGGCTCATCAGCTGATCGTGACTACGGTGCAAGTCATCCCGCTCTTGAACGAAGTGCTCACTAGTGCCATGTTGAGGATAATCTGAAGCTCACAAAGCAATATTATTTCCTGCAGCATCCTCATGAGGACTCCACCAATCTAACTCGGTCCAGGAGTTCTGTGACAGGTTTATGGGCGTTCTTCGTAGCACTGGGTCTTCCCTTTCAAATACAGGCTCGTCATATGGTCTGGTGGATGTAACGCTCCTCTGTCTATCATTCAGGTCATAGTCCTGAAGATAATCTGGTATACGAGTATGCCTTCTTGGACGAACTACTGGCTCTCTTCAGTTAGATTTTCTTCTCTATCTGGAGAAAAGATGAGTATGGTAGTAATTTCCCATCTGGCTTGAAGGACCAAATTTGTAACGAAGGAAACTATATCCGATGCTCTGAGCTAGGTTGCCGGTGGGAAAACTGACTATAACTTCGTTCAGCTCCGCTCAGCTGGCACCGCTCCACTTCTGCAGTCCGTGTTACTAAGTGAGCGAGCGGGTTCTCCACTCTCAGGAAGATGCGCGGGGCTTATGACTGACAACCATTCCGTCCGTAGGGGAGAGATAACTCGGGTAAATCAGCGCGTCAAGTTCAAATAACAAATAAGAGGGGAACATTTATAAACAATACGGACTGGATAGAACTTACTATAAATATTTAAGACTCTTTTCTATAAGTACACACACCTCAGTTGCAGTTGTTTTGCCCTCAGTCTTGGTAGACCTGCCTCGTTTAGGCTGCTTTTTGCTGGGTTCAGTAGCCATTATGCACAGCTTGAAGAAGCAGTCATCAATGAAGATGGAAAGGTTATCCACAGTCATGGAGCCTCCAAGCTCAGAAGAACTCCTCAGTTGGGTTGAGCAAATGGGAGTACGCTGGTAGGAATTCCATCAGCATCCTGGGGTGGTTAGCAAACCATAGCCTGATTGGGTTGGAGTGATGGAAACTCATATTATCACAAATGATCACATACTTTGGTACATTTTGTTGGCCAATCTTCTCTTCAGGAATGGGATCCATGTAGAGGGTTTTCAAGAAGGTAAGCAGATGTTGGGTGTTGTATGATCCCACAAGAGGGATGTGAGTGTTGATCCCATTGTCCGAAATAGCTGCAAACATTGTGATATTCCCACCCCGCTGGCCTGGCACGTCAACAGTAGCTCTCTGTTCAATCAGATTGTCTCCTTCCTTTGGCGAAGTTGAAACCAGCCTCATCCATGTATATGAATATGGTGCAGGAATCATTGGTATTGTGAATACATATATACCAAAAAAAGTTTTGTAGAAACCTATAAAATACACTTGATAGCCAATGATATCTTGTCCAATACTTTTGACTGCAATGACTTACACAATGATAAAATGACAAGTTTGCCTGGAGTATAAAACTATGCAAAAGAGGGCTTTAACAAGGCATTTTGATCATCATGACATAAGCAACCACTAATGTATGATATAGGTGAGAATTGCACATAAGCATCTGCCTGGGTTTACTAAAACAACTGCAAAATGACGAAAATAACCAGAAATTGCTGCTATGATGTGCGCAACTGACTAGAGCTTGTGGGAATTGAGTAAGCAGTTATGAAAACTTCAATTCTGTTGTGATAAATCATAAAATGTACACTAACTAGTTCAACTATTTTGTATGCAATTACTTATACAATTAGCTAATGCCTAGATGTACTGGGGGTTAAGACTATTCAACAGTACCAGTGTAATACATTTTGACCAACATGTCATAAACAGTTGTTAGTGTAGGAATCAGTAGATTATTGTGCAAAATCATTTGCATGACTGTCCCAAAGCATTTGCAATTTGACCAAATGAATATGACTACATTTATGATGCATTTGCATTTGTGATGTGCAGAAGTGACTCAATGTGAAGGTTATACAAGTAGCTAGGAGAATTTCATTCCTGATCTAAGAAATGTTCCATAGCAACTGAGAAACTGTACTTCATCAGGAATGTGCCTCTGTTCTTGGCCTCTTATATCTTTTCCTCTGTTTACCACCCTACCCTTCCACCATATGCACTCCTTTTCTTATTGGTTGTTGACCCTGTTCATTTCGTTGCTGTTCTTCTATTGTCATAATGTAATGTGTTGTGTTCTGTCAATATATGCTTGCCAAATGAAGGTTCATGAGGTGCACCTCTGAGCTATTTTAGAGAACTGATTGATCACTGGTCAATCTAACAATTTTTCACTTTCCCTTCTATGGGTGAAAGTCAATATTCAACTGAGAGCAATTCATCAATTCAGGACACATTGTTTTGTTTTTAAAGACTGAAAACAGAGGTATATAGAGATTATACATGACAGATTATGACTACTGGTTCAACAATTTTGCATATAATGACATACAATGAGCTAATGCATAGAAGACTATTCAACAGAGTAACAGTATAACAAATTTTGACTAACGTGATATAAATTACTTATAATGTAGGAATCAGCAGTTTATTATATATAATCACTTGCATGACTGTTGCAAAGCATTTGCAAATTGACCAAATGAACGAGACTTCGCATTTATGATATGCACAAGTGAGTCGATGATGTGGAGGCTGTACAAGTAGTTATGAGAATTACATTTCTGATCTGAGATATGTACCACAGCGACTGAGAAGAACTGTAACTGCTGTCTGTAAATTGTCTGTGTGTCCTCTGCTCCCAGGAATAGGCTCCTTGCTCACTCTGACAAGGAAATCACAGTCTCTCCAAATTTTAGAGACTTTTATAAAAACATACACCATATATTGGATTTTATCTCATTGCTTCATAGTAAAGCCTGTTGCTTTCCTGCTAATTATACTTTATTTCATCACCTGGGCAAGTTTACTGCTAAGAGGAGGAGTCCTGACTCACATCAGCACTACTGTGTGGGTATATTTGGAGAAAATGAGCTTAGAGACGTCTGATTTGTCACTGGGCCTGTTTGATGTTACCCTATAGTTCCTCTGATAAGGCAGCACTGAGTGTGATTGGTGGGTGGGGGCATGTTCACTCTGAGGGCAGGATGGTATAAAGACCCTCGCTGAGAGCTCAGAGGTGAAGGTTGGGGTCTCAGCTCTGGGGAGAGCTGGTTTGTCCTGATGAAGATGGAGATCTGCCTGATCATCCTCCCTCTCTCATGCCTGCTAATGCTCAGCACAGCCACTAAGTACCATGATCTTCCTCTGCTCCAGTGGTCCACTCTCAGCCAGCAGAGGTCACGGGTCATTATTTGGGTCTGAAATATTTGTGGTTTATTGCATTGCATGGTCTGTGTGCTGTGTGTTAAACTGAATGTTACCCAGTACTGTCACTCTGATTATATAAAATCTTTACCAAGAATGATAATACACCATAATCACTGTTAAATGTAATTTTTGTTAGTCAGGACTATATTCAGTGCTAAATAGTCCTATTAAATTATAAGCTATAACATCCTTTAAATATTACCAAAAAACAGCAATTATTTAACATGTACTTTTTTTTTATCGCAGCCTCCGTATTCCACATTGTATTTTTGCTATTATGGTAACAATATGGTAGCAAACCATGCATGTCTTAATTCCGACCTGAAAATTTTATATTCCAATTTTTACAAAGTAACATGACACTCAGTATTGTTAAAAAAACATTATCAGGTCATAAGCACATTTTTACATACATCTGTTATGGCCTCTACAGAACTATTACCACTGAAGGTCTATCAGAAATGGCATTAAAGATGCACCAAGGAAAATGTCAGTTTAAATGTAAATGTAATATTTTAGTATATTGATTTGGTTGATTGAACCTTTCATAAATAAACTTATAATCAATGTGTGATATAATATTACTGGCTATCCTAAACTGAGTCTAAGGACTGATTTATGAACGATTTATTAAGTTCAATACACCTACAATACTATATATATAAGGCGTGAATACGGGTAAATGGGATTTTATTTGGATGCACAGAGAGCAGCACAGGATGAACATTAATGACAGATCTGGGAAACAAAGGTAGATGTGGACTGATATACACTAAATAGGCCAAAACTAACATCAAACAACTGGAAACAATCACGGTAGTACACGTAGGTAAAGACTAATGAGGGGGCGTGGTACACATGAGGATCGGACGAGCCGGGTGTGAAACAATGCTGCCCTGGCATGTTTTATGGCGGGGGGGAGGACTTGCATGAGGGGAGGAGCTATTGTAGTGACTGATGTTGGCAGGTTAGCAGGATCCTCAGTAGCATTTCTTAACACACGCACCATGGTGGGATGAACCAGAGGCTAATGGTGCTCCAAGAGAGCACCCCACAGAGGGAATGTCCAGAATTGTTTATGATGTCACATTTTTTGAGCATTCCTTTCTCTGAAACTGCTCCAGGGGTTAGTCATGGGTGGAACAAAACAGAAGGTTGAGGAATGTTTATTATAGGAATACAAAGACTCTGTCTGCCACAAATCTGCCTTGATCGAGTAAAACTACTTCCTGCGATGACATTCGATAAACGATGGTGCAGTCCAAGATCAAGAGTTTCTGTCGAGTACCCCAGTATACAGATTCAAAACAAAACCAACTTTACCTTCATTTTTATGAATTTCAAACCCATGAAGATCAAAGAAGCAAGCGGGTGAGAGTCACTGTGCTGGCAGGGAAAACAGGTGACAATCCATTTGCAGCTCTGACACAGAAAGGGTTTATTAAGCAAAACTGAACACAACAAGGAAGGCACAAAATAACAGAATGGCAAAGGGTCAAAAGCAAAGGAGAAACATGAACTAACTACAGATAACATGACTCAGAAGCAGGGCAACACTAGGAACAGAACTACTTGTAGGAGAACCAAAGGGAGCAACAACACACAGAATACTTCCCAGAAACTCATTCAACTACAGTGAACCCTCAAAGAACAGGCACTTAAGTACACATGTAACAAGACGTAATGCAGAACAGATGAGAATAATAACCAGATAGCCAATCAATGAAAGCACCGGACAATGAGCCTCATGTGGAACCTGAAACAATTAACACGGAAACTGGGAAACAAATCACACACAAGGGATAAAACACAGGGATAATAAAAGCATATGCAAAACAGAACATAAGCAGGGCAAACCTAGAACAAGAAAACCAAGACAGAAAATAGACAGTTGGGAACAATATGCAATCAATACAAATAAACTGATGAGACAGGTTCCAAATAAGCCTTGAAACCACAACCAGTGAGATCTCAATTTCTGAGCCACACACTCAACCCACTGAACAGAGTAGGGCTAAGGGATTTAAAGAGAGAGAAGGATGGGATAGCTAGTGACACCTCTAAAGAAACTGCTTGTTCTTGCTCTTTGCAAGGCAGTCTGTTAAACAGGCGATGAAAATGTCCAGTTGAGATTTATTTGCACATACACTCCATGCTACTCATCACCCATCATGCTAAGATGAATTGGAGTTACTGAATTGCCCAAGGTGTGTGTGTGCCGTGCAATGGGTTGGCACCATGTCCTGGGTTGTTCCCTGCTTTGTGCCCATATAGCCCCCCCCCCAACACACACACACACAACCCTGAACGAGACAAGCAATTACAGAACATGGATGGATACCAGTATCACTGATTTTCAGATGTCTGTATATGGAAACATATGGAGCCAAGGTAAATGTAGTTAAAAGGGACCAAATGTCCTCCACAATGTAATAAAAGCCTGTTATTTTGATGCTGTGGGAACCATTTTTCAGGTCCCAACAAAGATCTGTGAATGCAATCAAAAATGCAAAAAGGCTTATATTTTGTTTGGTTACTTATGGTTATGGTTAGGGCTGGGTAGAGGTTAAGGTCGTCATTTTGGGATTAGAGTTTTTCCCATAGAAATAAATGGAGCATCCCCACAAAGATGGAAGGAGATCTATATCGAAATTTCAGCCTTAAGTAATATTATAAAATATGGTGAACACATTGTATGCCAGAGCACATTATAAGTAAGTTTGATTAACATTTGTAAAGCAGTCAGACACCACATATACATCAAACTGTTATGCCCGTTTACGTAACGATAATAGCTCAGTTAAAGTGATGGCAATAATCACTAAAATGAGTATAAACAGCAAATATTGCGATCACCCATGTATGCAGCACCGTTTTGTGCTAGTGGGGAGATGATGACAAATATCTCAGCGCTAGGGGGAGCCTGTCAAAAACGTATTTAGTGTCAAGAAAGGGTGAGTAATTACTGTATTCCTTCCCAACCACCAGATGGCGAACTATCTCAGTTGCGGTCCCAGAGTGAACCGCTTTTTTGCCAAACAAAAGCCCGCGCAAGGTTCCGGGCGTGCATAGGTATCCTAGCAACCAACGGAGCGAGACGAATGTCGAATCCAGTGCGCAGGCGCAAATTTGTAGCCGAATAGCAAACATGGAGTCTTCCGAGGGTCTGCGAGTGGAGGAAGAATGCCGAGTAAGGAGAAATAAACAAAATACTTATTTAGCAAACCTTCTTTATTGTATTCATTAGCCGCTTCGGTAACCTTATTCTTTTATATTCCAGTCGGTCCTTGTCTAACTGTTTTGCCTGTTAGATTAAATACCGAGCAGTTTTTGAATGGCTTATTGCATTTTGCAGCAAATATAATTCAACTGATTTGATTAACTAATTAATGTTTTAATGCTGCCTCTTTGGTACAGTGCTTAAATACCGCAACTGATAATTTCTTAGTAAGATCCTGCTGACGACAGTATCGCTCCTAATTGGTCTAATTCACTTACGAACTGCTGTCATTTAATGTCCTTGTCGCGGCTTCAGCAAGTCCCTTCAGTATTTTCTAAGACCTCATAAATAATTAATAATCATACTGAATAAAATTCAGTTGAACGGAAAAAGATGCGGGACGTAACTCATTTCTCTTGAATATATAAGTGTGTAGCAGCAACTGGTTGCATTCGGTGATTTGAAGCAGATGCGTGGATGTAGCTCACATTGTCATTGCAGCCTGGGAGTGAGAGCTGTACCCCCGAGTCCCCTTGCAGCCCCCGCAGCGCCACGCATCTGTCCTCCAGCACCAGCGCTGTGTCTCTCGGGGAGGTCATTGCAAACCATGCCAAACAGGTGCTCCGTCCTCACAGACACAACCCCCCTTGTTCTGTATCTCCTTTTGTGTATGATTGTGACTCTGTGCTGAATTACATGACAACGTGACCGTAACGTTTTTGTTTTTAAATTGCTGGGGTAACCTGCTCCGATTGTTCTGGTCTGTGCATATAAGTGCATTATATAGATGGTCCGATCCAAAATCTGATATTAAACTTTTGAGTATTTGCCAATACTAATACCAATCTGATATATTTCCTATCACACCTTATTTATATAATATACAAATCAGCGAAATTATACCCTTCTAAGTATGAAATCAATATTGTATGCACTGGCAGCACTATGTTTTGGACTCTAAGACAACTGGCATATGAGTGAGGCTGGTTGTCGAAACAAGATGTGTAGCGTACCCAAGCCAAGTCTGTTAATGTTAACAATATACCTGTAGTATGCATGTGAACTAACAAAAATGATGTATTACTACTAGTTATATATTGTGCGATTTTACATGACCCAATTCATTTTCAGTATTGTTTTTGGCTTAAGCGATGTCTACAGGTTTTTTTGATCATTCAACAAGCTCCAAAAATATTCCAGTTTAATTGTCAAATGTGCGAAAGTGAAAGGGGTATTTCCACACAGCTGACATGACAGTTCGGACACACATGCGTTTCTGAACAACTAGTGTCAACCAACCCTCCCCCTCCATTATCCAATCAGTCCAGCATTTTTTGCCAGGATGGACCTGATGCAGATACTGGGTATAAGATTGGTGCATCTTTTCCATGATCCAGTTTAATGTATATGGCAGTACTAAAGGATGTAAGAGCTTTGCACACAGATATTTAATTGCTTCTTAGGATTGAGATATAACGTTAACTGTTTGGTTTTGTGTTTCAGGCCACTGGGTCTTGGTGTCCCCTGCCAGGAGTGGAAGACATTGGTCTGTTGACAGAAGCCTCCATTAGTAACATGGCCCAGGCATCTCCTTGGCCTGCAGAGACCTGTGCCCACCAGGGTTCCCCATCCTTTCTGGCTGATCCTGTAACAGTAGCTGGGGATTCCTCCCTGCGACCACCAGGGGGCGCCTCCTGCTCCTTCCAGCTAGGTACAGAAGGTACACCAAGTGTGCCATCCATTGCATGTCTGCTAATGTTCACAAGAATACATTGAAAAGAATTAGTTCTCAGGATTTATTAAAGAGTGGCTTTTATGAAAAGAAGCTACTCTATTGCCACCTATTAAAGAAGTATTTATGAGTATACAGTATGAATGCCTGAGAAGTTTAATTCAGAAGATGAAAGTCATGATCAGTTTAAATAAAATTAATACAGTGATTACAAGAATAGCCCTGATCATTTATATATAATCTTTCTATGTGAAGAATTTCAGGATAGTCACCTCTCACCTGCCCTCCCATTGTTACCGGCAAACTATGGGAAAGTCCACAGCCTGCTGGAAGACACAGTGTTTCATCATACAGCCATGGAGTTTGTAGCCCTGAGGTCAGTTTCTCACCATGTCGCAAACAGTTTGTATGTGATGTGTTTGCGAACGGTACAGTTTTTCCTGAAAGAGAATTACTTCATCCTGAACTGCTGGTTAAATTAAAAAAAAACTTTTTTTTCTCCTCCAAAAAGTATATCTAAAAAACTAGGGTCGTCTTTTGATTGAGGACTTCAATTTAAATGTCATTTTACACATACAGTAGTAGATGGTGCACATTTTGTCTCCGGGCCGTACACTTCAAAATCTCTTACCTTGGATTTGATGTAATACTTTTGTTTATCACATAAATATATAAAAACATACACAGACATACTCACCCCTTCACCATCACAAGGGTAAGGGGCGGAAGATCCCTGCGAATATGAAAAATGTAACAAATATTAAGTAACACTAATTTTTATACATTATTTTTGAGTGATTCAAATAATTTTTGTCTGCTTTATTTTTGGCTTATGCATCACTCAAAAGTATTCCCATGTCATTGTTTATGGCCGATTCCCGAGTAATCCAATCTGCAGATGTCAAATTTGTGTATCTGGAGGAATGACTATATGTGTGTTAATTTTTACACAAACAGGCATGTATAAAGGACCATTATAAAATGCCTAAGGGAAAGATGCAGTTGTGTAGTTTGTTTAATTTTTTGTTGGTGAAAAATTTCATTGTGTGAACTCAGCAGTTTTGACTTTTGTTGTTTTAGAGGATCTCCAGACATTTCTGCTGCATCTGAAACCGAAAGGTTGAGCATCGCACTTCCAGGGGATACTGAAATGTGTGAATTCCCTGCGTTTTCACTGTCAGAGCTTTCACAGGGGCAGCTGGACACTGATCATGCCTCACTATCTGTGCACACGGGGCCGATCACCTTGGCCTCGGGGGAGGATGCAAGCAGCTCCTGCTCACTATCTCAGCACACCCTGTCCCCCGTGTCAGGTGATGGCGATGACGTGGCAGACTGCGTCCCTATAATTCTTGAGAAAGACTTGGTTCCAGATGGCTCTCAATCTGGAACAGAGAGCCAGCATTCAGACTCAGATGGGGGTTCTCCAGACGCTGGACCTCAAGAGAAGCTGCAGGAGGAAATTCCCACAGAGGAGAACAATTCGAATGGACTTCACAAACAGCTGTGCCTTGAAAATGACAGAATTCAATCTGAGTGTGAACCTGAAGAGAACCGAAGCCATCCTCCCAGAAATAGCCAGTCAGTCACCTCCAACTTTGGATTGATGGAAATATCCGCTGGGAGAGAGAGCATTACCACAGACGTATCATATGGCATCAAAAAAGCAGATCCACGGTGGTCTGTGGGGTTCAGCTTTGAGAGAGGGCATTCAGTGAAAGAGCTGTCATCCTCAGGAAATCACACAGCTGTGGAAGGATCTTTTGTGGGATCTCTTGCACAACCGGTGTACCAGTCCACCCCATTTATCTTCCCGGGGATCATCCAAGCAGCTGTACAGCCGCCCTTAGGAAAGCTTTCTGCAGTTGAGTCCAGTGTCGTGGTGTCTTTGGCCTCTGGTAATGAGGCCCGGAATGTCCCAAGCAAACCAACACAAGCTCATGCTTTTGATAACAGCAGCACTGTTTTGAGTCCAAGCCCTCAAACTCTTCAGAGGTCTGGGAAGATCCAGTGTTTACCAAGTCTCAGTTACATGGAGAAAGTGGGGGCTTGGAATATAAACCAGGCATCAGGAAAAAGCTATTCTAACTTGGCTTTGCATAGTCCTAGGCGGAACCTTGCCGCTTCATTCTCTGGAACCTCGGCTTCAGCTAAGGATTCTCTTTCGCTTCCTAGAAGTGGGGGCTCACATTCATCACCAGTAGCTGGCCGTTTCGGTACAGCTGGTGAGGAGCCTCAGCCTATCAGTGCTCTTCACAGTTTGCCCATTCCTGGTTCTGGCTCAGGGGCTGGTTGTTTGTCTCCTAGTTTAATTAGGAACTTGGCCACCTCTGATTCAGACATGCTCTTGGAAACATCAGAAGGACATACACCCCAGATAGAGCAGAGACAAAGTGAACCAGCAAGTGAGTGTACAAAGATCCTGGTGAACCAGTCTGTTCTGCTGGAGTGTAAAGCTATACTCGCTCAGGGAGGAACAGTGGAGTCAGGAGATTTATTGGAGATACAGAAGAAAGTTGAGCATTTGTCCGAAGTTGACTTGCACCATTTCAGCAATGTTTCTTCTAACCAAGGCCTTCAGAGTGTGCTCACTAGCTCTCTGGACAGCTACCAGAGTAAGCAGAAGCTGGCAGCTTCCCCATCGGCTGTCTCTTCTGTGCCTAGCCTGGAGGTGGACACCTACACCCACTGGATGACTGACCCTTCCACACCAGTCAAAGACAAGGAGATGAATATTGATGAAAGAATTCCGGTAATAAATCAAATTAAGCCATCATTAGGCAGCCTTTCAAGCATGTTTTGAAACTCTTGTAGCGTGACAGTATCTGATGATAATATATTTTGTAATATTCAAAATTAGTTATTCATCAGATTATAACAATCATTTACTGTTTTCACAATTCTCATTGTGCAGATGTACCTCCATAATCTCGGAATTGACCAATCCCCATGGACTATTCTGACTCCTTTCGTGTCCAGAGGACCAATCAGGGAGCCAGAATTCTCACCAACTGATTTCTGCACAATAAAAGATTCCACGCCCACAAAGAGCACACTGCCGTCTGAAGGTATACATTTCGAGCTGTCACCCTGTAGTAAAGATGTAATACTAAGTATGTTTAGTAACAATTTCTAGTCCATCTATGCCATTGCTAAGCGCTTACAGAACACCCAGAACTGAATTCCACTCCATTGCAGGGCAGTTGCACAAATACTCACAAACATTATGTGTAATTTAGACAGAGTGTTCAAATTTTTGGACTGTGGGGGGACCTGCAGCACAGGGAGCCCATGCAATGTGGCAATGCTACCATGTGGTCTTCAATTTTTGCAATTTACTCTCGCTGGGGGGGTCATACCTTTGAACTTTAATGATAACTTTTCTCTTCCAGGTAACACTTCTGAAAAAGGGGAGTTTTCCAGGTCCAGTGTTCTGTCTCTGGGCTCATGCGCATCCATTCCCCTGAGTTTGGACAGCTTTCAGCCAGACGCACCTTCTCACATTACCCAGAAAGACAGATGTCTGAATCACTGCAGCCTGCAAGCAGCCATTCATCCACTAGGTTCATCTCTGGACCCTCTACCTCAGCAGCCCCTTGAGAATGAGACACTGTGCGAAGGACAGCAAGCCTCAAGTGAAGGCAGCAAGATCACAGAACATTCTCAGGAAGGAAGATTCCAGTCTAGTAAGGCTGAGACCCAAGACACACAAGACAGGGTTTCCTCCACAGGTCAGCTGCCAGGCCTGTCTGTTACAGACTCCTCTGTGGGTAGAACATTGCATGAGCTTCTGAACAAGACTGGGAGCACTGTGTCTGAGAGGCCATCGCTCTCCTCCTCCTCAGCCACCATGTGGGGCTCTGAAAACTCCCTTCTCTGTGTACAGAACAAGCTAGGCAGTTTTACAGGCTCTTCTGTCTCCTTGGGGAATCGTAAGACCACCCCTCTGCTTGGGGGCAAGTCGTCTTCAGATTCACAGCTTATAACCGACGGGCAAATAGAGACTTCTTCCAGGGAGCCCTTCAGGTCCTCAATACCATCGACTGACCAGCTCACAGCCACAAGACAAGCAGTTGCGCATCACACTGGTGTAGACGCAGGCCCATCCTCTGTGGTTGGCATTTCAGGGCAGCCTGCTGGATTCCTCAGTGATAAATCTGTGCGGCGGGAGCCTGAGGGCTGTAGTGCTGTTGTTCCAGACCAGGCACTCCCTGTATCTGTTTCTGTCCCAGCGGAGGGCTGCCCTGAGGCTGACGTGCAGGCCCACCAGGTGGCCTCCTCCTCCAGTGCTTCAATAGAGATGAGGCCAGCCTCAGGCTGCAGAGAAGCGGACCAGAATGCCGAGAGCGATAGCGGCAGTGCTGATGTGCTGGCTGCCAGAGTAGCCAGTCTGCTGAGGAATGAGTCACCGGCTACTGTGGCTTCAAGCGGGGCGAGCTTTGCAGATGAAGAGGAGCGAAGAGCCAGGGGTAAGACTTCAGTGCATGTGTGTTTGTTGCGGCGTCTCTGTGGCAAACCGAAGTGAAAATTCCTCTATTTACACTACTCCATAGGAGTAGCGTGGTAGGTCAGCAGGTGGCGCTGTTGCTGCACATCTCCAGTAGGTTTGCATGTTTGCATGCTTTTCCCCTTGTTGTGCTGTGCAGGGCTTCACCGCGTTCTGTTTTCCTAATTGGCTTCTCTATACTGCGTGTAGTTTATCATTCTGTATGTGCATGTACCCTGCAGTGGATGGAATCTTGTAAGGAATCTTTTGCTGTCCCCCAGCCTGGCATCCTGTCCTGCTGGGATACCCTCCAGCCACCCCCCCCCCCCCCAAGCCTGCCTGACCAGAATAGGCAGTTAGATGGATGGATGGATGGATGGATGGATGGACATGCATACATATAAACCTGTACTGAAATTCTAGAATCAGTCAGTAAGAAATGTATCTGGGTTGCACGCTTGTGATTGTGGTGTTAACAGTGACATAGAGCTCTTCAGTGTTTTAACTATAGCCCTAATAACAGTGTGCATGCTTGTTTTTCATCAGAGTGGATTAGATTGAAAGTATTGGGACAGCAGTGTGAGCCACTGGGCTTGAACATACAGGACAGGCAGCGCATTGAGGAAATCAAGCAAGAGCTTCTACTCTGCACCAGACAGCAGACCAAGGTAAACAAGACTATCTGGTCACGGAACTTTTGTTACTATTAAACATTCTGATTCATTCTGATTATGTAACATTCACTGATCTAACCAATGTCTTAAATATCAAAATATATTATATTAATTATATTAATACTTCAGTATTCTACTGATTAATTTGGCTATTAATCAAGTAATATATTCATATATTATAATTATACATTGTGATTGGTGTGAGGCAGGAACCAACCACACAATGAAGTGCACACTCAGTCACACATCCAGTCAGTTTAGACACTCTGATTCACTTAAATTGTATGTTTATGGATAATGGAAGGAAACCGGAGGATCCACCAAAAAGCCATGCACACACGGGCCGAACATGCAAACTCCACACACAGTGGTGCTGAGCAGTGACAGCATTAGCCATTACAACACTGTGCTACCCTTGCACGATGTGCAGTGTTAATACTGATGTTGCATGTTTTTCTAAGTAGAGATGCACCAATTGAGCCAATATACTGCTGATAATTCGTTTTAAATTGGTAATGCATATTGCTTTGCATACCCATGTACTAATCCGTTAGAAAAATGTCCGCTGTGTAGGGCTGGGTACCGAACTTTGGTACTTTTGAGGTACCAAACGAAATCAAGGATTAAAAAATTATTATCTTTCGGTGCCAAATTCTGATGCACAAACAATAAATCTCAGTCTCTGTAATTCTGTCACTGTGGTTGTGGTTGGCTATTTAACATAACGTTACTCAAACGCTTCATGGAGGCTGGAAGGACAAACATATACCCAGAGTAAATGGGTGTGTGTGCGTGCTGTTGTTTGTGTGGAAAATGCTTATGAATTCAAAAGTGTGGCCCCACAGGCTTCCAATCTGTGATCATTCAGCCTTATTCTGTGACCATGTTATAGCTAGGCACACCAGTGTGTGTGTGTGACCGTGGTATAGCTAGGCACACCAATGTGTGTGTGTGACCGTGTTGTAGCTATAGGCACACCAGTGTGTGTGTGTGTGACCGTGTTATAGCTATAGGCACACC
>JABFEB020000132.1:2380905-2392642 GCA_019775895.2 Stomatorhinus ivindoensis
CCCTACACGGGTACATCCTGCAGATTACACTAATGCCCTACACGGGTACATCCTGCAGATTACACTAATGCCCTACACGGGTACATCCTGCAGATTACACTAATGCCCTACATGGGTACATCCTGCAGATTACACTAAAGTGGGCTTGACACCCAGTCAGCCTGTCACTTGTGCAACTTAAGAGGACCGCAGCTACCAACCCATAAAGTCTGATAGATGAGAAAGTGCCAGTGAAGGAGTGGCAAAGAATGAGAATGAGAATTAAGAGCGCAGTCCAAGTCGCTGACATCACACAGCCAAACTCTCACCTCTCTGCCTCTCCTTCGCTCGGGCAATTCTGCAGTTTCGCCGCCTCATCACGCCCGGCGGTCCACTGCTGGATCCTGATCCCAGGCTGTTCAAAGTCACAGCCCCCGTCATTGCACCACTCCCAGCCATCGAGCTCTCTTCCTCAAAGTAACCACCTTGGTCAAAGAGGTCTTCCTCTCCAACTGCCATCAGGGAAAATAAAAGCACAAAATAAAAGGAATACACTCCCCATGACAAACACCTTGATGCTCCAAAACACAGACTAGCTTCCCACCACCTCACCCGGTGCCCTGTCCATCTTTTCATTGTTGCTCCCAGCTTGTCCTTGAATCGGCATGTTTGGGAGCGTCGGAGAAAACATGTGTCCCATTTGATTGCCGATCTGGCTGGAATTACCCTGAGCACTGCCGGATGGGCCTGAAGATGCTGGCTTTCGGGAATATAGTCGACGGGGTGTAAAGTGGTGCTCTATGGGACAGACACAATAACGTTCATTCTTAAAAAGGAAACTGATTACAAATTAACCGAGACGGTCTGAAAATGAAGGCTCACCCCTTTCATTAGCTCTCCTCCTTCCCCATGAGAACATTCTTGATTCATAGCCTTATAAGAAATAAAAAAAGACCTTTTATGTTGAAAAATTTCATGCATCTGTTTTTTAAACAGAAGAGCACAAGCACATTTTAGGCTACACTAAGCAACCATCTTAAAAACATACACATGTACTTCCATGGATTAATATTTTTTGTACTTTTTTTGGCCAAGCTGTGTGCAAAACTATGTTGCAGAATAGTGTACAAGAATAATAACCTATACTGTAGGGTGTGAAATATCAGGGACCTCACAGTTAGTGGGTATTCTGGTTTCAATGACAGCAAAGCTCTTTACTATAGTTAAAACAATTTAAAATTACATCCACGTGTGTTTCCTTTGGGGGTGATGAGGTAACACAGTGGTTGGCACCATCACTTCCCAGCTGTGGGACCTGGGTTTGAGCTCCATGTCCTCAAAAACATGCTAAGGTGGACTGAAGTTGCCAGACTGCCCATAGGCGTGCATGTGTGAGTGAACGATGCTCCTATGAAGGCTATGATGGGTTGGCACCCAATCCTGGGTGATTCCCTGCCAGGCGCCCACAGCTGCCATGACAGGTTCCTAACTCCCACGACTCGGAATTGGATGAATGCGTTTTCACTTAAACTGATATGATCGATAATGAACTGGGAAAAGGAAAGGAATCGGTATGAGTTTTCATCTTAAATGCAATTTCCTCTTGTGTCACAGGCCTCCCGCGGTACCGTTTCTCTCCTGGCTCTTCGTGGAGAAGATGAAGCGGTCCAGCTGGCAGCGGAGGAAGTCGCGCTCCTCTTCCAGGTCCTCGATGCGCTTCTGCAGCCATGAATTCTTCTCCAGGGAGATCTGCAGCTGAGTGCGCAAGTTGGTGATCAGGAGGTAGGAGGATCCTGATGGGGGGATCCCTGGTGACGATGACCCTGACAGAAAGGGGGCAGAAACATGCAGGGAAGGAACTTATACATAAACTCCAGCATTTTAGTTGTGTGTGGAATTTCACTGAAAATAATACCACTCAGTAAATGAGAAATAATTATGTAATAAAACACTTTTTTTTGGAACACAAGTACAAAGTTGACAGAGCTTTTAATCAGCCCTGGAACAGAAGTTTATAGTAAAATAATGTGACATTTTAAAATACCACTGTGACTTTCTGTATTTGGATTATTTTTCCACTAATAGCTAAGCCTTTCATAATTCCTAGAAACAAATTTGTTCATAGATTATCGCTGTTTGTGGACATTTTGAACTCATTTGCCCTCAGCCTGAATTAAAAATCCCTTCTTTATGTAAGCTAACCAATGCTGGCACAAGCAAAGCTAGCCCCATTTTCGACCATGTGGCATTTTTTGTTTAATGAATCATACACATTTCCACAGTGTCAACTTGCATGTTATTAATCTAGCATTTCATCATCACCACCATCTAAGCATCTGAAATGCAATTTGTGATAAACAGAGTAAGTCTCATTTGCACCTCATTTACTTTTTAGTGTAAGGTTATGTTTATTCTTGACCGTTAAATTAAGGTTATAATAAATAATGTTTAGATTTTACAGTTGTTTACCAAATTTCAGAAACAATCTCACCTTCAAAGCTTTGTTCATTCTGCCTAAAAAAGCCAGACTGTTCAAAGGTGTTGACCTCGAAGGGAATGGAGATTTCATAACCGTCCTCATTCTTTAAAGCTGAGGAGACAGAGAGAAAGGGAAAAGAAAAAAAAAGTGACTAAGGGTGCACTGATGCATCGCGACAAACGTAAATGTGGTAAAACACCATATGGCAAATTGTCAGAATGACATGTACGGGATGGTCACGCTACATTGACATACGGGTAACTACACGCCTGCATAGGGGTTCATGACAATTTATCAAGACGAACTAAAGCATAACTTACCGTGTATGTGGGGCGACCCCGTTTCCTCCCCCTTCACGCTTCCGGTTTCCTGCCTCTCGCGAGCCCCCTGTTTTGCCAAAATTTGACATATTAGCGAAAGGGGTTATGCAGGATACAGAGACCAAATATGTCTTTCTCTTAACATTTATAATAAAATAATATCTTTATTGCATTTCAAAGAAATGTGCAGTCTCCCTAATTTTCTATTTTTGTTTGCTACAACAATCATTAATAACTGGGGGTGCAATTAATTAGTGAACTGCAGATCTAATTCTCTTTACATCAGTTCTCAGGTGGTTCGTCAGAGCTAGTCGTCAATACCACCTTGCTATGTTATGCCCAAACAGCGACATTTGTTTCATATCTATGTCATACAAGTGGAGAAAGCAGACCCCTAAAACATAAATCCAAGCATTACCCGGGTCACCTAACTTAGTTCCCCTACCCAATTCTCCAGATAACTATCCAACTAGCTAGTCCCTCATCTCTTCGTTACATCTATACCTGTGTTTTTTCTAACACTGACAATAAATTAACAAAAACAAACCATTTCTTCCTGCATTATTTTTTTCTTTCTCACGCATTAGCTAACACTGTTCCTGTTTTTCGCCAGATACCCGTTTGTATTTTTTACCCTCACATTGTAGCTAACAGTTAATACGCTTTTATCACGATGCTGTGTTTTCCCGTGGCGGAGATTTACTTCCGGTCACGCATGTCGCGATAAGAGAGCGTTCATAATGGTCAAGAATTGTTAAAAACGAACAGAGCACTGTAAGGGATCGTCAAGAAATTACACAAAAAACCACGCCGATATCCTGTAATTAACGTCTACGTTTCTGAAAAATTCTAAATTAATGTGCAAAATGTTGCATGATTGTCGCTTTCTAAACACCATAAAGATCCCAAATTGCTCCAGGAGGACAGCCCTATTTCTGAAAGCTATGCCAATAGAGTAACTATATAACGTTGATTTGGCGGCATACTTAATTTACTTTTCTAGTAAATGTCGTTGTTTACCTCGGTAATGTAAATAATGATTTACATCGGAATTTAACCTCTGGTGATTATTGCATAATGATTAAACAAGACTGAGCCAATCAATACCAAGACAGGTGAATGATCGGTGTCAGGTAACTCGCCTCATCTGGAAGAGACGAAGGTGGACCCGGAAGCAAGCCAGCGGATCTTGGGAAGTCTGTACTTTTTCCAGTAAAAACCCAAACAACAATATAAAGAGCTGCGGAGAAGTGTGCGGGAAATCACTCTTTGGGAGGTGAGATTAAATGGTGCATAAAATTTACAGTATACACAGGAACTCTATAGATTGTGTATAGTATTTAAAAATCAGCGACGGGTGAGTTTTGGTAAACGAAAAATGACTATTCTAGGGTGGAGTCCTTTGTATAAACAAAATTCAGGGATCATTATATCAGAAGTTAAAACAAGTAAATTACCGTAGCAGTATTCATAGATGGAAGGTTAAATTGACCGTCAGAGGGGAATTCCACTTAAAAAATTGAAAAAGGTGTTATTTCATGTACACCTAAGCGTAAACACGTAAGAGTAGCGCGTTTATTGCAAAGGACTGCCAGAAATATTCCATATCCGGCTTGGTATTAACACCCACGTTATAATGTGTAGGCTACATTAAATGAATGAGTAAATTAAATTATGATTTAATATGACGTGTTGTGCTTATCTTAGTTGCTGGTATTAGTAAATTACAGACTCAATTGGTCATAGTATTGCAAGTACCAGACTAGCTATTTATCATAGTAGGCCTATATTGATTATAAATATCGTCACTGACAAACCCACTACATCCTTTAGGTGACCATGTTGCCGCGCTATGAAGGCCTGTCACACTGCAAACTAGCACTTGTGTTTGCTGTGCTGATGGACTTGCTAGGTGTCACAGCCCTTCTGGTGGGAGTGTTTGCTCCTCTGGAAATTAAGGGCAGGGATTTTGGAGACTTCCTAGTATACTCGGGGGCACTGCTGGTTCTGATGTCCCTGGGGGGTTGGGTCATGTGGTACAGCGGCAACATCGAGGGTTTGACATCGCGTAAGGAACTGGGATACATCGGAACCGCAGTGGACCAGCTGGCACGGACTCTCAGTCGGAAGATGACAAGACGGATTCACAGTGGCCCCTAGGACTCTTGGACCTTGGAGGGAGGTGGTCAGTCTAAGCCAAGGGTCCCCAGCTACTTTTCCCACAGATATCCAAGCTCCACTGAAAATTGGTGCCTGGAAAAATCCCTGATCTAAGCAACAACGGAAAACCATTTTTAAGCAATCAAAATAATTACAAACCGTTTGTCTCTCATTTCATAATAATTCTTTGCCGTAAGATTTTAACAGACTATGTGAAACATTGAGAAATTTGTATTTCTTATTTTGGTTTGTAATGGTTTTTTGAAAAGTACATTTTAATGGTGGTGTTTGTATAATTGAAAATATTGATTACTGTGAAATCTCTCAAATGAGAATATAGCACCCTGTGCTTCTCCTGCTGTACAAACTCACACGGTTGCATTGTACTGTATTTCCCCTCATCTTTTTCAGACTGTTACAAAGTCTGAGTTTCACAGCTGCCACAACCAACTTACAAGCCTACAAGCCAACTGTTCTCATTGGTTATGAATGTTGTTTAAGTATATGGGATGTAGATGTCACTAACAGTATTTTCTTGTAATATTTAAGAAAAATACATTTCCAGTTTTACATATAGAACTTTCTTATGTACATCCTTTTTATATTCTTTCAATGTATAGTTTGTTTTAAAAAATGGAATGTTTTTGTATTAAGTCAATTTCATTACTGATGCCTAGTTCCAGTAATATTCAGACTATTAACAAATTAAAAAAAACTGTACAAATTCTGAAAGAATACTGTATTTACAATAGCTGGTTTCAGTTTCATGACTGATTGGATGTTACAATTAGACACAACAGCTCACTGCAGAAGGGTCCAGCTGTAACATTGAAGTCAAACCATTACTCAAAGTTACATAAAACATCTTTGTTCCCACACCTGCTACCGAGAACTTAAATAATTAACTTAAAAGTAATAAAATACTTCAGTAAACAAGACGGAACATTCAGGAAGAGAGGGACTCCCAATAAAGCAGTGATGTTAACAATGCAAACCACCAGAGTGTCTGGACACAGCAAAACGAAAGTGCAGAGCAGCTTTGTTCAGCATATACAAGGGGTCACAGACGGTTCACAGTTGGGGGGGGGGGGGACTGGCATGCCGAATAGGCTTGGGTGGTATTACAGCATACCCCGGCATTTAAATCGCGAAGGTAGTATTTTTTAATACAGGCACTCCCCTTTCAAATCTGATACGGAGCTGCAGTATAGAGTTGCAGTGGCCATTCCGCTGGTTTAATTTTCATTGTATGGAGAATGTGTGAACACTGTGCTTGTTACCTGAAACACAGAAGTTGCAACTTTTTTTACTGATAAAAAATAGAAATCTAAACTGAAATGAACTTAACAGGGAATGTAGCCAACAGCAATTATTTGGAAGTAGGAACAAAAGAATTTGCTTGTGCTGGCCATTTGCTCACAGGACTAATATTTAATATCATTTGTAGCAGTTTTGCCCAAAGTCTGATGAACTTAGAAGGATTCGTTTAGGCTCTTGCTGATTCGAGTTTACAGTAGCCTACATGATTTGTTTTTTTTTTTAAATCATCATACACCGTATACTGGTGTACAATGTCTAGAATATGTGATGGTATGAAAAAAAATATACACCGTCCAAGCCTACTGCTGATTCTCAGTAAAACCATTGATTTTTCCTATGGTTACATTGAGGTAAATGCCGGTAATGATGCCATGTGATCTGTGCCCAAAAAGAAACTACCATGTCACATGAGGTAAAAATTGTATAGGAGCCAGAGACAAATGTCACTTGTAGATCATGTATTACTCCGTATGATAATAATCCAAAATGGAAATTCATGAAGTACTGCACACCAGTGCTCAGACCTCAGGTAGGCACACCTACAGGAGAGCTGGAATACAGCTGCTGTGAGGGATTAACAACAGCAACCAATCAGAGTGCGGGGCTTGGAAGCGAGGGGGAGGAGCTCTGCCAGATGATCATGTGACTGCGCTCAGAACGTTGAGGGACAGCTTCAGGCAAGCCATCGCTCCCATCGTCCCCTGAAGGAGAAAAGATTAAACAAATAGAGCCTCACACAGACCAAACAATAAGAAAATAAAGATATTACATGAAGGTAGTTTCCCCATCTTAAATTATCTGCTGAAACCAAGAATCGTGGTTAAAATCCTATATCTACTGTCCATGTTGACAAATGCCAGCTTACCTATGCGGAAATTGATGTAGCCCTCGCCTCCACTCAGAATAAGCCGGGAGGTGGAAAGGGAGGATCCGCCAGTGGAGGGCAGGTTTAAGCAGCCTGAGGGAGAAACACAGACCATAAGCCTCAAAGATTTGTGGTCAAAGGCAAAACAGGAAGGAGATGTGGAAAGCATGAGAGGCAGATTGGCACCCCTGCTCTCGTAAGATTATTAAAAACACCAAAGTGGAACGAACACACTTAGGGGAAAGAAAACTGACTGACTATCCTGCCACATACCAATTAAATGTTTAAAAGAATACAGAATTCAGTAAAAACAAATTAATCACTATGCTGCCATGGCACTAAAAGTTCATGGTAAGTTTTTAAGCCTAGTTAATTATTAATTTATGTCACCTCCAGGCCACCATGGTATATTGAGTTCTTCCAGAATATTCCATCTTCCATGACACCAATTTAGACTTGGAACAAAGTGATAAACCCAGTACCTTTAACCATTCACCCTACTATAGGACAAGCTGGACTATGCAGAAATAATCAAACTGGTGAATAAATCAGAAGCACCATTAAATGTTGGATTTCATTACATAACATAACACTGGGACCCCAGAAAAATCTACTCAAAAGGAATAAACTGAAGGAACGACATCAAGGCAGGAGTTGAATTAGGGTAATTCTGCTATAAAATGAACTCATGTGGAGAGATTGACAGACCTGGGGTAGAGATTATGAATTTAACAGCCTGACGATGTCCATGGTAACACAGCTGAGCTCCAGCCAGAGTGCAATATGGGATAGAGGCCTCAGAACCTGAAAGGTGGAGTGACACAGAACAAGATCAACAGGGCAAGTCCTATCACGTTTAAAAATAGAGACATTCCAGCCTGGAATACTCACTGAGCAGCATTGGGATGGAGAAAATGGCGCCACTGCCAGTTCCCACCCATAACCGGCCACAGATGACAGATAGAGATGAGATCTGTAAAGGAGAGAGTGAAAGGAAGGCTGGGCCTGGAATGGAAGATGGCAAGAATCACATTAGACCTGAAAGACTGATGACAGCAGCATAATGCAGCAAGGACACAGTAAGAGCTTTAACCTAGTGTTTTCATTACTAATTGGGCCAAGTCCACTTCTTGCAGGGGTCGACAGCTTGCCCAGTCGAAGAGCCGGAGGGTGGTGTCCAGCCGGCATGCGGCCCACACCCCGCACGCCGCCGAGCACAGGAACCGCACCTGCTGCTCATGGTGCTCCGACACGCTGAACGTATGCTGGAAGGTGAAGGGCGGTGAGCAGGGGGGACGCGCCAGCAGCCGGAAATGCGCGTGACATTGCCGTGAATGCAGTCGGGGCTTCTGCCAGCGCACCACAGCCCTTACCTCCACTTTACGCCCCTCTATAGCGACGACGTGGATCTGGTTCCAGTATCCCACCCATAACCGATCCCCTCGACCCAGGACACAACGGAGGGGCTGCACTGGAGATGATCCCAAGACCAATAGTTCCCGAGACTGCAGATCCCAGTCACCTGTAATTCATACATCTCATTAGGATTCAGACTGTCGATCTTCAGCAAAAGCTCGAGTAAAACGTGCAGTGAAGCCCAGTTCACTCTATAGCTAATAGATGGTTTGGTGGATCTGCATTCGCTTATCCAGGCCCCACAGGGCTGAACTGCAATCTCTGAACGCATTGTGTTATACAACAATACCCCATCTGTGGGATGTCAAGCATACAGGAGGCTGACTATAAACACCAGAAGAGGCGAGAGCTATTCTAATCCCTTACGAAAAAAAGTCATGGAGCTGCATGGTGGAATCCCGGCATGATTAACTGGATCATTCGGCGCGGGTAAAACGAAAGCCATGCATGCTCATTTGAGCACATCACCATGACTGTGAACGACAGAGATTAATACATACCAGAACTGCGACCAAAGAAACAAAGCGACCCATTGGCTAATCCAGCAATCACATGACCCTGAAAATACCTGCAAAAAGGTATAAAGTGACAGGAAGGCTTTACAAACAATATACACACAATAATCGAAAGGAAAAACAAAAATGGTCACTCACGTTAGAGAGTGCACTCCTTCAGAAAGAGAGACCGACTGCAGACAGCGCCTCCTAGCTGTGGATGCTGAGTGAACTAAAATGCTATCAAATAAACACACACAAGACAAATGTAATACAGCAGCCATGCTGCAACAGACTGTTCCAATATATGTTATATCAAACTTATATTAATGTCAACATCACACCTTCCATCCTGAGTGCCGATCCACACCGTTCCTGAGGAGTCCCCTTCTACACAGTGGAAAACACATACCGGATTAATAATCTATAGCGTTATGAATGGTGTCTGTGGTTGGTTATTATGCAATGCAATTAGAAGTTATCTAAACAATATTATGGTTGATTAAAAGCAACTCTCGATTGCCAAAGCAGGACACGTTCTCTAGTGGTAGCTAAAACCAAAGGAAAATGTGATGTTTTATAAACTTAGAAACTGCTCTTGAACAACAAGCCCAGACCGAGGCCTATAAAAAAAGCTTATTGTAGCTTTAGCCAAGTGTTTTAACAGTGTGCCATCGATCTAGACATTTCACATGTTCATGCAGAGCCAACAAGCACCTTAGGTAGCCACCTAAGGTACCAGCTTCTGGGGGGGGTGCCATCTTGCCAGTGAATTTCACCGTCTCAGACAGGGGGGGGGATCAGCTATGAAGCTTGCCCTCATTGGCTAGGACCGGTACTGGGCCCATGCACGCAAACTGGTAGCACAAGACAGTTCCCACAGTTCCCATTATCTGCACGGCCTGCAGCATGCGAACTGACCAGCAGGGGGCACAGCACAGAGACAGAGTGCAGGGGAGGTGGGCGGGAGGCTGAACTGATCCAGGACAGTGTTGGAGCGTGTGGGGTCGATCACTGTGACATCACTGCTGGAGGCGGGGCCAGAGATGACCCACACCGAACACTACCAGGATGAAAATGAATGGATGGTGAGGCTTGATTGTGGACGGCAGATGTTATGGTGCCAAAGACTCAGATTTTAGTCCGTGGTAATATCACGACAAAACGGGATCATTACCATGAGGTCGCCCGATATCTCGGGCGTGACGGCCGTCGCACACGTCAGCTGCAGGGACAGAATGTAAAGGTCAGACCCGTTTCCAGTGCCACAAGGCAATCAGCTGTAACAGTTATTCATCCCTGACTCACAGGCACCTTGGCACTGGCGTCCCTCTGGTCTAACAGTCGCAGCTGCACTAGAACGGGCACATCCTTGGGCTCGGGTGGAGCACCATTGCCAACCTGCGAATCACAATCGTGACGTCAGTGAAATAATTACCACATATAGAAACGCGACACTGAAATGCAACCTTCCAGAAAGAAAGTGCGGCACACAAACCCAAAAGGAAAGGAGAACGCTGAAAGGAGAACGTGCGCGTCGAGAGAACTTGAGAACTCTGAATCCTCCAGAGAGTTCAAACTTCTAATTTCGTCCATCCACCTCAAAAAGGCTTTACTACCTTTTTAGGATGCAAGTATTGAAGGTTGATGTCTGGGATTACCTGCGAGCTCGTCTGCGGGACGGGCATACTCCAGCCATGAATCTGTCGTTTACCCAGAGTGCTCCACACGTGCGAGCGGATGTCTCGGTACAGCTCCTTTCTCCTGACCCGCGGGGACAGGGTGGGGGGCGGGACACCGCTGAGAGATGGGGGCAGGAGACACAGCGTGAAGACTGCTGCTTATGCCTGGAAGCTCAGCCTAACCACACTGACGCCTAGTCTCCTCATCCGCATACAGGACTGAGCCAAAGCCTTAGGCCGTCACAGGAAATGTTTAAAGCTATTTACCTGCGTAGTAAGCATGTTGGCTCAGAAACTTTATATTAGCACATTCATTTGCATGACAGAAAACTAGCAGAAATCTCTTCTGTTCTCCAAATTACTCCTCAAGCATGACTGCTACAAAAACTACACTCCATTTCCCAAACCTCTCCTAAGGGGTACCAGTCACGCTATAATGTAAATATATATATAATAGTTTTACCAGTAGCTCATTTGATGTAATTAAGTGGAAAAGAAAGTTAATGAGATATTGATTAGCCATACAAAGTGTGTTACTGATCGCATCAAAATACACGAGCAGAGTGGATTGTTGCTACAAATACCGTGGTGACTCTCTCAGGGGTATAGAAATGGCTGAGGCAGCCTTAACCCAGCCTTAAGATCATTTCAACATCATTTTCTTTGGCAGCCTAAGATTTTTGCACAGCACTGTGTTTGAAATTTACTATTTGTGTCTTCTGTACATCACATTGAACAAAAGCATCTGCTAAAAGAAGAAAGTAGATGCAAGGTAAAATTAGAATTCACCCTAAGCTAACCACCCAAGCTTCATTTGCTCTGCCACCGGTGCTCACACCAAAGTGCAGCTGCTCCCCCGCAAACCTTCACTTACTCAGTCTGAGTCTGGCTCACGGCCAACTGCTGCCGGTGGCCCTGCAGGGGGGAGGGCCTCTGCTCCGCTGTAACTGAGGGGGGGCCGCCCAGCAAGCCAGGGGGAGGCGGGAAGGGGTCCTTGGTCAGGCCGAACAAGCGGTTAAACC
>JABFEB020000132.1:2415053-2428031 GCA_019775895.2 Stomatorhinus ivindoensis
TTTTAGTGTACGAGTTGAGGGTGATGACCGCAGAGGCCATGCAGCAGCCAAAGGAGATCCAGGCCAGGCTAAGACAGACAGGGGAAAGGGAACTGAAGGAAGGTGCGAGGAGATCATTAAATCCTCAGCACAGGACCCTTACATCATGGGGACCTGAAGGATGGAAGGTCACCTACGCAAACGACCAGCCGTAATCCCATGTCTGGGGTCTCCAGTCTTTTGGCCCGATGGTCACGGTCAGCTGGAACACTGTAGTGTACATCATATGAGCCACCATTCCCATCAGCCCTGATCGAGAGAGAGGAAATGGAAGCGAGCCATGCAGGGGGGCGCAGGAAACGGGGGGTGGGGGCAACGACTCGCAACCACATGACAGGAAATGTAAAGAAAGGCCGCGCCTCGGAATGAAGATTTTGTTTATTTTTTGTTATGGTATGTGGTAGTACAGCATACTGGACCCTTCTTAGAGATTGAAAATAATTTTAGCCCTTTTCCATAGCTATTAAAATAAGTCGTTTGTGGCACTTGTAATGGCAAAGACTTTTGTTTGGAGTTCTTTTAAACAGACAACAGAGCTACAATTATTTGATAACTACTTTTATTTATAGTCTAAATACTACAAGAACATTTGGCAAGAAGCATAGCTTAACTTTTAGAATATCAGTACATTTTATCTTTAAAAATGTGCTCTGTGGCCTTTTTGTATGTTAGGAAAAGGTGAGCAGGAAAGGGAAGCGATGGGAAATATTCTGAGATGGGAAGGGAACATATAAAGGGTTTTAGTATAAAAGCTGTCAGACACAAACGGCTCTTTGCGTGTGAGCGAGGCGGCCTACCGGACAGGATGGTGCAGATGGCAGCGAAGGCGTTCAACTTCAGCGCATACATCTCCCTGCGCGAGCACACGCACAGCATCTCCATCCACATCAGGAGGAGGCCGGTGGCCAGAAGGCCAATGTGCATGATCTCCGACACCACGGACAGCCACAGGACGCCTGGCGGCAGAAGCCACAGTCCAAGACATGGACAAGACGACGGTCCTAATCGCAACCAGTCGGCTCCTAGGGGGGCTCTGCTGTTGGACCCTAAGCACGGGCATCTTTCCAACAACATGGTAAGATCTGAAACTAGATATTTGACTGTCTAGGTGACAAGAGATCAGCAGTGAGCTTTATCTACAATGGGAACCAACTACATAAGCAGTTAACTGGATTTTTTCCTAAGGAAAAGTCATAAAAAGAGACAGTCACATTAAAGAAACACATTTTTCAGCCAAAATCATTTATTTCCAACCGGTACTATTTAACACTTAAACTTCTATTTTATGTTCAGCTGTTATTCTATTTTCCTTTTTAATGTTTCGTCCTATTATACTTTCTAATATTTGTTATTTATTTCGTTATTTATTTGTTATTTATTTCGCGAGCTCACCCTGACTTTCACCTGGAGTCAGTTCCATGAAGCTGCGGCATCTCTCACCTGCACGGAGAAACAAGACCATCAGCCTCTGGTGTATAAATCTGCCTTTCCCTTCTTATCGGTCTTTACTCCGAGTGGAAACGACGTCTCTTTCCTTCCTAGGCTCAGTGCTTTCGGTCGTTCATCTCATTCATGTCAAACAAATCTTCAACACACCAGGAACCACTCAGAGCTCCAAACACCCCATAAGTACTCGAACCACTCTTCCTTACCATCACTGTGTTTTTCGCAGGACTCCCAGAATCCTGTATGAAAGTATCGAAGCGTGTATTTGTCTTCTCCGGTCTCCCAGATGTAGTGCACGGCATCTACCGGCTGCCTGTTGTTTAATGGCGAGGCTGTTCTGTTGAATCCCGCAGTGGGAACTCCGGCAGGCGTGGAACTTTCTGAAAGGAAAAATACTTTTGTTCACATATGCTTATAAAATAGTTTTAAAAAAATTAAAAATAAGATAACGATTTCTTAAAAATAATCATTGACAACATGCTCAACGTGCTAGTCAATCAAAATTGGAAAAAAAAAATCAAAATACAAACACATATTCACATTTCAATCTCAAATTTCAAAATATATATGAACTTCTAAAAATGGGAGCATCTAATTTACCATTTCCAGTTACTGCTGCTATCCGTCAAACATCGCGTTTTATCTGCAATTGCCTGGGCAGTCATCTCGTGAGGGTTATCGGCAGTGTGCGAAATACCCGTCAGTATCTGATAGGTCCCTATTGTTGCGTAATTCCGATCTTGAGACCCCGTAAAATTTTGCTTTTGAGGCTTTCAGGAGGTCTCGTGGGTTAATCGGGGGTGTCAGACCCCACGTATTTCGCACACTGGTTACAGGTCATATAACATATAACAACCCAGGAACATGAAGGTGAACTTTACAGGTGTAAACACAGTTCCAAAGGGGAACAAAGATAATGTGTGGTTTGAACATGTACATTTTAAATTCTTTTTTATAATTCTATCAACATATATATTAGTTTGCATTCTGCACCACGCATGTGAAGGCAGGAGTGCACCCTTACCGTTGACCAGGGGCTGGCTGGTATTAGGGCCGCAATTCTTCATTTTGACTGGTGAGAGGCAGAGGGGCTTGATCACTTTGTGCATGCCCACACACCAGTAGGAGGTGCTCAGGGCCAGGACGGACAGGGCCAGGGCGAGCGAGGCAAGGGACAGGCAGAGCAGCGAGCGAGATCGCCAGGACAGGCGCTCCAGCATGGCAGAGGGGGCCCAGCCGGCTGCAAGGGGAGGCATGTGGGGTGAGGAGAAGGGGAGCAGAGGACGGTGAGGGAGATCTGCGCCAGCATGGAGGGCCAATGTGTGGCCTACCAGTCCAACAACAACCTCCTCTCATGTGGGTGAGGACTCCTTAAAAGTGAGGGACTACCCACAGTGCATAGAGAGTGGAGGAAGATAATCCCTCTCTGTCAATAACAGCAAATCTATATAAAAAATAAAAATAATCCGAGAACAGGCCATCAACTAATGGGGAATGCTGAGTGGAATTTTGAACATGATCAATGTGGGTATCAGTATCATTAAGTTTCCAGCTGTACTATAAGCACGTCTTGACAAAAATCAGACCCAGGTAGGCATTTTGTTCTACAGTTAACTTTTATTTATTAATCAAGTACCTGATTATAATGTAAATATGAGCATTTGAATGGCAAGCCCTGCCCCCAATGGATCTATCTCATGCAATAACGTTATAAAAACTGAGGGATTCAGATCCATCAGGAAGAAAGTACGCATTCCCAGTATAGCCATTAAAAAGGAATGAATCATATTCGCTTTTCCTTTCCTGTCCCCGTTCTCTCAAAGATATAAATATCATAAAAGATTACAGATTACCGTTTTGGTGGAATTACAGCTTGATCATTCAGGCTACCGCTGTCTCAGTTTGTAATCTGTACTCATCCCTTATAATCTGGCTGCATGAGGTGATTTTGCACCATTTCACTTTTCTGCTTGTTTTTTCTGTCTGTTTGAAACCCATGGAATACGTCTACAAGACAGATAAGAGAATTATTCCAATTACTAATCTTAAAATATCCAGTGAATACTTAAAAGAGGAAATAATCACATTGAATCGTGTTCAGATTAATTATTGTTTCTGGTGGACGAAAAGTCTAATCAGTGTAACATTGTAGTTTTACCACACAGAATCTATACAATGTTAAGAGGAAGAAATTGGATTTAATTAATATCCTGTATTTTCACTTATTCTAAAATTTGTAGCGGTATTAGAATCTCATCTGATTTTATTACTTCGCTTCTGTCTTCATTGCACCTGCAAATACCACTTCATGAGGGCTATACAAGGCATTGATAGCTTTAAGCTGTACCTTCAGTCACACCATTGTGCATTCACTTACGGCATCATTCCATAATAAATCCGTATGTAATTTTACCATGAAAATAATACTGAAGTGTCATGCACACAAAAAAAAACAATAAATGATTAATTGTTTTGCTCTTTTGCAAAATGGATTTTTTTTCATATTATAAATTCTACATTTCAGATTGCAAATAAAATTCAACAGTAGTTCAATATAGCATTTATAATAAATAAAACACACCACTTCACTTAAATCAATATTAGTTGACCGCTTTAACTGAAACATGCACCCGTTTCTTTTCTCACAGTGTCATTCAGCCATAATTTCTAACAGTCACAGCAATACTTCTGCAAACCCTTTGGGTTCTTCTGCCTTAGTTTCGTTCACCCCCATCTTTTTAAACTACACCCAAAACTAATAACTCACCTTGCCAGCCTGGTTTCTCCCCTCCAGGACTCTTTAGATCTCTGTTTCTCAGGAATTTGTGCCACAAATCCAACCACACTTCACATAATCCCTCCCAGTCCATCTGGTGGTCTTCTCTTACCCCACCCCCCACCCTGCTGTATAAACATAAACAGCTCCCCTTAGGCTCCTGTGTATGTGCATACACACACACACACACACACACACAATCCCTCTAAAGTGACATAACAGACCAAGAAACCAGGCTATTATTTTATTTAATCACCACATCCAGTACAATCACTGAAATTACTTTGTCACATACCAGCAGTTACAAGAATCGTACCAACTTTAATAATAAAAACCAGGAGAGCAGAAGCAAACAGTAAATTCTATTTATTTACAGTGAGTTATGTACAAAAAATATTACAACATCATCAATAAAAGCAACAATTTGTGAGCAAAGGTGTTTCTGAGAAGTGCTGTGCGTGTTGGCCAGAGAAGGCCGAATCGGGAGCGGGTAACTTCATCCCCAAGCCTGAGACTTGCAGTAATGCAGAACCAGCTTCCCATCACTGCCAAAGCACTGCAACAGAGGGAGGGAGTGGCAAACTTGGACAGTTGAGACAAAAATGGCAGGACTAGCAGATGGATAGATACTGGCAAGGAAAATGTTCACTTCAAGTCCTACCTACTGACTGAATCATGTGAAAACCTGAAAGAAGGTCCACAGAACCAACAATAATCTATCTTCAGGAACCACTTACCCAGTGAAAAAGACTGACTTGCACTGGACACACCATTAACCATAGGGAATCCCCCCCCCCCCACACACACACACTCTCACAGATGCACACACATATACACACACATATACACACATACTAATATCATACAGCTGATACAATAGCAATATTTTGGCAGTCAAAAAATTCCAGTATGCTAAATTAAAATCTGAGGGCCTGACTGTAAATATTATACATACATACTGTAAGAAAATTACACATGTTGGTCTACCTCACAACTAACAGCACAATACCACTGAAGGAGAAGTTGTCATTCACCAAGTTGAAATACCTCATTCAATTTACAAACAGTGCATGGGAGTTTCCTGAACAGAGACCTAGTAAATCACTGTACTTCCTATGAAATTATGTAATTTCCCAGTAAAATCTGTATAGATTGTCTCATTCTTTCTTAATGACAATAAGTCTTTCAAAGTGGCCTCCACACCCAATATCTAAACAGACCTGACACAGTATGAAGGAGGAAGAAGATTCCAGGAAGGTCACACAAAAGCCCAGTGGCATAACAAACCTGACACTGCACGATTACACACTCAGGGATTAGTCTTTCAACTGAAAGATGAACATTCATCCATCCATTATCTATACCTGCTTATCCTACTGGGTCGCGGGGGGTCTGGAGCCTATCCCGGAAGCAATGGGCACGAGGCAGGGAACAACCCTGAATGGGCGGCCAGCCCATCGCAGGGCACACTCACACACCAGTCACACACACAGGCACACCTACGGGCAATTTAGCAACTCCAATCAGCCTCAGCTTGTCTTTGGACTGTGGGGGGAAACCAGAGTACCCGGCGGAAACCCCACAACGGCACAGGGAGAACATGCAAACTCCACACACATGGAACCCAGGCGGGTACTCGAACCCAGGTCCCAGAGGTGTGAGGCAACAGTGCCAACCACTGCACCACCATGCCACCCCGAAAGATGAACATACACTTACATAAATATAACTACAGAAATGCTTTCGCAGATATCATAGCAGAATTACTGATGAATAATTATTTCTTATTTATACTGCTGAAAGTGTTTCAGTCAAATATTAATTCATCCATAATTATTTATTTGTTCATCCTGAAATTTAAAAAGCACTTACTTCAAAGAGGACACCGACTTCCTGGTCAGGCGAAGGAGCAAAAGACTGATTGACGTAAATAAACTAGAAGAAACAAAAAAATTAAATCGTCAAACTGGTAAATATGAAGTGTCTGATGTCCGCGCACAACCCAGATTAAATCGGATGAGCGCCTGACATACCAGGCGTCCTTACCAGTTGCTCACTAGGTTCTAGCTTGAGGAAGCGAGAGATGAAAAGGGACAGCGACTGCACGGTCCTCCCTCGTTCTACTGCCCACTTCTTGGTCTTCATGATAGGAGTGTCACCTACTGCCTTCAAAAGAACATCGACTGGAACATCAGAGACAGAAGGGTTAATATGACGCATGGAAAGTGAATGAACAAACGATAAAGAAAGCATTGTAGATGCCATGAAGATGTATGTATGTGAACACAAGAGCGCATTAATGACCCGAAGCATGCCTACAAACCCTTAGTCTTGCTATAGCAGGGAAAGTGAGAGGGATCAGTAGGTGGGTCGTGTCTTGGCGTGAAAGTGCATTCTACGGTGCTGGTATCTGATCGCATACAGATATGGCAGCTGTTTACACAAAACGGTACTTTGCTGGTTTACAGTAACAACCGACGTTTCACTGACGTTCACCATGCCCTAAGTCAAACATGCCCTAAGTGATATTAGCACTTACTGTAATTTGGGGATATAAAGACATAACCACTGAAAACTGAATCACGGACCAAGAGCTAGCCCAGCATCCATTAGGTACATCCCAATAGGTACATCAACATGTACATCAACATCACTGACAGGCTAATATCTTCATATGTGCGCTTGCCGATGGTTAAAACAGCCGTCTGTCAAATTCCTCCGAATCATTTGCGGAAGTAGAAAATGCTAAAAGCTATACCATCCATATGTATAAGTACAACAAAATCGATCCCTTGATAATGAAGTGCTCCGGTTAGTATTTTACTTTTTTTCTTCTCTTCATTTGAGCCGATGTCTTCGGGAGGAGACTGCACAGTTGAAGACTCATCTTGGGGATTGTCTGTAGGTGACTCGCCAGCTTCCGACATGTTACCAGAATGTAGGTAAAAACCTGCTATTTGTCTGCGCCAGCAGATTCGCCGGAGGCGGGACCGTACAGGCCATTTGCAGACGATGGGCAAATCAAACGTCGCGTTGCAATTCGTGGATGGTAGTCGCTGAAACTTTTATTGGTTAAAGTTGCCGTCAGTCTTTCGGTGATTTGTACCGATTGCTCATAAATTACGCAATACTCCTTTTGGTTAGATCTGTGAAACGTCTGCTCTCCGACCAATCGTCAGCTTGCTGGCTGCGTGGTTCAGAAGCAGTAAGTGATTTGGTTGCATGTTTTGACTGGGTGTTGTGGACTTGTTAGTCTTTGCTGACAGTTTAATTAGTCCATTTTAAGTGTACTCATTATACAAAAGTATGATTGCATTACTTGCTTATTGTCGACGCATTTTTTCTTTGCACCAAATATTTGCCCTACGTCCTGACGAGTCTGGTTATTCTAAAAGGATATCCAGCTAGCGAGATTGTACTTGATACTAGTTAATTTTTATATTTACCTTGCATTTTGATTGGCTATCTTTAATCACTAGTAGTTAAATCTTCCGTGTGAATCGGAGATATTTTTTACCAACTGGCATAGATATGTCTGATACCGTGAAAGATGTGAGTTGCATTGGTTCGTTTTTATAACACCTTGACTATCATTTAGAATACATTTGGGAAATGATTTAAAATTGTTAGATATTTCCCCAAGGTTATAAGGTAATGACGTCTGTAAAATAGCATGACAGGGAGTAGTTAAGTTACAGTTTTACAGAAGTCCTGGGAACATAGGGCACAGTTGATCGGTAAGATCCATCTGTCGGCCTCTCAGTTCTTCCACTTCTGGACCTTTGACAATGAAATACTCTGCTTGTCTTTTAGTGGCGGCAGTCGGCAGGCTTATGACAAGGGACACCGTGCTGCTGCTGTGCGACATGCAGGAGAAGTTCAGGACTAACATTGTGCATTTTGGCAGTATTGTGAGCAATGCGGCCCGGCTCTTACAGGTATGCGCGCTTCATGTAAATAAATTCAAAAAGTAATACATATATACAGTGTGATTTCCCCCGTTACTTTCTACCCTCAAGATGATACTGTTGAGCAATAAGACCTAGAAACTGTCTTTTTAGCATCTACAAGTGAAGTTGGACAGTCGTGTTATAGAAACCACTTTTCTAGTCCTCACTCCTTCTTAGGCGGCTCGAATCCTGGGCATCCCTAGCATCCTTACAGAGCAGTACCCCAAGGGACTGGGACCCACCGTGCCTGAGCTGGGCGCAGCAGACCTGTCAGCTCATTCCAAAACCCAATTCTCCATGATCACTGAAGAGGTTATAAAGGAACTGTTAGCCCTCAGATCTCCCAAAAAGGCCATCCTGTGTGGGATTGAAGCTCAGGCCTGCATTGCAGTAAGACTGAAAAAAGAAACCATTGTCACTTTCTGATAGTCATTCTGCCTTACTGATAAGCTGTAATCACTACATTGAAAATTATGCCCAATGATCACATGATTTTTTTTTTTGCCCCCCATCTGTCAGTGTACAACCTTTGACTTGTTAGAACGAGGCATGGAGGTTCACATCGTGGCAGATACTGTTTCTTCTAGAAGGTATCCCATAAACAGATTTATCTTCTTGTTAATATGCCAGGCTGATGTCTTTGAGTACATACTGGGGGGGGGGTAATGCAAGTACATTTCAGTTGCACTATTACAACCGATTGCACTATTACCCCCATACCCCATTACCACACAATACCTCATCATTGTAAATAACTCACTGCACTTATTGTATTGTGTATATTGTATTTATTCCAACATCCCTTGCACGTGCATGCACTCTTGCACATTGTGGACATGTAAATATCAGCCTGACTGTGTAAGGTGATTGTTTTGTCTTATCTGTGTATGTATTTACTGTATGTATGTCATTTCACCTGTACACATGCCCTGTGCACATGAGCATACATGGTCAAGAAAACTGATTGTGACCGCTCCCAGTCAGACAGACCGGCTGTTTGCCCTGTCCCGCCTGAAGCAGAGTGGAGCGTACCTCACCACCACCGAAGGGGTCATCCTGCAGCTGGTGCAGGATGCCAGACACCCCAATTTCAAAGAGGTATGGACTCCTCCACCCTGGCGTCCATTCTTAATGGGTTTCAAGCAGAGATGGTACCAGTCCGATACCCACTAATGTTATTGGGCCATTACCAGCAATAAAATGCCGGATCAGATATGGGGGGAGGGAGTAAGAAACCAATCTGATTTTCCATCACAAAACGTCTTTTATTCAAGTGATGGCTGTTTCAGTAACGTATCTCTGCTGACAATGACAGCATGGACCTGCATAATGTTTGAGGTTGGTTGCCAAGACAAGATGTGCGGCATACCCAAGCCGGGGTGTATAATGTTACAGTATGACTGTACAGTAACAAATTATATATTACTAATATTTCTATATTAGATGATTTTATGTGATCAAAATCCTTTTCAGTAGTTTTTGGCTTATGTGTCGTCTGTGAGTTTCTGCGATCTTTTGGCATACTCCAAAAATATTCCTGTTTAATTATTCACAGCCAAACTCGTGAATAACCAGTACTGTGAATGTCAAATGCACGATTGTGTCAGGGTTGCTGCATGTGTACAATGTTTGTAAGGCTAGTGCTGATTTTTCTTAAGCCTGAACGCAATAACATTTATACAAATCAGATTCTTTAGGGTTGTATTCTTTATAACGTTTGATTAATTGATACTTTAAACTTTAATCTGTGCTCCATTGCACTAAATGGACAAAACATTTAGGACACCTGTCTGTTGCACCTACAGGAACTTTTGTGTTATTGCATTCTAAGTCCATCGACATCAATATGGAATTGATTCCTCCTTTGCTGCAATAACAACTGCCACTCTTCTGGGAAGACTTTCCACAAGTTTATGGAGTGTGTCAATATGAATTTTACCCATTCATCCAGAAGAGCGTTTGTGAAGTCAGACACTGATGTTGGATGTGAAGGCCTGGTTCATAATCTTCATTCTAGTTCATCCCAAAGTTGTTTGATGGGGTTGAGTTCAGGGCTCTGTGTGGCCAAGTCCAGCTCTTCCACAGCAAAAAGCCTTCCCCAAACTGTTTTGATTAAGTTGGAAGCATAGAATTGTCCAAAACATCTTGCCATGCAGAAGCATTAAGAGTTTCCTAAGAGGCCTAGCCCAACTCCATACCATTATCTCTCCTGCACCAAACTTTACAGTTGGCACAACACAGTCAGACAGGTAGCATTCTCCTGGCATCTGCCCCATTCCCCTGGCATCACCCCCACTTTGCAATAATACCACATACACTTGACCAGAAAAAGGGATTTATTACATGGGTGGTATCCTATGATGGTACCACACTTGAATTCACTGAGCTCTTCAGAACGACCCAACCTGTAAACCTGACTGCATGGCCTGGTGTTTCATTTTATACACCTGTGGCAATGGGTCTGAATGAAACCCCTGAATTCAGTGATTAAGAGGCCTGTCCCAATACTTTAGTCCATGTAGTGTATGTGTACCTTTTGACTAGAGCACCCCATACAGTGTTATTTTCATGATCAATTTCTTTAATATATTATTTTGGCAACAGATTGCACACTTTGCACTTTAAGAAATATTTCTGTTCATTGTTGTGAAAATTCTTACTGAATAAAACAAAGAATCAGATTTGTATAAATCTGGGTTTTCTGTGGCGTAGCGGCATAGCATTAGTTTGAGCATCATGACCATTATATTGTATATTATTCTTAGCGTACTCAAACGATGCCGCTAAATGTGGACAGTTTGCTAATCGAAATGTATTGATATAAATGTCTTATTTAATGCTTGGTACTGGATAATTGGGGGAAAAACATTGATTTAGTATCCGTATCAGCAGATACTCAAAATGTTTATATCAGGATTGGACCAGAAAAATCATTATATATAAAAAGTATATAAGCTTCCCATATATAGTAAGTATCGGGTAAGTACTGGGTGTACATGCTGTCTTGGTCTCTAAATGTTTCGACACTTCCTTCAGATCCAGAAGCTTCTGACACACCCCTCGCCCGACACTGGCCTCCTGACTTTCTTCAGTTCTTTATAGAGAGGAGGGAAATCAAAAGTGGATGCAATCACGTCCCAGGGTCGCTTATGAAGGAAACCTCCATGCAATGTTACAATGAAATTGTAAAGCATTTATGAATAAATAAAATGTTATTAACCATCTTTTTGTCTTTTTAATGAGTGGGTTACGCGTGGAATTTTTGGGGTTATGGCTTCAGTACTTCCTTGTCTGCTGGTGATGTGATAAACTTTACACAGGTTTCCAGTTTTAATATGAGCAGAGAATAATAATAATTGTAATGCCGGGAGAAACATTATTATTATTATTAGCTCTCAGCACTTCTGTAATGCTGTACCTTTAAGATGCATTAGGTGAGCAGAGGGGTGAAGGGGGTGTGTCTCTGTGGGAGGGGTGGATTGCGATGTCATGAGGGAGGTGCCGTGAATGATGTCAGAGGCAGAAGAAGAGGGAGGGGAAAAGGGAGAAAAGAGGAAGCAAGTTTTTGTGCCGTTTTTTTCTTCTTCTTCTCCGAACTAAAGTTGTAGATAAACGAAATCAAGTGCAGGGGCTCACAGAAAACCCTGGGGCTGTGGTGGGGAAAGAGATGAGGGAGGGGGCAAAACACGGCAACGCCTACAACCTCAACACGACAGCTGGAGAGTGCATTAAAAACTTCACCCTGCTATAGGCCTGCAGCCTGTTGACAAGCAGGAAAGGTGAGTCACTTATTCATGTTCACATTTAAAGAAATAATGATGTATCCCTGTGAGTTTATGGCATACATGTGTTTCCCCCGACTACTACCAGTGCCTCTTCCTCTGCAGACCATGATTTCAGAGTTGGACTCCAGTCTGACCAGCATTGACTGGCTGCCCACACTGGGTATGAGCAGCCTGCGCTCCGGGAAAGAGCGTGGAGACCGGGGAGGAAAGAGGGAGCGAGGGAGAGGGTCTGAACTTCAGGTTGCGTTGTCTTCTCCACCGGGCACGAAAGGGAAACCCCCCCACAGCTACGCCACCCTCATTTCTATGGCTATTGGAACAGCTCCGGATAAGAAGCTCAGCCTGAATGACATATACACCTGGATCACCGAGCAGTTCCCCTACTACAGCAGGGCTGGACGAGGTTGGAAGGTAAGCTGATATCATGGTGGCAGTTAACGATATACTTTTCACTAAGTTTTTCTTTATCTGTTAGAATGTTATTGTCATGAGCTGTGCATTAAGAAAAAAAAAACTTGTTTCATTCACGCAGAACTCTATTCGCCATAATCTGTCACTTAATAAATGCTTCCGGAAAGTTCCACGGCCCCCCGGAGACCCTGGAAAGGTGACATCATCAGAATTTCCCACTTGGTATCAATATGTCTGTGCTTAGTTTTTACTTAGGTTGTTTAACTATATTATTAGTTTGTATCATATGTATATGTGTAGTATGTATATTGTTTGGAAAAATATATTTAAAATGTTCCTGTGTGAAAAAGTGATACTTCCTACTTAAATAATCTGGTCTTCCAGGGGTCGTATTGGACAATGGATGGACCCTTAGAACAAATAACATACTCTCACTCCAGTGGAAACAAGCGCCCATGTCCTACAGATGAAAAAATGGTGAGTCATTTTTCCTAGTTATTATCATTATATCTGAGCTGAGGGTGTCAGCGTCATCTTTTGAAGGAAGTCCTAGTTTGCAGGCAGGCAGGCA
>JABFEB020000132.1:2436808-2449653 GCA_019775895.2 Stomatorhinus ivindoensis
AAACGTGCAATTTCTGTAATTTATAGCTGTCCAAACCTGATTGTCTGTGACAAGTACACACACACACACACACACACCAGAGGAAAATCTGGGTGAATTCTTCTTGATTGTGATTCAGTCTTCAGGTTGGAGCAAACACAATCATGGCAGTCTCTCTAACCCCTGACCCCTGACCTTTTCGTGCATCTCCTTGCTGAGCGAGAGCGCCCACCGGAGCTCGGCATCCTCCAGCGGGGCGAAGCTACACTGGGGTCGGGATTGACAGGCGTGAGAGCAGAGCGACACTTCAGACAAGTGCCTCTTCAGCCTGGCCAGGGTCTCGGCCGGCGGGGGCCTTTAAGCAAACTGCCTTCCCAGTGACACAACTGCCACGTCTGTCTACGAGAGAGCCACGGTTAAGCTCTTACCCCTCTAATGTGCCAGCTCTACGGTTCAGGGCATGACCGTGAAGCCTGGGGAGGGCTGATACCTGTGCCCTAAAAGTTTCAGTGCTGAAGCCCAGCCCCGTCCCATCCCCACGCGGCTAAACCCTGGGTTATCAGTCCAGAGTTCTGCCGCCCCCTACTGGATGCCGGGTGCACCGTTTTACCTGTTCAGCCTCCTCTTTGCTCATGGCGAGAGCCAACTGCAGTTGCAGGTCCTCCTCCCCGGAGCTCTGCGGCCAAGCCTGCTCGGGGTCAGCTCCGCCCCCGGAGCCTTGGGTGTGAGAGCCCAGAGAGGAGAGCCCGCCACCTCCCCCTCCGCCGCCCAGACCTGGAGCAGAGGGAGCCGAGGCTAAATGAAGAGAATACAAACACCTGTGTAAGTGTTACACTGTGCAAATGCGTAAAACAAACAGCATGGTTCCAATAGGCTGGCTTGTTTGGTGACAGTATTCATAGGGAGGCCAGCAGCCCACTGACCTTGGATCCCAGCTAAGGATCTTTTGTTTCTCTCTCCTCTTCTACCTTCTGGCTTTTATTATGCGTGATTAACATTGGGAGGGTGCGTCATACAGTGGGTTAGGAGTCTGAACCCACGACCCAATGTTGTGGGCTCAAATCCCACATCTGGCACAGTAACCAAATAACTCTCCCACCCTCATCCCTAAGTGCTCCAGGAAGGCACTCTGTGTTGGCTGACCGCGCTGCCCACCACTGTTGCTTTGGACAAAATAAGCATCTCAGCAACACACTGCCACCCTCTGTGCCACGTCTGCTTCACTCGTGTATCATGGACTGCAATATTTCTCTGTGCAAAAGCAGAATTTTAATTGATTTAATCGCTACGATGAGCAAAGCATTTTTTTTTAAAGTGCTTCCCCCTCACAGAATGGCAACACCGCTACAGTTCCTAAACACTAATTCACTTCACGCTTCCTGAACATGCCTGTGCATCCAGGTGCTCTTTCCCTTCAGCTGAACCACCTGTGAAATATGCCGCCTCCACACAAGCAGCGAGCAGCCGTGATTCAACAGCAGAACACTCGGAATCCACACCTATCGAGTCAGAGTCCAGCCGCTCTCTCAAAACAGCCAAGACTCATTTTTAAAGTGACTGTGGCCATCTAGCTGAATGAGGCAATACCTAATCAGCAATAATATGCAAGGTGCTCACTGGTCATTTCTAAAGACATCTTACATTTAATTTTAGTTTCCATGACTAGATGTAAACATCAATGGTGTGTTTGGCACTAGGTGAGTTAACAGTATCGAGCTATTAATATTAACTACAGTAGTCTTGTTGCTGTGTGTTAGTGTTGATAGCTGATGCCAAGTGACACTGCTAGCTCACCTAGCACCATTGTTACATCTATTCACCTTGTCAGGAGCACAAACACCCCAACGCTAAGTTCTGTGCAGTGATACAGTATGTGTGTGGAGTTCAGTAGAAAGAAAATAGTTCCTGCATTAAACTGCTCACTACAAAGTCTGGGGATTATCTTGAGGAACCAGCTCATGATTTCAGGTAAGAGATATTGCTGTTGGATTTTTCAAATGTACATTTGGCCCTTTAATCACCACCGAGTTCCATTGTATTTGAGAGAAGTCTGGCATTTCTACCGCTGATATCTGCAAAACTAGATAACTCGCTAGATAACTAGATACATCTACATGGATAAATAGCACTACAGTATACTGAATTTTTATTTTGTTATTTTGGGGTGAACTGCCCCTGTAAGCTACAGCGCCTCATCATAGTATTTCCTTTGCCAGTGTGTTGGCTGTCACCTTCCCTAGCCAAGAGCACGAAGGAAAGCAAATTGAGTTCCTACCACTAGTGGTCTGTGCCATCTTCTCTTTGGTCTTGAGTGCATGAATCCTCTCCTCCCGTAGCCTCTCCTCATCCTTCAGAAGGGTCACCAGCTGCTTGGCCTTCTCCCTCACGTTCACCCCCTGACAGGAACGACGCAGACACCACGCTCATCACAGTGTGGCAACCCTTTCCCCAGAGAAGCCGGCTTGGTGGTTTAACATAGTCTTGATGATATGAATCACGGGTGGTCCCCGATGTTCCCCCAGAAGATTGAGGTCCGAGAGCCCGTCAGATACACGTCCATGTGCCACGGTACCTGGTCCTTGCCGTCCCGGTCGATATACTGGAAGTCCTTGAGTGTCTGGACTGCGTAGATATTTTCCCGGCACTGCTGGGCTACTCGCTCAGAGCCCGTTTTTATCAAGTACTCCATTAGGGTCATGGCCTGGGAGAGCACAGTAAACAAACAAGGGGCGACACGGTCAGAAGGCAGTCTACGTCACCCAGCTGCCGGACGTCTGTGTCGGCCACCAGCTCGTAAAAGTCAAGGATGGATCAAAGGAGGGGTGGACAGACGCCTCTGTGGCAATCCAACCCCGTGGCCGCCACACCTTGTAGACGTGCCTCCAGTTCTTGCCGTGATCATTGAGGCGTTTCCACACCATGCTCATGATCTCGGAGAAAGCCACCACGTTGTAGGTCAGGTCCGCGATCTCCGACATGAGGGAGCTGGATGGGCCCCAGGGGTCATTAGATGTTGCCTCCCTAACCTAAGAAAAAAGGGCACAGAAAGGAAAAGAGGCCCAGTTGCACAAGGGCGGCAACACTGAAAAAGAACAAAACTGAATGGCTGGGCTAAAAGCAAAAATCTACAGCGTAACTGCAGTAAGAATTTCCAGCTTGGGATCAATGAAGTGCATCTATCCACCCACCTATCTAGCTGGAGGGGGAGAAGGAAGCAGCCTCACCTTGATCTCCGCCTCTGAGTAATTGTGAACAATGTTCTTCACTTGCCGTCGTAACGATGATGTCGACATGGCAGCCAGCTGTCTTGTTCTGCCAAGACATGTCAAAAGGGAACAGCAAAAATGGATAAACGCACCACAAACACTGACCACTGATATATGATTGACTGTTACAACAGGGTGGAAGAGAAAGACTTTGCAATGTGAGGACGGGCACAGCCTCGCAGAGTGATAAATACTGCTGGGAGTCTGTGCCCTCTGCCCAGGCTGTGAAGCCCTCCCCACCTGTTAAAATAGATCTCTGTGGATGCTGGGTTTTTTTCCGGAGCTCCACTCGTTTACGGAGTGCTCTGTCTCACTCTGTCCTTATCACGCCACGGCAACATTGGGTCCCAGAACCAAAAGTTTAGGCAAGTGAAACTGGAAAGGAAGAAGACTTAGTTATGTACGACCAGGCAAGTGTCATTAGAAGGCGAACAGACACCCCAGAGTATGTTTCACTTCCTTTTTTTAAATTGAATTCAGCTGAGCATAAAAATGTGTGTCTTGTTACCGTTACATCTTGTGCAGAATATTTATAAACATGCTGGAGTAGATTTACTTAAATTATTTCACGGGGTGGAAACTTGTGGAAGAGACCGCTGATAAGCTCACTATCGAGTTAAACTTCGTTCCACGACACCAGAGAGATTCGGATTGTGAGGCGAGCTTGAATTCAGAAGTCTGGGCCAAAGTTCATGTATGTTATCTAATGAGTGTTCCTGTGGTGATAGGCAAGGAAGGCTCACCCTCCCTGCTTATACATAGGAACAGTTAGATACACCCTCCCCTACTCTCTATCAGCACGACTTTACCTAACCATCTCAGCCTAACCCAAAGTACAAAGATAAACATCCATTCCTGTGCAGGTCTCCATCTTGGAAGGTCACAGTGTATGCCCATTTTCCATCCGTGAAAATTTAACAAGCTTGGTATTTAGTTAGAGAGGGAGTCATATTTATTCGGTTAATAGAAATGGAAGCCGTTTCATCTGCTTAAGTGTTTCAGTATTCCAGCAGAACACACACTTGTCCTTGATGACCAAGATAGGACATCCCAAGTCAAACTCTGTTTAAACTCTAAGATTATCTGCTTGAAAATACATGAGAAATATTATCAACCAGCAATAAAGCAAATATAAAATGATCATGACACGGAGACACACAGAATGCAGTAGCTGTTGCTTACAGTAAAAAAAAAGTTCAACAACTTCACCATGACAGATTACAACGAAATCAAGCCATATTAAAAACGACTCCATAAGTAGTGCTTATATCAAAATGTTTCATTTCAGAGTTGGATGTAGTCGCTGCAATTTGCCGCGTCTTCAGAGCTCTGACTTAACGATCAAACGCCCGCATATAGGCGGAAGGAGCTTATGTGGGGGGCTAATGTCCTAATAAAGTCGAAAAACAGAGGTAAATACGACTACAGATCACCTTTAATAACGCGACAGTGTGTCCAGCTACAGCTACACCACCGTGCCGTTTAGACTTCACTCTCACTCACACTGACACAGACAACATTAAGGGGCGATCAGCCAGACAGGCCGCCGCCGGGTTAAACCTGGACACCCCACAACGCCGACTACTCAGTCATCACGACGGGACGGACCCCCGCCCAACAAAACACGAGACACGGCCCACACACCACAATACACCCGACACTGCCCCTAGTAACGACCGAGTGGGTTGCCTGGTCAGTGACAATTCGTAGTTAGTGCGATTTTCAAGATACAGCGTTTCGCTGGGCAGGAAAGCGGGTGTAAGGACCCCTGGAAGTGAGGCGGACACTTACCGTTCAACAGTCCCGCTGTCCCTCTCGGTGACGGCGACGCCGAGAGCCTGAGACAGCTGGGCGAGGAGTTTGAGGGGAAGAATGTGGGAGTGAGTGCCGGCCGACGGCCCGATATCCCTGCGGAGACGGTGAATCAGAGCCGGTCATTTAAAGTCAACCATGTCTGCAGACGAAAACGTTACACTAGCTAAGCTAGCTAGGCTAGCGACAGGAGCAAGCCCGCGCCGTAAAGCGGAATACGCGAGAAGGTGCCCCTCTCTGCGAAACTCCGCAAACGCTGGATATCTTAACGGCGCCCGTATCGGCAAGCGGTGTGTCCCTTATTACTGTCGTTATTATCTTTATGAAATCTATACTGACCCCTTAGTGGCTCAGATGCCTACGAGAAAATGGCGGCGATTCCGCTTCCGCTCACGACGGCGGGGAGACCGCGCCCCCCGGCGCAAGACCACTTGGTGAATATTTATGAGGCGGGCGCGGCTTTTGTCCAATCAAAATGTACGGCCTGATTATATTTTAAAGTCCTCCATCAGTAACAGTATTCCGTATGATTATTTTATCATACTTCTGATTTTTACTGTATTTTGTGTTCCAGTACAATTCTAAAGAAATTACTAACCATGCATAGCAACTAAGAATAGAGGCTGGACAAAATCACGGAAGTAAACGCCTTTCTAACTAAATTATAATTTCAAATGCACCTACAGCGCACCTATATTAGATCGAATGCCAATTCACAGTATGTGTGATATACAAAATAAGTGTGACTGCTATCATTGTGCTGTGTGAATTTCCAAAAGAGACTTTTGGCTACTACTCCAATTCTGAGGCCAAGAAATCGGTGTCTGGAGTGCGGTTTCATCGTCTCAAATGGAATTACATCATAAAGCTGATATTTACGACTGTTATGTGATGTTGTAAGGACCACAAACTATAGTCTCTGGGGAATTACGGTCTGATGAGTTGTCTTTGAATTTTTTTCCTACAGCTGAACAAGTTTTAATTAGGAGAACGCCAGGTGATTTCTCTGACCCACAATGTCTGCTGGTTTGGGCAGCTATCTCAGGGGAGACATTAAGTCCCATGATTGCTCTGCCTGGTCGTTTACCTGCCAAGGAATATCAGGCCATTTTACACCACTGGGTACACCCTATTGTGCACACAATGTTCCCTCATGATTTTCTCATATTCCCACGATGATAATGTCTTCATTATGACACAAAGCTAAACCAATTCCAGAGTGGTTTATAAACACTAGGATGAAGTGAAACTCCTTCTTGGCCTTGGGATGCACTATATTTAAACAGAATACAACCTTGATGGGATGTTCAGGAGCGCAGAAGGTGAAGTAGATTCTCACTGCCTTCCTCAACTGAAGAACTGTTGGTATTTAATTTTGTTGAAGAATGGTCCAATGGCCCACGATACATTTCAGGAATTGCAAGACAGCTTTACAAGAGGATCTGAGTGATATGACTTCTGAAGGGACATGCTTCTTATGTCATCAAATGTTATTGGAAGGTGTTATGTGCTTCTGTGGTTTTGCCCACCCCATAGGTAGCTATCCATCAGATCAATTTAAAATACATTGCTTCCTAACTAGTTCTTACGTATAAGCTGAGCATCAAATGGTAATAAATTTTCCTTTGATAATTTGAGCGGTTTGTTTTCATCTACCTCATTAAAACTAAACTGGACTTCAGAAGCATGCATGAAATGGCGTTCAGCTACAACATTCAAGATATAAATAGTTTACATAAATACCTTTCTGTCTTCGTATGGTAATGGTATTATCACCGTGTGCTGCACTGCAGTAGCTATCAATCTCCACCAAGAGGCAACCTGCATCTACTATTAATTTGTACTAATATTGTGTGTTTGTTGCACGGTCCGTTCTACAGGTGAACCATACTTATTTTAGTAAATATCAGTCATATCATAGCTTTTTATGTCATTGATCTGTTTGCTTTTGCGGAGAAATGCATTATAATAGATGTCAAACATATGGAAATGATCTTCTTTGAGAAGCCCTCTGCTAACCATGTACATTTCTCTTAACAATAATTATAATATGATTTTAACTGAAAATTAAATTTTTAATTTTCCCCACCCTTCCAACTCCATGGGTACAGCTATTAGAGACCACAAGCACAAAGCACCTGTCAGTAAAAGAACCTACAACCAGGCCCAAACCAGGGTAATACTACTGGGGGTGTCCATAAGAGCTAGCCAGAAGATATGACTTTGCTAAAGAGAGTTTTGTCAGAAAGTTCAGGGGTCTCTGGGAAATGACCGTATGTCTACTGTTCTACAGAAGGTCTGTATAGGTCTTCCGAATCACGGCAGGGTCTGTTGGACGGGAGCATCAGAAAAACAAAAGTAGCAACTCGTCTAAGTTTCCTGTTCTGGGAGTCCATTCAGTGGTACCAGTTGTCACAACACAAATAACACGGATACAAACACCCCTGTAGAGCAGCTGTGGTAACCCGATCCTCTGTGGTGGTGATAAGAGCAAGGTTTGTTACATAAGCAACGGTAGCTAAATACATAGCAATAGTAACGTGGAAATCAGTCTGTAGGGAGAGTGTGGGGAAGGGGGGGGAGGCGCGATGGAATGGAGCAAAGCTGGATGGGGATAGATAGTTGGCAGAAACACAGAGAGCGAGAGGACTGCAGTAATAAGCTGGTTTGTGAGGCAACATTTCAGCTGTTAGTTTTGTCACATGGACATAAACTACTGAGTGAGGAGAGGTCGCAGGGGAATTAGCGACGGGGGGGGGGGGGGTAATTCACCAGGGTGGGAGACAGGGAGGTAGGGGGAAATCTGAGACAATTCTATCAGAAGTAGTAATTAGAGTTTTGGGTTGTTAGAGAATTGCAGCTCGTGGGTCCAAAATTCCTCTAACTAGGAATGGGGTCATGCTGTGGTGGATTGTAACCAGCGAGTGGCACGGTGTGATTGGGAGGAGGGGGGAGTCGAAAGGGGGGGAATGGAGAGGTGCCGTGCAGTGTGCGTGCACAAGAAGAGGGAGACGAGTGCAGATATATGGGTTAATCTAGACAGATTGACTGACAGGTTGGACATTAGCAATGAAAGGTTGAGAAGAGGACATGGGGGGGGCGGGGGGCGTTTGAGATACTCTACAGTGGCGAGACAAGCATATTTTTAAGGAAAACCAGCAGGACAATTTGAGGGGATAGAGAGAGGGGGGCAAGCGAGGGGGGGGGGGTAACTGAAGGGGGCAGGCAGCAGAGAGTATTAACGTATCCAGAACAGGAAGAGAGAGGACTTTCACGGGGGGTTATTTAGTCCTGCACCTGCACACGGAGGCTGGGGCAGTCTGAGATCGTGATAACAAAGGTCCTGAATGGCTGAAATTCAAAAGCATTGATTTATTGGTGAAAAGCAAGATGATGAGATACGAAGATAACTAAATAAGCAGCAAGGCAAGAACACAAATAAAAGGCGGAAAAGAGTGAGGTTCCACTTTGAAAGGTCAACTTTAACAGTAAGTGAATCATTTTTCAAAACATTGTATGGATATACAGTATATGTTAGTTTAGTACGAACACTGGTACAGAAATGTAATGAATGAATAACATAAACATCCCTATACAGTTACAGTCCTAGGGTAATATATAATTTTGAAATATTAAAATGTGTATCAGCAAGTGTGCCAGTAATTCTGAGAAGACCACAAGGTGCCAGTTCCCGAGTGCTCAGATTCTAACAAATCATTCAGTTACATCATATTCCTAGCAACTTCAGTACAGATAAAATGCGATCTCAGAACATTGATTTAAAGATTATATTATCTATCATTGAATTGTCCATGACCCTGACTTCAACTTACAAAGCTTCAGATGTTGTGGAAACATCTATCTATCTATCTATCTATCTATCTATCTATCTATCTATCTATCTATCTATCTATCTATCTATCTATCTATCTGTCTGTCTGTCTGTCTGTCTGTCTGTCTGTCTGCTGATCTATCTGTCTGTCTATCTGTCTGTCTGTCTATCTGTCTGTCTAATCTAGTTTAGTAGTTTTGCATGTTAACAGGAGAGGTATATCTACAGAACACCCATTGGTCTAATTTTCACACAAAACTTCCCTTTCTTGCATCTCCTTAAAATATACTTCTAGAAATTATGACCAAATTCATACATAGGTTTCTTTTAACACTGTAAGGTTCACCATAAACTAATTCCACATTAACTGTGGCTTATGTGAGTGTTACACGGACAAATCCCCAGCATCATATTAGCAAGTGCTAACCTAAAAGAATGCTCGCGGTAAACCCCAGCTCTCCCTTCCAGATGGCTGCACAAAAGCTGGATGAGCTCTGTTATTTGACAGCACAGTCATTAACATCACTTAAGACCTCTGACCACTTCCGAGTCATCAAGCCCTTGGGTGAAGGCTCGTATGGCAAGGTCATGCTGGCAGTTCACAGGAAGAAAGGTCAGTGAAGCATTTCGCTGGAGCTCGCCCGGGGTTTGCTGCCTCTTAGACGTTCCATGGTCATGTCTTTCAGGAACTCCAATGGCCCTGAAATTCTTTCCCCGTGAATCTACCTCCCTCCTCTCCTTCCTCCGCGAGTACAACCTCTCCCTCTCCTTCTGCTCGCATCCCTCTCTCTCACGGGCTCTGGGCATCTTCTTTTCCACTCCTTCCCACTACGTCTTTGCCCAGCAGCCCGGACTCTACGGAGACCTGTTTGACGTCATCGTCCCAGAGGTACATGTCTGCGAAATCTAGTTTCAGAGAAATGCGCCCTTTCCACACAACGTTAGGACGAGCAAGCCAGTGGCTGGTGGAACAGTAGTAAATGCTCACAGTGGATGGCCTCTGTTGTTTTAATCAGCTGCATTTCTCACTGCCCACTATAAATTCTATGTCAAACATATGCCAGCATCTCAGACTGCCACGGTTTAAGTAAATGATCAACTATGAGATGCATATTCACCAAGTCTGTCACAGCTGCATGCTGGGACTCGTAGTCTGTGGGTAAAGCATTCCTGTGTCTATCTCCCTTCAGGTGGGTATGGAGGAGGATTGTGTGCAGAGTGTGGTATCTCAGCTAAGTGGGGCGATCTCCCACCTTCACTCCCTGGGTTTCGTCCACCGAGACATCAAGCCTGAGAACATCTTCCTGTGCAACCGAGGGGGCCGCTGGGTCAAACTGGGCGACTTTGGGCTGACCCGAGCTCGGGGAACACAGGTGCGGGCGGTGTGGTACGAGTCCCCGTATTGTGTTCCAGAGGTGGAGGTGGCAAAGCAGAGAGAGTCTTTACCGGGAGTCAAAGGCAAAGAGGAAGGAGAGCAGTCGAAGGAGGTTATGTGGATCTCTGTAGAGCCCAGTATAGACAGCTGGGCTCTGGGGATTGTAATTTATTGCATGCTGACAGGCTGCTTTCCCTGGAATGAAACTACAATGGGCGACCCGTCATATAGGAAGTATAAGGAATGGTTTGTCATGGAGATGGACAGGGAAGCTAAACATGGCTGCAGCAGTCGAACTGAGAGGAAAGAGATTGGCACGCGGGGGGAAGCGGAGAAGTCAAAGCAGAAAGGCAAAGGCCAGTCCCAAGGTCCAAGGCCTCCCCCAGCTCAGTTCTCTGCCTGCAGTCCGCTGGCCCTCACCATGTTCCAGAAGCTGCTGAACCTGGACCCACAGCAGCGGTCGGAGCCGGAGGAGGTGCTCGGCTACCTGGGAATGCCGTGGCTGCTTGAGACGGAGAAGCGGGAGAAGAGACAGGGTCAGGAGGCAGAGGAGGAAGCAAGGAAGATCCGAGAGGCGGGACATGTGGGGGAGAAGAAGGAGCGGGAGGGAAGAGGAGAGAGATAGAGCAGGTCACATATATATATATATATACAGTATACACAAAATAATCATATACGACACATACAAATATTGAAATTAGAGATACATTTTAAATAATATAAATATATAGCCATCCACCCATCTTCTGCTTATCCTGGTCAGAATTGCGGGATTTCATATATAATATTATACATCAGTAAAATCAGGAAGAAAGTGACTAATAAATATGAAAGGCAAAGAATTTTGTAAAAGACAACATATACAAATAAGTATAGTCAAATATGTATAATACAAATAGTCGTAATGATATTTTATTGTTTTATTGGTATAAAGTTTTTAGTTTACATGGCTGGAAAAATTCCTTACAGATTTTTGTGTTATATGTAGAATAGGTCTGCATGTGATGTTTGCCCTATTAGGTACTAAGAGCGATGCTGGATTAATTAAATGTTGTTTAGATACTTTCCACCATCATGATTTGTAGTACAATAAACCACGATAATATCTTCTTTGTGTATCTTGAGTTTATTAAAAAAAGAAAAAAAAACCGCTAAACTTCAGGTGTTACTGTGGAGCTCCGTGGTACAACCCAGGTAATGAAAGAAAACTTCTGTATTGTCAAAGCAGAGGTGGGCAGGGGTGAGCCGGAGTGCTAATGGCTGCCGTGTCCCACCCAAGCCCCCCTGGGCTGCACCATTGTGAGGCCCATATTCACCTCTGCCGGCCAGCACTCCAGATGGCTCCGAAAATAGCCCTGGGCTTTCTATTTCCACTGGCCGGCACATCATCACCTCCGGCCTCATCCATCGCAGCCTCGCACTCAGCACAACGTGGACATGCTCTCCAGTGCAGGGCAACATCAACACCTTCACTCTTCCTCACCCTGGACCCCCCTCAAATCTCTGGTTACACTTTATTTTACTTTTCTCTATGGCCAGTCAAAAGTTCATGAACCTTCTTTAGCAAACTTTTCTTTGCTTTTTTTTTAAATTGTTTGACGGAACGGGCAGATGGGGGAGGGGGGGGGGGGGAACAGAATGGTCAGAGAGAGTAGTGTGCATCTTTTGCGTGTGTCTGGGAGACAGAGAGTAGGGTTATGGGGGCACGCGGGATATGTTTTCTGATAAATTTGAACAGATGGGGCGATACAACCCAGTGCAGCCATAATTGTGGCAAGAAACGAGTGCAGGGCCAAACGTGTGATGGAGACCCAGACAAGCAGGCGGACCCCGGCTGCTGAAAGACTTGAAGTAAGATCGATGACAGAGATTTATAGTGGGAAATGACTCATCATCTGAAAAAAACCTGCACGTTTTACTTAACTATCCTGGCAAATTATTCCCAGGACTTAAAAACTGACAGTTTAATTACCTGCGTAAAAATTGAAGGGAGTGTACTGGAATGGTTATATGTCTCAAATGGTCGCTCACTGCAAAAGCTCATGGCTGACATTTCATTGGATATGATGTTCGCATTTGATTTGTGTGTATGTGCGTGTGCATGCATGCGTTTTTGTATTTATTACCTTGTGGGGACCAGATTTCCCAACGTGATACAAACCTGTAACATTTATTGCCTTGTGGGGACTTTTTTTTTCGGTCCCTACAAGGATAACATCAATTTTATGAAAATATGTGACTAGAAAACAAAAGTTTTAAATAGCAAAAGTCTTTTTTTTTTTTTTGTTAATTAAGCTTAGGGCTGGGTGGAGGTTAAGGCTGTCATTGCTGAAACTTGGGTTATGCCCATAGACATGAATTAACAGTCCCCACAAAGATATGAATACGTGAATTGCATGTGTGTGTGTGTGTGTGTGTGTGTGTGTGTGTGTGTGTGTGTGTGGGAGGGAGACGAGGCCAGTCCAAGCGGGAACATGCTTTGGAAGCACGAATGTGCTTTCAACATACCAGCAGAGAGACTGGATCGAGTTGGACTGTGAAACGAAGGTGTTAGAGGTGCAAGGGGCACGGGGGGCAATGA
>JABFEB020000132.1:2451738-2489223 GCA_019775895.2 Stomatorhinus ivindoensis
ACATACAGCCACACACACAAAGGAGAACGTACTTCCACACAAAAAGAAGAGAACGTACTTCCACACACAGGGGAGAACGTACTGCCACACACAGAGAGGAGAACATGCTGCCAGACACACAGGGGAGAACGTACTGCCACACACAGAGAGGAGAACGTACTGCCACACACAGAGAGGAGAACGTACTGCCACAAACAGAGAGGAGAACGTACTGCCACACATACAGGGGAGAACATACTAACACACACAGAGAGGAGAACGTATTGCCCCACACACAGGAGAACATACAGCCACACACACTAAGGAGAATGTACTGCCACACACAGAGAGGAGAACATAGTGCCACACTCACAGAGGAGAACACACCAAGATTTTGTTTCAACTGACCAGTTGAGTATAAAGAGTCACAGTCAGAGTACTCAACTGGTTGGATGAAGCAAAGATTTGGTCTAGATTATTATTTTCTGGTCCTGTACAGGTGACACAGATATTACAAAGTACCAAATTCATGTCATTTTCATTCTGATGCCACTGAATGTGGAGGAGGTGGGGGACCGCAGCCCATACCTGCCGCTTTTGCCACTTCATTTGGTCTCCATCTGTGTATCTGATATTGTTTTATAGGGTTTCTTCTAGGGACTTAAATTACTAATGCAAAGAGGCCCTTATTATGTGATTTCAAGCACAGGCCTTAGGTCTGCTATCTGGGAGGGGTTTTACTAAAATTGGGTGGATGAACAATTTTATGTAGGCTCATCCTCTTCTTCACTTAAATACCCCCTATAGGTTGCTTACGTCCTACATCACCGCTTTCAGCAGACGACCAGAAAAGGGATCTCTGTGAGGCCTCGCCATGGGGAATTTCCTATATGAATAGCAACTTCATTCTGCCACCAAGGGAAGGCCAGTCGGTCAGTGTGTGACCCATTTATCGACTCGAAGCTGTTGCTGTGATGGAAATGCTGCTGGTGGGTGGCGGCCACACAGGGCCTCCATCTCTATCTAAGGAGGAGAAGCTTTAGGATTCTGGGTTGGCCAACAGAGCTGGATAGTTGGAGGTTACATTATGTTTGGCCTAATGCAGTGTTGGAGCGATTTCAGGATTTCTTAAGGTGGTGGCATTAGAGCAGAGGGGGCAATATTATCATTAGTCAATGATGTTTCAGCTGGCCAATGACAGGAGAGAGGAGACTCTGAGGACCAATCAGCTTTCAGCTTGGGCCAGTGCCCCTGTGGCTCCAGCCTTGTATTCAACTATAAGCAGTGTGGAAGAGAAGAGTAGCAAAGACAGGCCTGACAGAGCAATTAAGGGGGCAGTGTGTGGCTCATTGGACTTTGATCGGAAGGTTGCTGGTTCAAGCCCAGTCCCAGTACATCTGTGGTTACTTGAGCAAGGTCCTTCACCCCCAGCTCCCTGGGCAACAAGTGACTGCCTTTTGCAGACAGCTTGCTCTCACCTACAGAGAGCAAGACAAAGGAGGCATAAACAGAATTTCCCCACAGGGATCAATAAAAGCATCAACTGTAAATACACTGGCTCTGTGCATAAACTCAGCACTAGCATACCATCTGATTCACATCTTTTCCCAACAGTCTTTTGTGTCATAGTACAGTGTGGTTTGAGGTACAGTAATCTGACATGACAATACATTTTCAGTATCTACCTCTAATAAAGAGGCAATTTTTCACCAGTTTTGCACATTTTTTTCTGTTCATCGTCCAGTCAGCTGCTGTGTCACGTAGCAGCTCTGGGACCAGTTGTTCGAAAGCATCATCGGAACAATGTAGCCCATTGGCAACGGTTTGGAGAACACAAACTTAAAATGCATCTAATACAAAGCAGTCTAATGTTGCTAGAAAACGTAATCTGTCCATTACATAGAGGCAGCTGGAACATGCCTCACTGGAATGTAATGGGTTTTTCCTAACATGGGAGTTACATATAAGATTAGGATGGAAATAATCCATCTGTCTTCCATACAGAGTGGTGGCAGGCTGGGTGCCGGTCCCATGAGGCATCACCGAGGACAGGACACTCATAATCACACATGTTTTTGGAGAGCCAGGACATAATACCTAGGCTAATAGGTTATAACTTTAGAATAATCCTGGGGGAATAGGAAATAAGATGGTCCAGAAGCAAGACAGGATGTTTTTTCTCCAATCATTATTAATGTACTTCCTTGTAACATTGGGCCAGCTCTCATTTGGCAGAACCAACTGTCTCTGCTGTGAAGCTGCTAGAGTTGAACTTCATGAGAATTCAAAACCCCAGACATCTGTCTGGTTGTTCATATCCTGTGAAAAGTCCTTTTTGGCGTCTAGATCTTTGTGGTTGTTGTAGATTTTGATTTTCAGGTTGCCAGGGGTCAACCCACAAAGAAAATCAATCAGGCTGAGCAGTGAAACATGGTGGATAACGGCTCAGCTGGCTGTTTTTCTCAGAATTAAGGAACAAAAATATCAAGGATGGATCCAATTAGGGGGAGGGGGAGCAAGCGATGATGAAGGGAGGAGGATGACAGGGGTGGAGGAGGAGTGGGGAAGAAAGAGTGAGACAATCCATAGAACAAAAGGCATTTCGGAGGACGGGAAAGTTGTGAGTATCCAGCTCTGTTTTTCCCCCCAAATATACAATGAATGAGAAAATAAGCAGCTGATAAGATGACTTTGGGTGGCATGCAAAGTGGTGTGTATATGAATGCAAGGTGAACAAAAGGAATATGTATGTACATCTAGCAGGAATTAATCTGAGTCGATAAGAAAATATCCGTCAGAGGTTGGCAGGTCTTCAGAAAGAGTCTGTGATAAAATGCGAATGGGCAGGATATGCGCCTGTGCTGTACTTCAGGATGTCAAGTAAGACAGAGTGAAATGAGAGAAATGGAACCACTAGGACATGTGCAAACTATCAGAGCACATATTCAACTGTAACACTTAAACACACATATATACTTACACAGAAAGTCATATACAGCTAACTTATTTCAGTATATCTGGGGGTCGTTGGTGCATTTACCATCGAAACCATCGAAAATGATAGAATCAAGAGGTGTGGGTGGGTACAGAGAGCATGAAAAACACATTCTTTCGAGTGAACTCATGTCTTGGACTCAAACTAAGAGTGACACATCACTGCTGGAGCGAAGCGAGAGGGAGGAGGGGATAAGGGCAGAGTACAGACTGGTGCCTGCAGTGTGAAGAAAGGGCTCTCAGACACGGCTCGGCAGAAAGGCATCGATTGCACAAAATCGCTCAGCTTAATTAGAACCTCAAGGCAGAACTCAATAAATGTGAGAGGTTCTGGGCAGAGTTTGATTCATGGGGGGCAGAATGGCTAGAGAAGGGGTGAGCTATCAGTGTAAAGGCTTTGGGAAGTAGGTGTCCTGCTATTAGAAACTGTATTTGAAGGGGAAAATGAGAAGACAGAACACTGTGGGTAAAAAGCTAATATCACCTCCCATTGCGGCTTTGTGCTCAGCTCATGACATATAACACTGGCTCCCAGAGTCCAAAAGATGGGCAGACTTCCAGTGGCAGTGCTTCTCTGCAGTTTCCAAGGTAACATTTGGAGCAGAAACAAGTGTTTAACCATCCACTAAATGATTTCTCCTTGTAGGGAAAATTCTCAGATTGCCATGTCTATTGTACACATCTATTATATAGTTATAAATGATTATACAGCCATGAATGTTTCTATATATATATATATATATTTTTTATTCACAGTAATTGTTGCTGTGGTTTCCGATCAACAAGCAGGTAATATTACTGTGCAAACTAATTAAGGTCTTCTAAAAAACATGCAATGAGTCAAGCTATTATGATAATTGCTAGATTTGCTGTTAATTAACTTGGCATTCCTGTTCCATGTAAGTAACCCTGCAGATTGACAGAGGAGATGGTGATCTTCATGCGATCTCTGAATCACCTCAAGGTATTTTTATATCTTGTCCCACTCTGTTTACGCCCAGCCACCCGGGATGCGCTGAGAAACATCTCATGTCGACACCATTAAGCCATCTACATCAATGAGACGTGTGGTCCTTCAGAGTTAACTGCGGTCAAAGCCTTCTCCCTGCTAACATACGCATCAGCTTATAATAGTTAAATGCAGACGTCAGATTAAGAGAAGACAGATTATTAGGAACTTCGGGACACCGTCCCTTGGTAATTTCCATCTCTTTCCAGACTGCAGGGAAGAGACATACCCCTGCACCAGGATGTACTCTGTCCATCGACCAATAAAGAGGTGTATTCATTCCCTCTGTCTTTATAGGTAATCCCTTGCCTTAGGTTCAGGTTGCATCACCAGTTTTTCACAGTATCCCCACTCGTTCTTTTTGTCAGCCATGTTTCAACACGCTGGACCGTTAATCTCACGCCCTCTCTCTTTTCATTTCAGTATCCCCCGAGTCTACCTGATCAACAAGGAGATTTGTGTAAGGACCGTCTGTCAACAGGAGGAAATCCGTAAAGGTTAGTGCGGCCAACTACGAAAACGACTAAACTCTGTGCCTGCGATTGCAAGGTTGGCATTGAAATCTCATGGCTGGCAAAACCATTTCACCGTTGAGCCCTTGAGCAAGGCCCTTAACCCCAAATCATCCAGGGACTGATTGATCGTGCTCTTTGACCTTCACTTGTATGTCACTTTGGACAAGCACAAAAACTGCAAAATAAGTGCTTGGCTACTTTTGCGCTGCAAATTCTTTTATCCAAAGGCACCCTTTCATATGGGACTTTTGCATGCCTACTAGGAGATTTACTGACTGTACAGGACAGCTCTTTTAACATTTGTAAGATGGTACCACCATCCATCACTACATATCTCTTGCCCCAACCCCCCGCAGCGGACCTGTGCAGAGAGAGATCCGGTTGGCCAAAGCGAATGCAGAGGTCAGTGCAGAAACGTTGCCGCCGTGGCAACCCCAAAACCTGGGAAAACAGAACCTGAAGGAGGGAAGAAGAATCAACAGTAAGAAAATAAACAAAATAATGAGTGAGACCTTTCTGTATCTTAATAAACCAACTGTCTTTTGGGGGGAAATCACTTAACCCTGTTTCTCATAATTAATATGTACTTCTTTTGCTCTGTGACAGTCTGTCATGTATATTTTTTCTGTAATTCATAACTTAGTACAATTCACGATTTCTGAAATACATTTTTTGGTGCTTAATACTGGGGCATTAAGAGAATACACATGCCACACATGCCAGTTTTCCAGAACGTTTCTGGAACAAACTGTGATACTTAGTGTTTACACCCACATAACAAATAGTTGTATTTGTGATGGAAACAAAGTTGCTGCTTCCTAATGAAGAGACTGTTACTGTACCTGTTAGTACATTATTTAGCTAAAAAAATTACACAAGCCCCACATCCTTCAAGATTGCAAAGAAAAAAGGTAATTCCTGAAAGTGTAGGCTGATGCTGACTCCACGCTGGGGGATTCACATGAATCATTAATTAGTGAAGGATCATTATCAAGGACTGCAGTCTCTGCTTTGCTTCATATGGCAGATTGGAATGTTGTTAAAACTGAAGGTGTAGGAATGCTGATGTTGTTAAAGACTAGCAAGCAGTGAAACTAAACTATGCACTATTAACATATGGAACTATACATTAACACGTTTAACCATCCCTTCATGTAGCGATACAACCTGTTTCTACTATTAATCTCTCCAATCAAGGTCTTTCTCCTCATACTCAGCATAAAACCTGAAAAACAAATACAAATCAAAATGTAAACACCCACAGATTTATAGTGATATTAATAAATATGCTTACAAGACATGCTTCGATTTACTGTTTGTGTATCTTCGTTGTTCTTAGTGGGGAGCCTGTGGTCTGACTGGGCCATTATCACCTGCATTTGTGTTTTGATTTCAGTCGATATATAATTGACGCACCACCACACAAATATCTCCCAAATTCATTTTTAATGACCGGTACGGCCGTTCTTATTCGGTACAGCATATATACACACGTCAAGTAATTTAAATGAAGAGACTAAAGACAAGAGACTAATAGTATAATGTGCATACAAGTCAACATTAACTGGACCCGATACATCAAATCACAGCAAATTCTGCAGCAGAGAGTCAGGCCGTCATACTGTTCTCCTTCACCGGGTGTGCGAATACACAAGATAATGCATGTTTCATAGCATTTACAGGATTTACAGGTCAATAAATACTACACACTAACAAATAAATATCATCACAGGACATAAGCCCTTCCTGTAGCATTACCAGTAAGGACAAAAAAAAAAACTGAAATATGTACCTGTATTAGCTGAACGACACTTTGTTGGGACATTGGATAAACACAGACGTTTTAAAGTTTAAATACGCTGATTAACCTAATTTTAATACTCCTTAAAGAAGCTAGTTTCCTTAGGATCCTACTTAATGACTAACAACGCAAGTTGTACAGCTTGGGTCTACAGGAGACCATGAGAGGCATATTCATACTCAAAACTGCTATTGACAGCAATCAGAACCTCAGCCGTATTCATTGGAATGGCCACTCACACCAGTATATTAATACTTAGCATCCCCCTGAATCCATCGCAAAAGCATCATATACAATTCTAGACATGGTCCTTTCGATGAGTGTTTAGGTTGATGTTCATCAACACGATTTCAGACTCAAGTACTTGACTCAACAATTTCACACCAATAAGTCATAAAGGTGTATGGAAGCCAGAACTCACAGGAAGTCATGTTGCTTTGATGACATAAACAACCATTATCAGTCCTAAAAACACATCTACAAGTAATATATCATCTATATATTTAATTCAGTTGCTCTTGCACTTGTCTGTTTATCTTATGTTCATCTTTATAAATATAGTGTCACAGTTATATGCTTTATTAATTATATTTCTTATATACCTTTAAGCCCGGGAACTGGGATAGGGTGACTTAACTATTTCCATTACGTTTCAGTACATTTGAGATTTTTCTCCTGGTAATAAATATGACTGAAAGTAAGACAGGTATCAGACGCAGGTTTTCCTTAAGTTAAGGACAGACGCGAGAGGGACGGTGGCTGGAGACAGACTTCCCACAGCTCTGCAGACTCAGAACTGAACCCAGCTTGTGGAGGAAGACTGTTGTGCTGGTGGCTGTGAGCTGCAAGAAATGGAATGAAAGCAAACACTTTGGCACGTTATTTATGAACTAAAGAAGCTTTGCATTCATAGGGGGTTTGATCATCGTGCAGAGTCATTTATTGACTGGTTTGTCCCACCCACCAAAGTTTATTTTCCATTGGTTAGTGGCTGGAACTGACAGTTTTACACCAACTACAGTCGTCTTACTCAGCTTACTACATTTTAAACTTACAACATATAGAAAACGAAGGTCGTATTGCTGACAAAGGCATGATTACATACTTATAAATGGAGAAAATGAAAGACACATAATGGAATTTAAAAGATTGTTGCACCATGACAGAGTCACCAGAAAACACAGACCATTAAGTTACCTTGCCGGAGTGGAGAAATCACCCCAAAGGTCAGCACTGGGATTGGACTGCACCACAGAATTGGAGTTACTACTGTCCAGCTCCAACAGGCAAGCTACAACAGAAACAGAAAAGCATGCATATCCATCAAACACCATCATACATGTAAACAGATGAGACGTCAGAAGCGGAGAGTAAAAAGTGGAGAACATAAAAAGAAATGAATGAAATGGGGAACATCTAATTTCATACCGGTGTTTGCACCTCCTGTGAATGATTCCATATTGTGATTGGAGGAAACAGATGAAGGGGGTGGGGCTATCTTTCCTCCAGGAGGAGGGGGGAGGAGCCCAAAGCCACTTTGTCCCTGGGAACGAGGTTTCTCCTTTTTCCTAGTTTGCTACAAGAGAGAAATACAAGAACCAAACAAATTTGATTTACCTCAAATATACTGCTTAGTTATAAATCAGTCTGCCCATAATTCTATTATGCCATGCTAATTTTGTAAATAGCGATTCAAACAAGAAAAAGGTACTTGCAAAAATTTGTATGAAGCAGAAGAGCGTTTTACCCCAATATTAAGAGTAATGGTCTGGCCCTCTTTAAACCCCAAGTCCAGCTTTGGTGCAGTATCAGGGGCTTGTGATTGTTTTGCAATTTCATTGTCTTGCTTGACCCACCTATAAGAAAGGAAGCGAACACACGAACACCAGGGAACAAAAGTAACTGGAATGGAGTTTATCTGATCGTCAGAGGCGGCTGCTGCAGGTCATATTGGAACCGCAGGTCGTCTCTTTGGAAATTCAGCAGCACAACTCAACCAAATCAGGGTCCTGCTCAACTATGGGTCCACAGCCATCATGACTTTCATCCAGACATTGAGATACGCAATAAAGCAATTTCTTTCGGGATAATAAAAGCTTTTGAATTCTGATACTGAGAGTCTGTGACCACACGCTCCCTTACACGGGACGTCACAGAAGGTGAGGGGACATACTTGAAGTGGTCCTGCAGAGCTACGTTGAAATCGAAAGAGTCCCCTCTGTCCCCAAAGCCAACTCCAATAAACGCACTTCGGCCTGAGGAGGAAGAAGAGGGAGATTAAATGGAGTCCAGCCATCTTTCTCTGAGAACAGAAAAAGCAGAATTTGTCATTGAGAGCTTAGATATTGGCTTGACAAGTGTTTATCATTTCTGTTAATGACATATGGAACTTCTTAGGTGGTATTTGACATTTTGGAATTGTCACTTGGGATTCTACTTGTTTAACAGTGGAAGGATTCCATTTGATACAATTCATATTATAACAAGGCTGATAAAGCATGAATAACATCACTTTTTAAACATTTTATGCGGCTACATTTGAATCAAAATTAAATATTATAACAGATCCTAAACAACTGAAATAGGAGAATATGAATGTCTACCTTACAGCATGACCATGGTTAGATAAATAAAGTAGTATACAATGCAGTGCAATACAAATAAGCTATTTCAGACACAGCTAGTTAAGTTAGTTCACAGTATACACACCATTATCGTCCTGTATACGAATTACAAAATAGCGACTGGAATCGCTCACTGCTTCCACTGAGATGCCTGGATATTCTTCTACTGGTGCCTGAGCAAACAGCTCCCCTATAGGACAGGAGGGGAAATACAGTCAATGTATATCAAACATCATGTCATTCAGTGCATTATAGCGATGCTGAAGATACTCCGCCACCTCATACCAACTAACACCCATGTAATACTGTCATTACTATTTCTCATGCTTCCTACATTTATCGGTTTTATCTGTGGAAAGTAAAATAAAAGTCAAATACGGTGGGCAAATAATTTACACACAAATTTATTGATACATTTTGATTAGATTTTTTCCCCCCACCTTCTGTTTTTGAAAGCAATGTCATTAACAGAGACTTAGTGGAGTAAAATGCTTTTACATCATTCGGCTTTATCTGCTCCATGCAACACAGATATAGGCATGATTTATTTTTGTCTTTATTTAGAGTCTGTTCGGAATAAAGAAAATGTCTTTCTGTATATCTGTATATTTGCAAACACTGAAGGAAGCTAAGGAAGCTGTGCATGTGGGTGTGCGAATGGTGTGGATGTGCAAATGGTGTGGATGTGTGAATGGTGTGGATGTGCCCTGCAATAGAATCGCAGCCCATCCTGAGCTGATCCCTGCTGCCTCGATATGCTCAGGACCCTGTAGCCCTACGGCCCCGTATAGAATAAGTAGTTAAAGAAACTGGATGGATAGATGGATGAATGGAAGGAAACCCTATATCTGCATTTCATTTTGATGACACTGTTATACTAAGCGTTTGTGGCATTGTGGCTCTGACTTAAAACTGAACATTTAACCCACTTCATAGAAAATACCAAGCTATATATCATCACTCACTATTCTGCCAAAAAAAAACGCAATATGATTTCTGGTCCACGTCATGCAACCCTGTGTCAAGTTAAAAATAACACTGCTGTCCTGTGCCAAAAGGACAGCTCTTCAATCCCCCGCAGATTTCACTCAACCCTAAATTCCCTCGGTGCGAGACGGTTAATTGTTGTTACAATAATGTCATGTTTTGCCAGACCGGCTACATGGGCACGTTTGCACTAATTGCTTTTCTATTACCTCACTTGAAGACAAGAATGATGAGACCCATTGCTCGCCTCCAATTTCAGTTACATGTGTTGAGGTATCACTGAATATTATTCTGTGTTTAAGATTATAAACATTATTAGGTTTTCTATTTCATCTATATTAAAAACTATCGAAACGATTACAAAGTGAATGCAATAAACTCCTATACGTCAATTATAGCTTAAAGGCTGGGTATAATCTAAAATGTAAAGCAAGTGGCAAAAATATTGAATCCACTAGCACTGCTCATGTTATTTCTGTAGTTCAATTCCTCCCTTGTAGTTCTTTCCTTTATTTGATAGGTCAATGCAGGTAAATGCTTCAAACAGCGTGAACACAAATTAGCCACCAACATCCTACCTGGGAAAAGCTGGGTGTGAACATCAGAGGCATCACCCGTGTGAGCCATCATCTACAAGCTACACCTCAGCACTCACCTGAGATTTTGTCCTCCAGTTTTATGTAGGCCACTTTCCCTCTCGCAGTCACTCGCATGCGCCCAGTCCAATCAGGCGTGTCCAGCTTCCAGTCTGCTGCCCTGAGGCAACATAAGTGGTGTCAACAAAGCCGTGACAACATCACAAAGCGGCTCCTGTGCCTGAGAATGTCCCACAGCAGCCCTACCTATCAATATATCTCAATTCAAGTATCTTGCCATACATGTACATAAAACTATATGTCAAATGCAGTTTACAGGCTAATTTTTCTGAATTTCAAAGGCTACTGGGTCTAAGTCATGGTTCTATCACCATTTAATATAAATATAATATAGGATCACCCAGTTAAGACACTGGGGATAAATATCATGTCACCTTTGCTGTTAGGGAAGGCAAATAATGTGCAACAGCTGAAAATGAAAGGTCATAATCACCATGCTAGACCAAGAACTTAATAAGGAAGAGCTACAGGCCTAGCACTGGGCCGACTCATGTCAGACTCGAACCAAGTGTGCCTATATAATAAAATGTAAACAATATTTTCACAGGTATAAGGGCAGATGCATCTAACAACTATTGTATAGGCTAAACAGTGAGTAAAACACTAAGGATTTCACTAATAAGGTGATATAATAGATCATAAAATATTATATAATGGGATTGCAAGATGACCGCCCAAATATTATCCGGGCCTTTTAAATACCGTAATACCCTAAAATAACCGCACCTTATATTAGTGAACGTTTGTATCAAAACAAACCACCTATTTAGCAATCTATTACCTATTTGTATTGTATAAATAACAAGCAGTGAATTTTTCAGTCTTTTATTCTTTCCCCCAATAAATATTACATTTTTATTGGGAAAGACCATTAGCGACACCGTACGTAGCATACTCCTTAGGTCGCAAACTCCCATTTGTACACCAGAAAGGACAGACTTAAATTAAATATCAGTCTTTGCAGTTAGAAAGTATATTAATCTGGCTGCCATCCGTGCGTAATCAAAGAATACGGCAATCGTTGTCGTATGGTCTGCTCCTTGACCTCCTGAATGGACCTACAGAATGAGCAATCGTTATCTGCCGACTTGCTTTCGCTCCCTATGATGCATCCTCACCTCCTGTGCATCTCCATCCCTAAACTCGCCACGAAAGACGCATTACCAGAGAGATACAGGACGCAAGCATCACTGCTGCTATTGTCAATGAGTTACAATAGCTGTCAATATGAAAATCGTTCATAATAGGAGTAGAATTAAACAGGTAATACAAGAGAACTCGGAGGAACAGTTAGGCCGACCGAATAAGTTAATATTGAGATGAGGCTGCGTTACCTGTATCCGCGGTTCGATGCTCTCGGCGGAATGCGGTACACATTGACGTCGGGTTTCACGCACAGCACCGACTCGTACTCACCCTCGGTTGCCATCTTGATTTTAATTCAATCGGTGTTTGTGACAGAATCCGAGAACGTTAACGGCTCCGGGGACGTAATGAACAGTATAAAGGCGCAACGATAAATTTGAGCAACATAATCGAGATCTGCTGCCAATGTGCAAATTATTAAGGGTAATATACTAACAACAACAATTGTAAATTGACTTTATGTGGCATTTATTTAAAATTCACGTTTTAATCACCAGCAATTGTTATTTTCCCTACGAGATGTGGATCGTTCCAACTACTTGTAAAGAAAATACCTGACCTGTAAGAGAAATAGACACAAATAAAATTGCGTTTTTATTTCCTGGTTTATGGCACACTTCGCATGAGCTACATCAGCACCTGCAAGACTCTTTTGCCAGCGTTTTAGGATAGCACTGTCATGCATTTGTAGAAAAGCTACAACCTCAAAATCTCTTTAGTGATTGTTTACCGGTCACGATAACAATGTTTAACAGATAGTAAGTCTTTCGCTTTAAATGGCAGGCAGTAGAAACAGAGTTTAACGGAACTGCATTAATGCTTTACAGTATTCGGTCAAAGTTCAAGTTCTGGATTCAAGTAGGAGCACCATTTCCATATTTTGAGAGCACCGAAAATGCAGATAGAGTTCTTTCTCAAAGTCCAAGGAGTGCAAACGCGTCCCTCAAGTCTTCGGTTTCGCAAGGCTGTCAAATAAAAAAGAAAGGGAAAATAAGTGCATTAAATACTCACAGCTGTATTGAAAGCTAATATTTTACAAGAATCACATCAGATGCTGTATAGTCGTTATATATAATGCACCTGATCTATCGTGTACATATGTAGACATGGGTATATACAATATTTAACATCCAACAAATCAAGTTAACGAGTACTATTTGAAAGCTGGATTATTGTTATTTATTATGATTCCAATGCCCTATGCCTTGTGTGTTCTGTGTTAGGTTCCAGGTTCCCTGTGACCCTGTATTTCATAAGAGGTTGGACGATGGATGGATTCTTATCACCTGTAGGATGCGGGTCAGTTTTCTTGCCAGTCGAACAGAGTTTTGATGCAGTCCATCCCAAGCTTTGAATCCACGTTCTTTGCGAGCTACAAATGTCTGCCAGCAGTAGAAATAGTCTGTAGTAGAGAAAGATCTCAGTTTAGAAGAGTGATTGTGAGCCACAAATCTAGTAATTGCACGGAGAAAGCAGTGAGCATATTATGCAATTAACTTCATCTGATGAGCACTTTAAGATGACTTCTTGGTGAAAATGTAACCTTGGGGCTCCTCCCCTGCCAAATTTCACATATAATTTTACATATTCAAGGACCCCTGTCAAGTGCTGCCCCCCCTGAATTTGTCCTGGTATCTATGCCCCTTTGATGCCCCTGATGAGAGGGATTTATCTGTCGTTTCTTTCCTTACCTTTGTAGCTCATAATGGACAGCTGCACCCCAACTCTCTTTAGGGTCCTCAATCCTTCTCTCTCATAACTGTCTTCATTGTCACAGAAGTACAGACGCGAGCAGAAGATGCGCAGCTTGAGGTTGGGAGTTTGCGTCAGGAAGCGTGCCAACCGGCAGGAGCAATCATAGCAGGGGGACCAGGAACAGAACCAGGTCACAGAGTAAGAGACCTTTGCTCCTCCGGGACCTGAGCCCCAGAGGCCTGGGCACAGCGCCCCCAAGTGTCGAAGGAAGAGAAGCTGCAGAGATGAAGGAAGAATAATGAGAAGTGAAATGAGTGCTCAGTGGGTGTCTTCACTTACCGTTCAATATCAAAACATAGACTTCAAGTACAGGCATGGATTTTCAACAGTGTTCAGCAACTAGTGTAAAAAACAGTCCATTTCATTGGGGCAGCTGTCAGATACTTTTTAAAGCCTACGTTGACTTTAAAGATAGGAAGACAATCTTTGGGCTATATTTGAGTCTTGATCATGAAAATATCAGATTACTGAAGAAATATTGCTATGGCATGTTATAGTCTTAGTCTGGCATGGGGCTCAGTGGGGAGAAGCGTGACTTACCTCCTGGCCTGGGGATGTGATTCTCACCTTGGCAGTGTGTGTGTCTCTGTGTGTATGGATTGTGTTTATATTACATTGTGGGGACCAAAAGCTCCCCACAATGTAACAAAAACCTGTTATTTTGATGTTGTGGGGACCATTTTTCAGGTCCCCAAAAAGGTCTGTGAATGCAATCAAAAAAGCAAAAATACCTAAAGTCTCATATTTTGTTTGGTTACTTATGGTTAAGGTTAGGACTGGGCAGGGGTTAACGTTGTCATGTTGGGATTAAAGTTTTCCCCATAGAAATGAATGAACAGTCCCCACAAAGATATAATTACAAACGTGTGTGTGGAGTCTGCATATTCTCCTTGTGGGATGTGAGTGTCCTTCAGTACAAAGACATGTGTTTAATCTAATTAACATATCTAAATTGCTCTTGGTGTGTAATTGTTTGGTTTTATATGTGTGCTTTGTGTTGGACTAGGTGAAGTCCTGTTTTGTTCTTTTTTCTGCCCTGTGACCCCGATCAGCATAAATGGTTAGAGTATGGATGCTATTCTTTTATTAAGTATTGTATAAAATGTTGGGGCAAAGGTCAATGATAATCCAATTTACTCAAAGATGATCATGTAACTCAAATATTCAAATAGTGCGACTCTCCAAAGAGATCTTGGGCTTCTATCAGATCTTACGCCCACATGCAGCTGGGTCTGTTGATGTCCAATGTCTAGTCTGTTTATTCTCGCCCACCCACCTCCACGTGGCATCCAGAGCGATTGCGTAGATGTCCAAAATCAAAAGAGAGAGTATTTGGACCATCCCTCCTCTTCACTACAAAACATAGATAGGTCTCGTGTCTCCCTCTTGCCCAGCGCATGTTCTTGTAGTGATAAATAAACTTCTTTTGCATCAGAAGCACACTGTAGCAAACGGAAGTAAAAGTCACTCTACTGTTGCATTAAAATATTTACACAAGCCAGTGAATGAAAAAAGAAAACAATACTGAAATAATGAATAAGCTTGCATGAAATCAAAATTGGGCAATATATCCATAATAGCTCAGTTCTGAGATGCCAAGGAGATTTTCTGACATTTTGCGAATAATGGGCTGGATTATTAATAATTACACTGAGTTTGTTCCAGTTGCATCAGCTTACATTTATGATTAGCCTGCTTATGAAGACTATTTTGGTATCTGAAACAACTGCAGCAAATCACTTGTTACTCATTCACAGCCCTCCAGCCCTTTCTCAGTTTCACCCCATTTTTGCAACTGAAACTAGAGAAAGTGCCCTGACGGGCAAAACAGCTAGTATTTGCAGCCAGAGTTGAGCACAGGGGTTAATATGATGAGTAATGCCCTTCGAAAGAAACACAGGCTACACAAAAACAGAAAGTGAGCTGAGTAAGACAGAGGTTTGTAGAAAGATGGGAAGACAAAAGTATAGTATCAGATTTGCTCACCTGTCCAGTTTAGTGATCATTTCACACGATTGGATTCCCCCGCTCAATCAATCAAGCAAGAACTGAACACATGAGCAGGGGAGACAGACAGATTGAAATTCAGTTATGGGGTGGAGGGGTTCCTGGTTGCGCAGAAAGATATTCAAAAAGAGGGGAGGCGTGATCAATTTGAGTGGAAGGTTTAGACAAAAGACAGACTGAGCGACAAAATGAGTGAAATTTGTTATTGCAAATTATCCTTCACGGCATTACAAGATATTTAGTGGTTAAAGAACATGGTTGCATCACTGATTTACATATATTTGAAATTATTTATATTTGTGTTTTTGGAAGAATAGGGGTGCATGTTTGCACAGATGCATTTGAAGCTTTGCATTAATTGCAGTCATTAAAGGTTTATATACCAAATACATATAGCAATAAAACTGGTCAAGTGCATCATTTGATGTAAATTATTACCAACTCTTTTCCAGTATTTAAGACATGAGGATAATTAAATGTTAACTTTGAAAAAGAATACTGCACAGTTGAATTAAACCATTGCTTAAATGGTTTGGTTTTGTCACTATTTAAAAAAGTTTCCAGATGCTTCTTTGTAAAGTTGGCTGTTTTTTTTTTGTTAATTCATCCTGAGGTTCCCCACCGTTCATAATAATTCTTATCGGTCTCATTTCCAGTCTCCGGTGCACATCCCACAGTCAATTTGCATTGTTTGTTTATTTTTTATCTATAGTAATCTGCTTTTAGTGAGGCTCTCATACTGTATGCAATTTGCGGTTTGGGAATTTATGGTTCAACTGGATCTGTTTTTCTGGGAACACCTATGTGTGCCTTAAAGCTGATCGACACGTGGAATAGATTTTTCCGTTCCTCGATGTTCCCAAGCACTGGCCCCTGGCATGTGCTCCGCAAGTGACTTCTTTGACCCTTCTGTGCTTAAGCACATAGGGAGGAATCTCCAAATGTTTCTATACGGGATGCAGGACAAGCTGATGTCTGTACTTGAAACCGTGAAGCTCTACACTGTTAAAAATGTGTGTTGGGGAGCATTACAGGGCATTTAATCTGACGATGAGAAACGGGAGATCAAAGCAGGAAATGCTGAGTCATTTTTTCCTAAACCCACCCACACTCACATGCACGCACACACAAACAGAGAAAAAAATAAAACCACAGTCACAAAAACACACTTTCCAGCACCATTAACTCACATCTGTTTCCTGAAAGCAAATATAGTTATACACAATTTGTTTTTACAGCCAGGTGTTTTCAGAAGCTGACTGACAGCAGCCAGAGGATAGGCAAAAAAAGTATATAGAATATTGCACATGTAGTATATAGAGAGAAGGCCTGTTATTACAACTGCACTTCAATCCTTTTTAAACTCAAAACTTGAAGAACTGAAATTGAAACTGAGCTTGTGTTTCAATGTTTAGTGGCACTTATTCACAGAATTTTTACCAAACCACATTCAGGTGTTCTACCTTTACCCAATGACCAGAAGCTTCTCCCTCCTGTTCTGCTGTCTTTCCTGTTTTCACTGTACAAATATCCGGCACTGCGTATGAGGTTAGCAGGTAGAACCGTCTGAGGTTTGCAGGGTGCACGGGCCCCAATCCGACCGAAGCAGGTACACGAGCTAAGGTGAAAGCGGCACCAAGCAAAAAGTCACTCCGCCCACACACAAACGGTCACAGGCCACGCTTACACATCTGTGTCGCTCACCACAGGCCTAAAATCAGCCATTCATGCAGGGGAGGTAAAAGCAACAGAAAGAGCTGCACAAAATGCTAACTGGAAAATATAGGCGGGGAGTGGTAAGGAGTGAAAAAGAGAAGATTACAGCACGTTTGCAGACTCACAGCTTTCAAAACCTCAGACAAGGGGCCAGGTGTTCGGGACCCGAGATACAGACCTACGCAGACTCACAGTAACCGCACGCTTCCTCAAACATACATGGCAGGGTTCTTATATGCCTCTCAGTATACTTTTACAATATGTACAAAAATATACTCATTTCTTCAGCTACTGTATTGCTCAGATTACACTGAACACACGAGTGCTAACTTGGTACAACAGTGCAACAAAAATTAACATGCATTTCAGAAATGTCTAAGTAAAAATTTTTGTGCATCTACGTCAAACAAATGTGCTTGCAAGAACTGCACCAGAAAAGTCACAACGAGACAAGGGCTCAAGCACAGGGCAGGAAGTAACATTTATTGGGGACCAGGTTCCCTTCTTTGGGGGTTAGAAGAGGAGGTTAGGGCTGGTAGAACACAGGTCAAACAGTAAAGCAGCTTCAATGAGGAAGAATAATTATGGGCAATAACAGGAAGAAAATGCTAAAAGGATACAGACAGCTGTCCGCCTGTAGTTGGGTGCATGCCAATTAATACCACTGGATGTCAAGAGGAACATGAAAATACATCAACATAAAGAAGCCAGGTAGCTGGTTCCCCTTCCTGATGCACAGGTTTTGAACTCTCAATGTTTCTGTGAGTTTCTGGCCGGTAGCAGGAGGCTTGATTCATCATGGTAACTACTTTCTCACTTCTGTCACTGTGATCCAAAATGGGTCTCACGAGCTCCAACCTGCATGCTCAGTGTCTCACGTGTCTTTAAGCCGAAACTTGGTTGGCAGTTTCCACGTTCAGCACTCAGACAGTGACGAACGTAAGATTTGAACGCTCCTATTTTTAAACTCCTCTTATAGTGGTCGCAACTGAAGCCACTTCCAGAGCAGATTGGAAAAACGGGCTGTTAATTTACAGCAATGGGGAGTGCAGTTTTACTTAAACCATTAGGTTACAAGGGTTTCAATTAAACTGTCACGAGCAACTTAAAAAATAAACAAAAAAAGAGATGAAAATACAACAATAGTTATGAGCACCATAATACAAACAATATGACGGCAGGATGATGAGCCCTTCATCCCCGGACATGCAGAAGGTGAAGCTCACAGCTAATATCACACATCATAATATCACAGCCTCAAAAGCAATAAATAAAACCATTAAAATAATTAAGATGAAAGTACTGAAGACTTATGTCTTTCCTAATCTCTCTGCAGTTCAATCAGACCTTGTTTTCATCTTTTCAGTAGTCTTTAAGATAGCCAGCTACAGATGAAAGCCTCCCAGCTTCCATATCCCCTTATCCATCTTTATGTTTTGTATTTCCACCTCACCCCTTTCTGCACAAGTCCTTTACAAACACACGATTCACCGGAAAGCCCATCCAGCGCCTCTCCTCTGCTATGTCCCCTAATTTATCTCCTTCCAGCTCTCCCTCGGTCAGATCCTCCTTCTTGCAATAACCAAGCTTCTGAAAAAACGCCATTGCAACCTTTGAGGCGACGGGCACGTGCGCACACACCCTATTCCGGCCCAGAGCCTTCTCCTGCCTTTCCACACTCTCTACCAGAAACCGGCCCAGTCCCTCTTTACGGTACCAGCATTGAACCACCAGCCGGCAGATCCTACAGATGTCCTCGCTCAGCCCCCCCTCGAGGGCAATGCAGCCGACGATCTCGCCATCCAAGACTGCCAGCCACACCTCCCCCGCCTCCTGCTCCCTTGCATCCATCTCCCTGGATTTCCCTTTCCGACGACATCTCCCTTTGTCCTGGGCCTTGGTGCTGGCGCCCGTGTTCCCCTCCTTCCGCTGAGCATAGGGGTTCTCCATCCTGCAGTCCCCCGGCCCTCTGTAGCTGCTCCCTATGTAGTCCCAGTAGGGCTTGCTGGTGCCCAGGATGCCGAGTGTGCGTGGGATGGTGAGCTTCAGGTAGATGATGACCGCAAAGACCGGTAGCACCAGAGCCAGAATGAAGCTATGCAGGAGACAGCGCAAGACGGACGACGCAATGGCGAGCAGCAGAAGGGCCAACGGACGGGTGAGGAGGTGCAGGATCAGCCGATTCTCCGAGCCCTGCGATCCTTCCTGGGAAGCAGCAGGCATGAGATTTATAAAACACAAAAAGCTGTCACAATTATCAATACCTGAGATCTGGGAAATTTCAATGAGGCAAGGCCTTCAGGGACAGGGCTTCAAATCCCGCACGTGTCCTAGTTTAGTGATTATAGAAGATGGATGTATAATTGAGGCGAACGTGTGAAATACACTTACATTAAGTATTGTACTACCCATAAGCAAGTCCTTTATCAAATATGTCACAAGGATCATAAACAGGAGGAAAACAAAGACAAAAACATGATGAAAGTGCCATCTAGTGTATGAATGAGGAGACCACCTTGATGAGCTCTTTAACTATGTTTATATCTTCTTCCTTCATCCTTCGAAGCACAACCTGGCTCAACTCCAGCTTCCCCATCTCCTGCACTCAGAGAGAGCTTTTTAGCGGCGTTGAAAAGAATAAAACTGCGAGGTTAAACAGAAATAAAACTGTATCCTAACCGCAGAGAGGTCATGTCACACATTTCCGAAAAGCGCTTATTCCTATACCTTTTTATGAAATGGTTACTATGAGGAATCGCATTGCGATCCAATCGCAGTAGATTACAATGTAGTGACTGAGAAAATGTTTAAACATTAAGCATGTATTTAAAATGAGCTCGTTACGCAGCTTAATTCTGACCTCTATTTCTGACTCCTTGACTTTACGTGGGAAATCATGAGTAATGCTACCCGCTTATTAAAACCGCAATGGTGCTACCATTCAATAATTAAGTGCTCATACAGCTGTCCATTAACTATATAGACGATATCACAGAGACGGGGTTAGGGACCATGTGGGGATTAGCCTACCCAGCAGCACAGCATATTTTTTATGGTTTTACGGATTTCCGAGAAAGGTCGCTCATAATAAACTGGAAATAACTACAAAAATAAAAACAAACAATATGCCTCGTAGTCGGAAGTCCCCATACCTTTCCTCCAGTTTAATCGGATTGGGGAATCAAAACTGCCTGTTGCTAAACGCAACGTTGGTCGGCTCTTTGGGCCACTCAGACCGAGGCGACGTTTCAAGTTCTAAGGCACGAACCCGCGACTTGCGTAGCCATCCCCTTTCCATTAGAGCGATTATACGCTGACGTAGTTGCATTAGAGAATACGGCGTAGCCAATCTTTGTCGAAGATAGCGGTAGCGTAAGGAGCGCAGTACGTGAATTCCGACCCTGCGTACGTTGCAGCATATTGGTCAAATAACGTCGCTGATATAAATATGACGTTGTGATTTAACCGTTAAAATATTCAAGTGTTAGAGCATTGCTGCAGCATGATTAGGTACAAAAAATAAGTTAAACACTGAATCGTTATGTATAACTTCGTTTATTTTCATGACCATATCTATATCAGTATCAATGATACTTAATCCAAGCAAAATATAGACAGTATCATATTCACAAAACGTACTGTTCTCTTAATACAGACTCAAATTTGTATTTTTATTTGCTCCAGTCTGCAGTCATTTGAGTGTTATCCATCTTCACCTTTTATTAACCGCATGATTTACAGCTTTTTTGCACGAACATTGTTCATACTTTTTTCTTCTGTGGAGCAATTATTTGATCCTATTTCATTAATAATTTATTTTTTTGTTTTCTATCTGAAGCAGTATTAGTCCATGGTTTTGCTCCGAGTTAACATCATTAAATTCTTCATATGCATCCAAATGCCTTACGGAAATACACACACCCTCATACACACACACACACACACAAACACACTCGTTACTTTGCATTGTGTAAGAACTTCATTTAGGAGGTGTTAGAAGTAGAAGTAACAGGACCAGCAGTAGAACTGAAAGCTTGAGTGTCACTCTGGACGACGTGCTGCATGCTATCTTTCATTCCACTGCTCTCATCAATCCCTGCCTGTAACTTCACATCGGAGCCTATGTCTTCCTCCATAGCCATCCCTGTACCTCTCTCTCTGTCATCTTCACATGCCTCTGTCTTTTCCATGATACCACTCTCTCCTTCCATGGCTGCTTCTCTTAAGCTGCTGGTGCTGACTTCAATGATAACAATTTCCTCTCCCCCCTCCAACTGAAATATGCCCTCCATAGACCCCTCACCATCACTAACTGCCCTGCCAGTCCTATTATAAGTGTCCCCAGTGTCTGAGGTATTTCCTTCACCTTCTATTAATGCAATCATCTGCACCCTTTCCCCGGGTCCTGGGGGTACCATCTTTGCATCATTCCCAAGCTCAAACACCACCTCCTGCTGGCCACATGGAACCAAAGCTTGGGCAGGGTGGCAGTCAAGACCCAGGTCATCTCTCTGAGCTCCTGAGTAAGTGTTCGGAGGGTCCTCTTCCCCTCTCTCTCCCTCTGTTTGAAAGTGAAGAACAAACGATTCCCCTCCTCCATCACCCGCTCTTGACATGCCTGACTCCTGTTCTCCTTTATCAACTCCTTCCCAATTTTGCAGTAGATCCAATGAGACCACCTGTTCTGTGACCTTTCTGTCCTTTGTCTCCCCCTTTCCTTGCGTCTGTATCTCCAGGACGAAAGATCCCTCCTTTCCCACTTGCCTTCCATCCCCAAGTCCATCTCCCCCAAACTGTAGCACATAGGACTCCTCTCCTCCACTCTCAGCCTGCAACCTCTCCTTCTCCCCAGCTTCCTCTCCCTGCTTCTGAAAGCAGAGGACAAACTGCTCCCCACCAACTGCATCTGAGCATGTCCTATCTGGAGCTGTTGTTGTATGGTTACCACCCCATGTGCTGGACACAGACGGAACAGCCACATCGGACACACTAATGTTTTCGGAGTCTGTCGTGGCTACAGAGGGGGATGAAAGAGAGCTGGACACAGATGAGACTGTAATTGGAGGGGTGGGAGTGGACAAGGCAGTGCTTGCAGTTATGGCGTTTGAACTTGCACCAGAAGCACTGTTAGAAAGAGTCCCCAGCAGGTTAGACGGAACTCCTCCCGAAGGTTTGGCAGCTTTCTGCTGCAGGACAGCTTTGGATCTCCGTAGTCGTTTCGGTCGAGGGCTTCTTATCCAGCTGGTTTTTCTCAAATTCTGCGAGTTTGGCGCTGCATTCCTGACTACAGCTGATGTAACAGGAGCATTTGTGTTAGTCAGGATGAACCTCGGTTGAGTCTGTATTGTCTGAAATGGAGGGATCTGCATTTGGTTAGTGCCCAGGACTTGCTGTAATGCAGGTACGGTTTGCACCACAGAGAGGGGCTGTGGGCTTGGAGTAGGGGGAGCAATGGTAGTGGCACTGGAAGTTGGAACAAGGATCAAGCTTGGCTGGTTACCATTAGTGGACTGGCACTGTAACAGAAGGTAATTTTGAGACTGAGGTGGAGGTGGTGGAGGTGGAGCTGGTGTTGGGGCAGACAGAGGTATTAGTTGTAGGCCTGTTGGAGTCTGAATCATAAAATAGTTCTGCGATGTATTAGGGGGGATGTCTAAATTTGGTGGGGACAAAATCAAGGTTGACTTAGTTGGGGCTTCAGGAAAGGAAATTGCATTGGCCCCCATGTTCGTGTTCACACTGAGGTTCAGAGTCGAGGACCCCTTGGCTGCCCTGAAACCGTCCTTGGTGCTGCCCGAGCCACCTGTGTGCGTCCGCAGGTGTCGTTGCAGATAAGAATGCATGACAAATTCCTTCCCACAGAGCTGGCACTTGAAGTCCTTGCGTGCAGAGTGTGTGCGCAGGTGCAGCTGCAGGTTAGAGGAGTGCGTGAAGCTCTTGTGGCACTGGCCGCACTGGAAGGGCCGTTCACCCGAGTGTGTGCGCTCATGCTGCTTCAGGTTGGATGTCTGAGAGAAGGACTTGCTGCAGACAGAGCAGATGTGGGGCCGCACACCTGAGTGCAGCTGGCTGTGTCTGCGCAAGCAGCTGGTGTTCTTGAAGGACTTGCCGCACTCCTGGCACACATAGGGACGCTCGCCTGTATGCTGCCGCAGATGGTATTGGTAGTGCGAACTCCATTTGAAGGTAAGCGGGCAGTAGGGGCACTGGAAGGCACGCACACCAGTGTGGACCTGAGGAATAAAAGAGCATGAATACCGGCTGAATCTATTACTCACTTAAGCAATTTAAAGCCGTCATCTATCTTTGAACCACTCATGGTCTGCGGGGTTGTTTGGAAGGCCTGGTGTGTTTCCAAGGCAACACAGGGATGACAACTTGACTACCTACATGTGTTTGGACTACAGGAGATCAGAATATTCAAAGGAAACCCAATCAAAATGGTGGAACAAGCAACACACACACACACACAACCTCAACTCCAACACATACCAAGCCCAAAAAGTATCAATATTGATATACAGCTACCCGCCAAAGCACCATGCTGTCCATAGCACAAAGAAAACTGCAATTTTTCCAGGACATCCATGAGTAACATACTCTAAATTAAAGGAGCAGTAAATGGAATGGGAATCATTATTGAAATATATAAGGATTGGCAAACAGAGTGTTTTCAATTAAAAGGAGGAAATTGAGAATGCAGTTCTTTTTAAGCATTACTATACCAAAAGGTTGACTTTAAATGTTTTTACAGCTGAAGTGCAGAAAACTTCAGTCTAATTACTAAGGCTGCACCAAAACCACATAAGTGGAAATGCGTTAGTGCTTAAATAGTATAGCAACTGTATAAAACTGAGATCATCACAACAGCGTGTCAAACGCAGCAAGAAAACCACAACCTCTGCCCTTTGGGGTTGCGTGGTATTTCCTGATGTTTAAAACCAGAATCACCCTCAAATGTGTAATCTCACATCAAATCTTGTCAAAAGTATCCTCTTCACTCCAGAACTATTCACAAAAACCACCTTGGCGCTGGGCAGATCGGGGAGTCAGATGAGTTATGACAGGCAGACAGCTTTAGTGCAAATGGTGCTGGTGCAGAGTCCTGCCTGCGAATGTCATACCGCAAGGAGGCCTACCACCTGTAGGAGGAGGAGGAAGAGGAGGGGGGTGGGGGAATTCCTTCTGGTCCCTCAAAACTTCCCCAGTTGTCCAAGTTGTTTTTTGGAGCCGTAACTCAACCCACAGTTTGAGCTACACATGATGGATTAGCCTCATCTGGCTGATGTGCTATAACATAAAAATGTTCTTCCAGTGTCAATATATTGCTTCTGATATCAATTATCTGGGAAATTTATGGCATGTTTTGACTATATACCAGACTGGTCCAGACTGTTTCCAGCAGCTGTGACTAAGCAGGCTAATGGTACCATAGTCACCAGCCTCCGTTTGGACACTCCAGGGAGATTCAAAAACCAGTGTTTCCCAACCTGGTCCTCGGGGGCCTACAAAGATTGTCCATATTTTTGCTCCCGACCAGCTCCCTGCCAAACAGTCCACATTTTGGTTTGGAACTGGACTGGAAAACACTGGGCCAGATGATGAGAAGGGCTGACGAGGCGGCATCAGAACTGCCCTGGGCTTTCTCGGGCCAGAACTCCTTTTTCAGCCTCTGCAATAAGTACCTGGCGTTCTTCTGTTGACCAACACTTTGGGACTTGAACCAAACCCAGATTCATACCAACAACATCCTAATGCTTTATTCTTTTAGACACGACTACTTCCTTAGGCATGATAAACCCTGGCAGACCCACTGTGACCCCGGTAGCCGACCCCTTACCCTCTGATGGATGGAGAGTAATGAGGACCTCTTGAAGCTCTTGCCGCACTCTGTGCAACGGTATGGCCTCTCCCCGGTATGATCCCGCATGTGGTAGCGCAGGCCAGAGGAGCCTTTGAAAGCCTTCCCACACTCGGAGCAGCGGTATGGCCGCTCTGTCGAAGGCAGGTTGACAAAGCAGAATGCGGCGACCCAGGTCAGTGTCGCTGAACTGGGACGGCAGCAAATGAAAACTATCTGAAGCTGAGATGTGTGAGCATGTCCAGTGATGGACAGAAACATACCACTGCTGTTGCCGCTGAGGTTCTTGTTACATCCTCCTTTCTTCTGGCCCTTGCTCCCTCCACGGCCCGGCTTGGCCGGCTCTCTCGTCCCCTCCTCCGTCACGGCAATGAGGCTCACGTGGATCTCACGCTCTGCCTCCTCCCGCTCTCGGCCCTTGGCCCCCGGCGAGGCGGGCAGGGGCAGGGAGAGCGAGAGCGACGGTGGGCATACGATCTCGGCCTCGGCCTCGGCCAGCAGCCTCTGCTCGGGCGTGTGGGAGTGCTGGTGTGTCAGCAGCGATGACAGCAGCGAGAAGGAACGGTCGCAAGCGGAGCAGCTGAACTGTGAGCGAGACTGTGACTGTGGGTGCGACGGCGAAGACGAGTGGGCCTGCATGGGACGGAAGCAGAAAGGGGCTTTAAACCAGCCAAATTACCGGAGAGGGGACAGATCACACCGATCAACTCTCCATCATACAAAAACAAACAAACATAACATCAACTTACTTTCACAGTTACTGCTTTTAATAAAAGAGATTATTTTTATAAGGACTAATTGGACTGTTATTTGGGTATTATTGCAAATGCTGCACTTAGAGATAAATGACTAGTTATTTGATGATACAGTTCCCATAAAGAATGTTACAGATACATCATCAGAAATCAAGTTGGTCTAGTTGTATGCCTCGAGCAACCATTTAATTTAATTTGACTCAAATAATCCCTCACCTATTTATTCAGAGCTAGTAAAGATAATTAACTGAAATAACTAACCATAATTAAATTTTGTTTCGAAAAACTGTTTTAAATAAAAAATTACTTATATGTTCTGTTTCCAAGCAGTAAGAAGTATTTAGAATCCATAACCAAGATGTCAGGCATTAGGGACGAGGCACACTGCATTATCAAAACTGACCATCATTATTAGGCAGGATTAAACTCAACGGGCCATAGAGTAAACAGTGAAACATTACGTTTCTCAGACACATACCTGGCTCAAGTGTCTATTCAAGCCACCCACGGTCTTGAAGTTCTTCCCACAGTAGGTGCACTCTGTAGAGCCCCCTACCCCAGCCGCTGCTATGGTGGATATAGCAGTGGTGGGGGGCAGCTGGGGCACTTCCGTGAAGCTCTGCAAGAGGTCAAACTGGGCCTGGCTTTGGACTCCGCCGTCTGCAGCTCCCGGCAAACCCAGCATGTCGGCCGCACCGTGGTTATTCTCTGAGCTCGTTGTGGTCTCCACGACTTCCTCGAAGTCCGCCAGCAGAGGCCCCGCCCCCACCAGTGCCACCCCTCCCTCGGGACCAGACTCATTGCCGGCCACGCCTCCTCCCTCGTCCGTCTGCCCCAGGGCTCCCAGGTGTAGAGCCTGGTGCTCCTCCAGTTCCGTGTGCGTGCTGAAGGTCTGGCTGCAGCCTCCACAGCTGTAGAGCAACACGCCGGCGCCCCCAGTGGTCACATCAACTTCAGCGGTGACGTTCTCACCCGGGGTGAGGCTCAGCTGGGGCATGAGGGCCGGGTTCTGGCTCGGGGCATGATGCGAAAGGAACACCTCCCCGACCCCCACTCCTACGGCAGCCTCCTGTGCCACCAGTCCGACGACGTCGGTGATCCCAACCTCCACGCCCACCTCCACGGAGGTTGCACTCTCTGTAGGCGGGGCTGCCTTGCCCCCACCGGACCTCCCCTTACCCTCCACGTGTGAGATCCGGTGCAGCGCCAGGTTGGACGAGTGGGTGAAGGAGCGGCCACACTCACTGCAGATGTAGGGCCTCTCGCCCGTGTGGATGCGCATGTGCTGCCTCAGGTTGGTGGACTGCGTGAAGGCCTTGGTGCAGACGGCGCACACGTACGGCTTGAGGCCCAGGTGCACATTTTTGTGCCTACGCAAGCTGCTTGAGTTCTTGAAGGCCTTGGGACAGGTGTCGCAGGGGTACGGGCATTCACCTGTGTGCTGCCGCAGGTGGTATTGGTAGTGCGAGCTCCACTTAAAGGTGAGTGGGCAGTAGGGGCACTGGAAGGTCCGCAGACCAGTATGCACATTGCGGTGGACCTGCAGACAGAGAGGCGAAAACACTATAAGCCTGGGCAAAAATAAAAAAAACTAATAAGAATTTCGTTCCCCTTCTAAAGAAGATCCATTCTTTAATTCGAAAAATGCTGAGTATGACATATCGAAAGGACCTCCCCAGCCACAAGTAAAAACAATTCACCTGTAAAAGTGATGAGCGCTTGAAAGCTTTACCACAGTCTTCACACTTGTAAGGCTTCTCACCCGAGTGTGATCTAAATCAAAAAGGACATGTCTTCAATAATACCTAATAGCTTGGTCCAATAGCCATGGGCAAGAACGCCATGGAGATGATGGGTAATTGTGTTAATAAACAGAACAAGACATGGCAAGTTCCCTGCTGTGTCAGGTAAGCAAAAAAGCCTGAGGGCACCCTACCTCTGGTGGTAGAGCAGGGCAGAAGAGCCCTTGAAGGCCTTTGGACAGAGGTTGCAGCGGTAAGGCCGCTCATTGTTGTGGCTGCGTTGATGGTGCGCCAACCTGGAAGACCATTTGAAGCTCTTCCCACAATCCAGGCACTGAAACGGGTGCTCAGGATTCTGCGGCGCAGAGGCGGACTGGACAATCTCCACACCTGTGAGTACCACTCGGCTAGCTCCTTCCTCCAGCTGCTGCACATTCTCCCTCTCCGCGTCCTCATCTCCCTCATCAGCTGCTGCCAGCAGGGGAGGGAAAGGCGAGAGTGAGGCGCGGGGTTCTGATGGCAGAAGCTCAGTCTGTACGACTAACGTGGCAACAGTGTTAGCCATCCTGTTTCCAGGGGTGGGCATACACAAGACAAACGGTATCAGCCTTCCTTCTGCATGTCTTTCGTGGGTCTGTGTTTTGCAGGATGACTGTTCTTTCCGTTGCTCTGAAGCTTCCACCCCTTTCTCATCTTATGCCAGCGTCTTGTGTCACTTTCCGTGACTGGTTTTTGCCTGGTTTGCACCTTTATGGATGAAAGTGGATTCATATTAGCGCCATAGAAAAACACAGATATGCTGCTTAAAATACAAAACCTCAAATCAAATGTGACATCAAACATACAACAACCATGAAACCTGGTCCCCAATACCCCACTGGGCATCCAATCTGAGATGTGACACTAAAGAAGCACTAATATCTTTTTATAGTAGTACTGGCTACATATGGTTACAATTCCTCATATGAAAATAATTTTAATAGAAATTTAAATACTTATTTTATCATCAATTTAATTGTGTCCTATAACTGAAGATACGAGTAAACGGTCCAAATAATCCAGCTAGTGGTACACGCTTTCCACGCACTTTTATTGTCGGCCAATAAAACTAGCACCTTCCCCTTTAAATTCCACCTCCTCTCCTTCCCTCCTCCCTCACTTTTTCTGTATCTGTCTGTCTGTATCCTTCGTCCCCGAAATCGGTTTCCCAAAACACACAAACATATTCATACACATTTATGAACCCACCTCCACGGTTCAAACCATGCCAAAGATATGAACAGGATTTTTGACAGACAACAATCCTCTGTCAACCGAACCCCAACAAAACCGGCCTTCCTCAATCAATTTGTCTCGTTTCATGCGAAATAAAAAAAAACGACCTATGATATTTTGTATCGACAGGCTTAATAACCTAGTGTTAGTCCGACACTTTTAGTTTTAAGATTATTTATACTGTTGTGGTATATATCTACAAAGAACTGAGTCCGCAGTGTTCGACCATACAACCTTAACAATAATATCGAGCACAAACTAACTAGCAGTCACCCGCCCGCTGTCACCTCGCAACAACGCAAAAATCTATTGGTTGACCGAGGCCCTGTTTCCGGCGTTTTCATTGGCTTAAGCTTTGGCAAGCCGAAATGACTGTCACTGAGCCTTAATTTCGCAGGAGCAGCATGTGACACATTACAGTTAATCTTTCCTTGCAAGTGAAATATTTACGATACTAAATGGAAAATTGGTAAAATAAAGCAAAGGTGTAGTCTCGTAGTTTTTTTTTTTCGTAGATTAACATTAAAGCAATGTTTTCGTCATTTTCTTTATTTGTTTCTTACGTTTGTACATTTTTGTGTTTTCCCCAATACAACGTTTCACATTTCGGTTCATCGCTGTATGCAAACCATACCTTTCTTATACGAACATTCATTTTAGTTGTAGCACAGTACTACTTAGCGTCCATATTTTAAATAACAATGATGATCGTGATGAGAATAGCTCATACATACGAAAAAAAATGCAAAAGTCGTCCTTCCACGCGAATCAATAAATAATAAACCGTGACCTAAACATAATAAATAAGAAATACTGTACCAAAGTTTTGAAAACTAAGAAAAAAATACTGATACCGAGATACAAATATATTGATACAAATTGAAATTCGAAGAATACAGTACATTATATGCTAGAAAAATGACAGTACAATAGAAAAAATGCCATATAATGCAATATGCCTTTTACACTGTATTACAAATTCTGAGTGCTTTATTAAATACAAATACAAAAATATCATTATTAATTTAATCAAATAACATACTCTATATTGCACAGAGTACATGTTTACTCCCAAATACTAATCCAGGATCAGGTAACCAAAATATAACCATAACCAAACTGTGCAAAAAGATTCTGAATCAGTTTTAGGAGGTAATATTTACAGATATTCGTATATATACATTACATGTTTATGTTTGAAGTTGCTACTAGTTAATTTGGCATTAGTCTGCACTAACCAAATGTTATTCATAGCCAGTGAACGTTAATCTTAGATCAGCATCTAGCAGCAACTTCACCAAACTCCCACATGAAAACAGAAAGAAAGGCTGCATTTCCTACCCTATTGCTACATTTAGCAGCAGCAGTATAAACACAACTGCTGATTAAATACTAAAAAAGAAAAGTTTAAACAGTGATATATTTTAACATACAATCGATTGAATTTTGAGGTTCTGTGAACCCAAGAAGTGCTTCCCTGACTATCTCTCTTTATTTTAATACGGTGATGGGAAGCTTGGAAGAGGAAGTGTTGCAGGAATCTTACATCTTAATTCACACCTTAAGTAATGATATCAATGATAAGATACAGAACAAATAAATAAAATCCTCAAATAAATAACTAATATAAATAAATAAATAAATAGATAGATAAATAACACAAATTTTCATGAACAAATCATGGAAAAGGGGGCAAAGCAGACTGTCCCCACAGTCACTGTGGAGAGAACATTGGCACATGAAGGCCTGCTGGCATGAATGCATTGGCGGTCTGCCCAGTCGGCCATTAATTTTTCAGCTTGAGGCTGAGTAAGACGCGCAGTGTCCAGTCGCAGTAGAGGCGGAACTTCTGCAGAATCTCGAGGGATGACTGTACTACTTCCCACTGTGACACAGGAATGGACGGCAGAGGCAGAGAATGGGCAGGTGGTCGTGTCACCTCCGGTTTTGACATCTTGAGGAGGGAATACGATGAAAGTGACGTGACGTTAATTTAAGAAGCAATAATTGCAGGGGTGCATCCAGGGCAGACAGAATCAAACAGTGCCACTTTACAATAAGGCCACCGATACAAAGAGTTTAAGAATGGTTTACAATCTGGTTACTAATTAGGTTGTAACATTTTGTAAATAATTAATAGACTATTTTATACAAGTTACAACATAGTTTTCTTTTTATTAATGAATTACTACCATTCACCAGTGGCAAAAGAGAGCCTTATTGTAAAGTGGTACCTATGAAACACCGGGCAATTTAGACACCAATTAACAGAGCGTATCTTTAGGTTGCAGGAGTAAGACAAAGACAAGCTGAGAAACAGGAGAATCTGCATAACCCCCCCCCCCCCCCATGTGGAGAAGGGATGGGATCGGAAGCACCTACAACGGGAGTGTAAGCAAACAGCACTACAGTACTAGCATGAAAGTAACGAGTAACAGGTAAAAGCAGCGGGAATGAACACAGCAGAAGTACGTAGCAGGACGGACAAAACAAGCACTACCCACCTGCCGCTGGAGGGACACAATGAGCGCCTTGAGGAGATGTATCAGCTCTCCTAGTTTAGCCAAAGCAGCATTCTCATGCTTCTTCGTCGCATTGTTCAACCAGTCAAAATGGAGGTCATACAGCAGCAGGTCTGCGTGGAGCTGTGCCAGTGTTGACTTCACCTGTAAATGGGGGAAAGAGCATTTATATCCAGCTCTGCTCCAGTGGTACGTGTATGTTATATGAAAGGGGAGAGTTTCCTACCTCCAGAGAATTCAGATCTGTTGCTCTGCTGGTAATTGTTGGAAGTGTTTTGAACCTGTGTTCAATATCAGTGGCAATGACATGATTTTCCTGAAACAGAAAAAAAAAATATATATATATATATATCTTTAAAATAGAAATGAACTGTACATAAATAAAACTATGATAAAATCTCTGCAATGTTCTGTAATAGAATATTTCAATGTACACTAGTTTTCAGGGGCATGGTACCTTGTCAGGCCCAGCCCCAGCCCTGCCCCCTCTCATTATATCAATTCCCTGGCCATTCTGTTTCATGTTAGCTTCCTATATTTCAACTGTTCCATGGGTTACTACTCCCTTCCCAAGGGAGGCCAGTGCGTCTCCAGACTCTTGCTGAGGAGAGGCCACCGTGTTTCCCTAGTCCGGCTAAGACGAGGCCAATGCGTGTCCAGAGTCCTACCCAGGGGAAGCCACCGCATCTCCAGAGTCCAGCCCTGGGAAGGCTGCTGCATCTCCAGAGTCCTGTCCAGTAGAGACGGTCACGTCTCCAAACCCCTGCTCTGCGGAGGTCACTGTGTCTCCAGAGCCCTGTCCAGGGGAGGCTGCCGCATATTCAGAGTCCCTGCCTTTGGTGATCTCAGAACACACTACCTGTGGTTTCCATTCATCCTTGTTCCATCCTTGCCAGCTCCTGTGGTGCTGCTGCTCAGCCCAGCCATGCATCCTCCAGTTATGCCCACAACGGTTCCCTCTGCTCATCCTCCTGTTTCTCTCCCTGTTCATGGTTAAACCCCCAGTCTTCTGTAGTCGTCCATCTGATTCTTCACCTCCCTAGATGTGCCCCTTTGTTTGTTCTCTTCCTTTCCCACCAAGTCCCTTTCAGTCCCTCAGTCCTGTGCCTCCCATATCAGTCTTGGTTCCCTCTTTGGTCCCTTGGTCGTGTATCTGTTGGGTCTCCTGTCTGTCCCCCATGTGGTCCTAGTCCTGGTTCTAGTTCCTGGTAGTGTTCCATAATCTGATGGTCCTGACCCAGCTCCTCATGTTCCTGCTGTTTGTCTTTGGTCCCCTTTGTCTTGCTCTGTTCCAGTCATTCCGATCCCTTGGTCTCCTGAGTTCCTATGTCAAGTCTTGTGTTATCCCTGGTCACTGTTTTTTCCTGTGTATTTGTGGTACTGGCAATACCCTTGCAAATCTGGGGTTTGCACATTTCTTGGGGGGTAATGTCAGGATCAGCCCCTGCCCTGCCCCCTTTTATTATGTCAGTTCCCCTTTTGGCCAGCAGGTGTCACTGGTCATCCCATATAGAATTAGCTCCTTTTGTTTCTTCTATTCCCTGTGCTGCGGCATAGATTAATGGGCTGAGCAGGTGGTGTCATCCAGGCTTCCCTTTCCATTATGGCCTTAAGGCTGGCCAGAGGTCATTCAGTCAGTTGCATTGCCTTGCTGCTTTGTGTTTGGTCCCAGTTTGGCTGTGAGTATTTGTTGCCTGATTGTGTGTTTGTAGCTGTTGTTGTCCCATGTTTGCTACTGTTCCACTATAGTTGATCCTATGTAGCTCCATTCTTGTTCCTGTGTTGCTTCCTGCCTTAGTTTTTGTCGTTTACCTGCTTTTTTTTTACCCCTAGTGGTTCATCTTGTATTTTGTTTTGTTAAATTCCCTTATTTTGTTTGAGCCACAAGGTGGATCATCCTTCATTATTACTGTCCATAACAGGACCTGTTTGCTGGATTTAACTTAAAAATGTTAACAATATAAGTTGGTGACATGAAACCACAGGATGTTTTTGAAAGTGGTACAAAAACATATCCAGTGACTAAGAGCCGAGAATATGGAATAGACAACACAAGACCTGAGGGAAACTCCAGGATCAGGAATTAAAAAAAAAAGACACAAATCATTATGGAGAGCACTGGAGGGATATATGCATTTCTTGTGATGACCACAGGACGGAGACAAAGAGCACTTTGCTGATTTTGCTGATTAAACAGTCTCAAAACTTGTTTCTTGGTACCTGTGATAATGTAAATATGATACATAAAATGCATCGTCTAATATATAATTTACATTTCATCTGTATTCAAAGAGAATATACACACAAGTGACTACAGTAAATGCACACAAATAAGCCAAATAAAGAAGTTCAAACACAAACGTGTTAGTTGTTCTTTTGCATTTATGCAGCATGGTCACTGTTTTGATTGGTGTCCGTTATATATAACACTAGAATACTGTTTTGAAAATGTATTTATTTTATTTGTCTTTCAAAAGCACGAAATCAGGAGAAATGGACCAAACCAGGATGCATAACAGCGGTGATTGACTTCAGGAAGTTCTTTTCAGTGCAACAGCACAACATGATTAGAAGATGTGTGGATTTAAATTTCCCCACGGTTTGCCTAAATTCCTGCTTCCTCACTCGTATCAAGTGTATGTCCCATTGAATGCTGTTCCATGTAGTTGCGTCGTGGTTGTTTTTGCGTTTTGCTCGTTTTGGCCTCTCGTCTGATTTTTTTCCGCTCCTGTCTTATTTCCCACTGGCTTGTTACTATTGTGTTATTCACTGAAATCCTGTTGTTGATGCATTGATTACTTTGAAATTCTTCTTTCGTATTTTTCCGCCGTGTCGGTTATTGTTCTCCTGTTGCCCATTAAAGCTTACTCCAGCTACACCACTTCCATTCTGTTTCATTCAGGACTCTTTTTTTGTTCCTCTTATCCGAGTCTTCGCTGCATCTCGGATCATTACCTCGTTCATAAACCCCCACCCCCCACCACCCCGCCACCCAGCTCCATGTCACAACCACGATCTCTTCTTCCTGAATGCAAATTCTGGAATTTGATAAATCTCTGATCTCTATCAAGGTACTTTGCTGTGGCGACCAAAAACTAAACATAAAACAGCACACTAACACAAACCCACCTATTCACAACACCCAACGTACACAGTAACACATTCACACTTCTATACACAGACATACAGTTACATGTGCATGTACACTCACGGGCACTTTATTGCTTTTTTGCAGGGACTTTCCGCTGACTTCCATTCTATTTTTCTTTCCCAGCCTTGACCCCTACTAAATGGAACTCCACACAAGGAGAAACCAAAGTAAATGGTTCATGTCCTTGAAAACTGTTGCGAAAATATTTTCAAAGTGGTATTCCCAGTAAATTCCCTTGATGTCACTCGTTTATTATTCGATCGTGCCCGGGCATCTGGATTCCATATTAGCAGGTACTAGCAAACGCGTGACCTTCGGAAGCTTTCGGACAGCTTGGTACATAGTAGCAAGTGCACATAAACACACACACGCGCGCGCACGCATACACACAATAGTACTCGGGAAAAAAACGCACAACCGAGCGGACCGTGCATAAATCCAATGCATGCAAAAGCATACGCATGCAAGCAGAAGTACATTGAATTATACGTGCGACTTGAAAACGAGCAAATCACCAACAACACCCACAATATTTGCATTTACAACCTTCTTGCATACCTGTTTCAACCCGACTTTGGCAAAAGAGGAAAGGTAGTGGAAGTTAAGCAAAATCAGTTTGAGACTCATTGCCAATGCTGTCCAAATAGTAACACTAGTCTTTTTTTTGTCTGTGTTTAGTCAGAGTCTAGTCAGATGATCACCTGTTGCCGAAACACCTTTGAGCCCTTGAGAAATTTACTGTGTTTGGGTTAGATATGCACCAAACCAAATCACTCGAAGGACTGAAATGTATCCTGATTATTGGCGTGCAAAACTTCTGAAAACAATTCCACTCAGTTTCACTTGAGTTTTAAAATGCCAAATATATAATTTTTAAGTTGATCGCTGGCTTGAAAGCTTTGTTATCAAGACTTACATATTACTTGTCGATCGAATGTCTATATATATGTGCAACATTTCAATAAAGGAAAAAAATTGAGTAAACTCACCAAGAGATCCTGTGTTAATTTAAGCAGATGCCTCGTCTGATTGGTCAGTATCTCAGGGTCAACAGTTCGACGATGGTGGACAGGAGTCGGAAATGACAATGACAGAGGGGTCAACAACAGTAAGATGGCCAGTTTGAGGGTGAAGGCAGTCCACACTGGAAAGAAAGAGCAGAAAAAAAAACTAATGTGCGTAAAATCTGGGACCCGCTGGTGTCAGTGATACTTTTACAGGCCCCCTGGTAACCATGGGGATACCCCTCAGTTGGGAGTATCAGTATGCTGCGCATGCAAAACAAAATTCCTCATGCAGAAATACGTTTTAGATATGAATTTTGATAATACATCTTGAATCATTGCCATTAACCAAACTATCGACCTGTCAGCCGTGTTAGGAGGTACTCGCAGATACCTTGTTAAAAGCGCTAAGCAATCACAGGTAACTGTACCTACTAGAGCTACTGATTTTTGCATCATTTGAATGAAAATAAAAACAAAAACCAAACTTAATGAAACAAACGAACAGACAAACCCACAGACTTCAGAATAGTCAACCTAGCAGACATTTAGATGTTAAAATTCAAATACGTTATAGCAATACGACAATTACACGGGGTTGAAAAACTGCATTCAAAACACTTACATTTCATATTTCCTCGGTCCGAGATAAAAATAAATAAGCAAGTAAATAATAAATAAATAAATATAAATAAGCAAATGAAGGTTGTGGAAAAATAAATATTGAATGACTGCGACTCCAGGACGTGTCACGTGCTCCCAAATTTCTTCTGGCTCTTTTACTCTCCGTAGGGCAAAAGACGAATGAATGAATGAATGAAAGAATATTTGTGTGGGTGAGACAGATTTTTTAAAAAACAGCAAATGATAAAGTTTTTGCCTTTATAAAGTTAGAGCAAAGTTCCGTATATCTTTGAGAAGTATGTGAAAGAGACAGACAGACGGACAGCAGGAGAAAACTACAGAGAGATGACTGCTTAGAAAGAGAAGGATGTGAGTGTGTCTTATTTTTCGCGCAGTGAAATGTTTAGGCTTGTTAAAACTTCCTTTATAAAGACGTCGGCTGTATGACACATCGCCTGAGTCACCATTTCATTCATAAAACACACACACAGACACACATAGACACACACACACACTCTCTCTCTCCCTCTCTCTTTCCTCCTCCCTCGTCTCGCTGCGCGGTGTGTCTTTTGCGAAATTTTACAAAATGTTCCGCTGTTTTTTTTTCTGCTGTGTATCACTTTCCCTCTTTATATCTCAGAGTCTGTCTGTCGATATCTCTGTGCACTTCCTCTGCACCCCCTCACATTTTCTGTCTATCAGATCACCTATCGGTATATCTTTTCATCTCTAAATCTCTTCCCCTCTCTGTCTATCTGTAAGACCATTGTTTCATTTTACATTAGACTATCTCCAGTTCTCTATCCTTTCTCTTTCTTTGCCTACATCCTTCTGTCTTTCCCCCACGATATCCTTATGAAAAGACTTCACAAATCATGCTCTTCTTAATTAATGCTTCTGTTATGTATCCCGTGAAAATGCGGTATGAAAACATAGGTTAAATATACTGTTAATAGAAGTTCATACAAGGACCAAATGGAAAGGTTAGTCTTCTGCTTGAACAATTTCCCAAACAATCTTAATCTTTCAGTGACACATCAGGGACATGGGGTTAGGGGTTGAAGTAAGGCTGTGAGCTGGACTAGAAAAACAAGTGCTAGACACCGCAGGACGTGAGTCGCGACACACTTACACAGAGAAAAAGTCCGGGTTAACGCAACATGTACCCAGAGACGGCCTGCTCTGGAAAGTGTAAGTCAGGTGCAGCCCAAGGAAACCCGCCAATGCGAAAGGTCAAAGAGGCAAGGCTGACTTTCCAGTCAGCAGTAAGGGTTAATGAAGCGAGTGTATCCTGACCAACCTGACTGGGCCCCAAAGGGGAAATGTGTGTGGTGGGGTGGCCGGGGTGGGGGTTGGGGGGGG
>JABFEB020000132.1:2492487-2512326 GCA_019775895.2 Stomatorhinus ivindoensis
CAAATGTTGCGTCCCACAAAAATTCTTATCTGTAAAGGGTCACTATGAACCTGGACTTATCCCACGCAGGGGAATACCCCCTTGGCGTTTGGGAACCCCCAGTTAGCTTAACTGCATGTCTTTGGACAGTGGAAGAGATCAGAGTACATGGGGAGACAATGAGAAGGGCACACTCAGAGCAGGAACAGAACCCTGCAGTACTGAGGGCACAGTGCTGATCACTGACTGTTTGGAACAGCAGTCTACTTTCTCCACTATTTGCATCTGTGTGATTTCATCAAAAAAGGGGTGAGCTGAGAATGGACTTGGTTGTCACGGGCTACAGTCCCCGCAATAAGAAGGCTAAATGCAGGAAGATGTTTGGTACATAGCAGTTTCAGCTGTGGGTTGTTTGCACTCATACTCTCACTTTCCCAAAACCGCTTTATGCTCAGTAGCTTTGCGTGACCCAGAGAGTCTCCCAGCAGAGCCTGGACAGAAGGCAGGACCACACCCTGGACCAGACGTCAGGCCATCTCAGGAACCACACCCAGCCAAGGGCAATTTGGAGACACCAGACAGCAAGGCCTTAGATCGTGGGAAGCCAGAATATCCCAAGGAAAACCCAAGGTGGAATGAGTAAAGCAGCAGAAAGACGGAGATGGGGCCAGATATGAAGCCAGGACAATGAAGCCGACACAGCTGACCACAGCAATGCAAACTGTGTATCTCAAGAGTAGTATTTTTTATTCTATGTTTCTGGTTTTTCCTCCTTCAGACAAACATGATGTTAAGTCAGCACTTTGCTGTGTTAAGTCTCTGTGCTGGTATGTATAGGCAGTAATTATCTGCAGTACTTCATTACAGTGCTGTGTGAAATCACTACAGTTCTATGCTTTCCGTACGTATTGTGATGTGACGGTCCAGGGGGAATCCCCCATGCATCAGCAGGGGGCAATCAGGACTATTCAGGGCGACAGTAACCCCGATTTCCCACTGGACTTAGCAATGCATGGTTTTCCTGTAGGCTGGACCAGAAAGACTACGGGAGTGAGGGATGTTAAAAATGACCACGGGAGACTAAATAATTGGGCTGGATGTCATTCTCCTTATGATAGGAAGGATAGACAGGAAGGACCTGAGTCTGTCATTTTGAGGGTAGGGGAGCTTCCCCTGGTTACTGAGCGCAATGTCACCTTTACTCCCCAAACCACTCACAGAGGGATATTACCCTGCACTCTCATGTTTAACTGCTTACTGCAGTGTATGCAGTGCTTCCTTGACTCTTAGTGATGCAGCACTTTTCTCTGAGTCCAGAGATAATGTTCCATATGCACCCCATTAACAACCCGCTCAAATGCTTCTGTCCCTTTCTTTTCATGGCAGGAATGCGATGAATGCGGGGAATGAACGAGTCAGAGATAGACGGAATTTCCCTGGAGAACAACAAAACAGGCACACAATGCGGGTGGAGGGGGCAGTGGATTTGGAGAGGTGGAGTTTGGAGGGTGAGCAAGAGGACAAGAAGGTGACCCAAAGAGGTAGGAATTGGGGAATAGCGGAAATACACAATATACAGGAAAAGATCATCGACAAGCCACAGTCTCTTGAAACTTTCAGCACAGATCCTCTGCTGTGTTGTTAAGAAATTAAGCTTTTAAAGTGTCAGAAGCCTGGTCAGAGATCAGATTACTGTCTCCTGTGGAGGTCCCCTGTATCTCTTCATTACATCACATTTTAAGTCACCATAAACTTGCCTTCCAATATTGTAGAAGTCTTTCAAAAGGAGCGCAATATTCTTCAGCTGAAGACATACATGTATACCAATTTATGGTTATTTATAAGGTTGAGGCTCAATGGGTATCGCATCGCTTCAGTACTCAAGGATTGTGAGGTTTTATGCCTGGACTCCCTCCCCTAACCACCGTGTGTGTGTGTGTGTGTGTGTGTGTGTGTGTGTGCGGGCGTCCATTTTGCATGGCCCCTTGTCTTTGCGTGGGTTTTCTTTGGGTTGTCTGGGTTTCCTGGGATAAGCTCCAGATTACTGCAATCCTAATAGGATAAGTGGATATTGAAAACGGACGAATTTCTGTGGGCAGGAATTTGGTGGTTGAAAACATGAAGTAGGTATACTGCTCTCGCGGGTTTCAAGGCACAGTCCTTCCTGAGAGTAATCATGACCTCATTCTACTGGTTTCCAGTTGACTCAGGCAATTATCCTAAAAGCTTTTTTCAATTTTTAAAATTTCATTTTATTTAGTTTGTTATTATTATTGTCATAGATAGCACTGATGTCTGTTGTTCCTTCATTCTTAGAAGCATTAGTGAGACAATCGCTTGATGAGCCAGAAGTCAGCCCGGGAATTCAGACGTCAACGTGCTGGCTTCGGCTAGTCGTGAAGAAAATCCTTTCGGTTCCCAAGAAGAGATGCACAATTTCTTAGAACATTTCGAAGCATGTTTGCATTTGCTTTTTGGGAAACACATGATAAAATTCCTGTCAATGCCTGTCATGGTTTTCTTTTTTTTTTTTACAGAACTTTGCCTTTCAAAAAATGAAAGTGAGGTTTAAGTCTTACTAGCGATAATTATTATTAACGAGCTTGTTTAGGTGGTTATGCTTATATAGAAGCAGTTTTTTTAAATGGAGACCACAGCTATACATTTCTTTCTCTCTGTCTGTTTCAAGTGAGAAGGTGAGCCAACAGCTCTATTTCCTTGACTAAGAAGCACCCGTTTTGCCTGCGGGACGTATATGATGACGGCCTATGGATGTTGCCACAGGACTCCAAAACAAGAGACATACTGGCATTAGTAGATGGGGGGCATGCATACATGGGGTCACTGCTGCAGTAATGGGGTCCTGGTTAATCTGCTCTGCTCCCAAAATATCCAACCAGTAATACTTAAGGCATTCCAAAAATGAATATGGAGGAAAATAATTTGTTTAGTGTGAATTAGCTTGTAGATATTACTTTTTTCTATGAAATACCAATTAAATGACCTTTGACCTGGCAGTGGAAGCCCCTCAAAGGAAAAGCCCAAAGGCATTTAAACAACATGAAAGCAAGGCTACACAACATAAACAGACCCATCAGATTACAGCCAAAAATAAAGAGTGGTATTGTGCAGCCTCGCGGCACTGCACTGCTGTTTCAGTGTGGGGTCCACTCAGTCAACACGATGACGCAAAATGGAACAAGCTTCCAACAGAGGCTAGGCCTGTCGGAACAAGGCGCCTCCCCGCTACTCCTGAGTGCCGGCGAAAAAAAAAAGGCAGAGGCATTTTAGGAAGACCACCAAACTCAGCATAGTTACTGAGCCCTCCAAACACGGCGGGTGTAGACAGGAAATGACCTCCCCCCACCACCCAGGGAAGGGTGTGGGGGGGCAGGGAAGTTTGCTGCACTAACCCCTGCTAACAGTAGCAAGCCTCAGACTGGCACAGATGACATCACGGGGCCCTTTCATAAATAATGTCTTCATTACGTAATCCCGTCGATGGGGAGAAAGTGAAGCATCCTAAAGGAAGACCTTGTTTGTTGACTTGATCTCTCTTCTGACTGACCGAGGCATGGCGGGACGCAGCCCAGCATTAACCCCCCAATATGCGACCGTGATTATCCTCAAATAAAGCTGATAGCTGGAAGCTTCTGACTGCTCACATCTCCCTGAAGTTAGACGTGAGACACTTCCTGGCTCAGTGATGTCAGCTGTGACACGCACGGACAGAAGGCCGGCCAACCACCAAGGACTTGGGGCTGCTTCCTGGGGACACTTCCCCATTTGTGCCCCACGTGTGTCCGGTACAGTAATCTGCCATCCCGCTTCATTCTCTCTCTCTCTCTCTCTCTTTCCCTCCCTCTCTCCCTCTTGCCATTTCTTAACCTTCTGAGTCAGCTGTTTTTGTAGGAAACTCGTTCCCTTTGAAGACGGGAAGAATCTTTCATTACTTTAAACATGGAGAAGAAACAAGGGAAAAAGAGAACAATTGCCACCTATTGTTTTTTTTTCTCTGCGCAAAACTTCCCTTCTCTGACCCCAGCGTTTTGGACTTCCCCCTGTAATGATGGTGCAGTCCTAATTACAGAGAGGCCCCACAACAGGTGTGGCAATGTGCACCTGGAGAGACAGCAGGAGGGAGGGAAGAGGAAGCAGCTCGCTGACAGGATGCTGTCCGGTACCTGGACCTGTCCTAAGCACCACTGGCATCCTGCTTGGCCGTCTGTATTTCTCGCTGTTTCCTATTCATTGGACTGCCACCCTTTTCCAAAAAAAAACCAAAACAGCTGGAAAGTATCACATGACTTGTGATGAATTACAATTACTGGAAAGGTCAAAGGATTTTTAATAGAACTCACTCAAGAAACTTTCCAAACATCACTTTCTGATTACTGTTTCTAAACACCCTATCTACTTAAGGTATTGAGAACATCAGAGATGATAATTGTGTGCTATTATGGAAATTTTCGAATAGGCTTACACCAGGTCTCCCAGATTGCATGCATCTCCTTTGACTTCGGTGGTGGTCGCGAGTGGGCGGAAGTCTGAGGTAGTTTGAGGAGCTTGTGACGATGATGTAATTGATTCTCACAAGACCGTGTGCCTTTGCTGTAAAGGAGGCTCACAAGAGATTGACCGGAAGAGAAGGGAACTTCTGGAATTCAGCCAGAAACACGAGGAAAAAACATAGTCAAAAGCCAGACCTTAGCTTGACGTCAGAGTTTTGGAAATTACGGTAGCCTCAGATAAACAAGGTTTCTAAAGTATAAACACTGTTTGTTTCTGCTTTATTTGTCAATCCACTTGGACAATAAATCATAGCAGGGGAAACCTGCACACAAACTTTACCAATACATAAAGGCACTGATAATACTGTTTGTCAGAGAAAAAAGGTCATTATATCGTTTGAATGTATTCTATACAAAGCAAGGCAGAATATTTATGCCGTGAAAAGTTGAATAAAGAAAGAAATGATTATTTCACATCAAATCTTCCAACACATTTTATCAACTAGAATATGGGAGCTTAAAAGATACAGCTTATGAAGTTGTGGGGGAAAATGTGTTTTGATGAGTTCATGGTAAAAAATATGAATAGTTTTCTTCTGGATTTGACCCATCTTAGACCATGACTTGCTAAAGCGTTATGTCTGCACCATCTAGTGGACTATTATGAAAACAGCAATCTTTCTCAATTTGTTTTTGAAGCTACTGGTGGTCATAAGGATACTTGGGCAATATATTTCTGACATGGATGGTCTGCATGATGCCTGTTTTGGTTCTTGTGTTTCTGTGCTTACACATCCTACACCACAAATACAATCTGTATGCATTTTATTTCAGTATATAGCACTGATTATGCATTCTTGATGGGGTATATTTATTTTATGAAAGTATATCATGATGTAAAAATTAATTACAGAAAAATATATTGCTGACACCAGTGTCTATATTACTGTATTGCTTCAATCTGCATGTCCGTTTATCTGATGTTTTCTGGCTTAAAATTCCTCAAGATAGTTAATAAGGATTTGGTAACAGAGAATTTATATACTTTTTACAGATAAAAATGTTAAAACTTCCTGTATATAATTTACTGGCATTAACACATTTTCTGGAGCCCCAAACACTTATTTTTGCATCTAAATGTTGATATCAGTAACAGTACCAACCACAAAACTGATTTTGCAATTTGTCTTTTCCAGTTCCATAATTACTTAAATGGGTGACATTCCCCAGACTGTGAATTCATTGTTTCAAAGCCTCGTCCTCTGATTGGCTGGCAGCTCGTCCTGGTCGAGCCCCCACAGGAAACTGCGCAGTCGTGTAATTTCCTGTTGCAGCTCAGGGCTTGGAATTGGCTGTGTGAGGTCAAGTCGGGGGGTCTCGTTTGGCAAAATGAGCGGAGGGTGATCCAAGAAGCTTTCAAAAATATCTGAATGTTTCAGGATAAGAGAATGGGAAGACAGTGAATTAAAAATGCAAGATGTGCCCTGTAAACAATAAAACAAACAGGAGCCCTTACCTCCACCAAGTTCTGTTCCAGAGGGTGGGGTCCAGGAAGAAGGTGGGGCTCGAGCAGGTCCTAACTTATAATGTGTCAGCAAATGATGAAGTTGAGCTGGACTTAGCAATGCATGGTCTTCCTGTAGGCTGGACCAGGAAGACTACAGGAGGGAGAGATGTTAAAAATGACCACAGGAGACTCAATAATTGGGCTGTCATCCTATTTATGATAGGAAGGATAGAAAGGAATACGGATTGAAGGCAGAAATAGCCCCAGTATGTATGTTTTTAAGGACGTCCATTCATGATATTCAGGTAAAGAATGTGGGCTAGGTAGACATGTGCTTACCTGGATGAGGCGGGTCTTTGGAATGCACAGGAAATTAACTGTGACTGAAAGCTTCTTCAGAAACTCTGAAGCAATGTCTCCGAGTCCTACACCCTGCAGCCAATCTAAAACCAGGTCCAGGTTTGTGCGTATCTGAACTGCCCGTGACCAAGAGAACAGGCCATCTGTGACAGAGGATAAAAGACGTCACGTCTTATTCATCCTGCACAGGCATGATGCACCCATTACCCACGGGTACTATTTAGGACATCCCCTTCATTGACCCAAAAAATGTCATATATAATCTAACTTGACCCTGACTTTCTGCAGGCAGTTTGGGAGCAAAACTCTAACTCCCCCACCCCCACCTCCAAACATCAACATGTGTTAAACCAGAATTGAAATGCTTTTAAATGGTAAATGGACTGCATTTATATGGTGCTTTTCTACTCCCAGGAGTACTCAAAGCGCTTTACAATGCATGCCTCACATTCACCCATCCACACACACATTCATACACCGGTGGCGGAGGCTGCCATGCAAGGCGCCAACCTGCACACCGGGAGCAATTTGGGGTTCAGTGTCTTGCTCAAGGACACTTTGATGGGGTCAGGAGGAACCTGGGCTATGAGAGCTTTCTTGAGTTTTACGAGCATATTGATGTAAGCACAATTTCCATTTGCTGTTCAGTTTTCTCTCACCTCTCTCCAGCAGAGTGTTGAGCAGGGAGGTGTTGGTGAAGAAGAAGAGGTAGCCGAACGTCTGGGATGTCAGGGGAGGTGAGAGGCACGCGTCCCGGGAGAGCATCAGAGAGCGCCGATAAACCTCCACCAAGCCAGCGACGGTGGGAGGAAGTGTGGATACATCGTCCTCTGGCTCTCCTCCACTCCCCCCCCTCGCACTTTGCGCCTTCGTCCCCTCCTTGCTTTTGTCTTTCTCCTCACTGGAAAAAGGATTGGTGTCGAGGAGTGCCGGAAGGAAGGAGTAGAGGGTCTGGTAAGAAAAGAGAGAAACTGACATGAGATGTTGAGCACCGACTCCTCAAGCTTTCGCGTTCTCACAGCATTCACACCCTGGGTCAATGAGACGTCGTTAGCCACATGTAGAGCAGCCATGTAGGTCTATGCGTGCCCACTCACTTTAGTCAGGTGGTACACACACTGCTGGAAGGTATGCATGATGACATCATCAAGCAGAACCAGGGCCTCTGAGCAGGTGTCCATGTCAGCTGATAGGATGGGATCACCTGGAGCTGAGATGCATGAAAATGACAATATGCCCTGTCAGAACTGAACCCTACTACGTTTGATATTTAGTCTCAGTGTTCAATTAATGTCCTGTAGCACTACGTTTAAATTGGCTGGAGTGAGGACGCAATGAGGATCTGAGAAGCAGAAAAGTGTCTGCCCATGCTGAAGGGTGCAATCAGGATATGATTACTCCGCCAACCATGGGATTTGAACCCACAAGCTTTTTTGCATGGGCACTGAACCATAAGCCACTGAGCTACACAACAGCCTGTATTAGTGTTAATGTTTTACAGAAAGAGGCTGAAGAATTTCAGTATCTTTCTTTGACCTGTACAGATTGAAGTAGAGGTATGGTACATGTTTAAAGTGTTTTTAAACTCAAAAGGAAATATAAAAAAATAACAAAGCAAGTTTTCTCCTTCTCACCCTCAAATTCCCATTCTTTCTCCAATTCCTCAACTTTGACCTGGAAAAAGTTTAGAAGCTCTGTGGCATTGGACATCCAGAACATCAAAGGTCGAAGGTCAGAAGACACCTTCTCTATACTTTCTATGGTTGCTTCAACTCCTTGATCTGTGGAACTGGATGTAGATTCACTATTTAGAAGGACACCATAACCCTACCTGCCTTAGTGTTAAAACATAATAATTTTCATTAAAAATAATTTATGAATAATTTAAAATCTATTTTGTTTTCCCTTGTATTGCATTACAGCTTCCATGTGTAATCAACTGAACTGCATCAATTACTACAGAGAATACACTAATATAATATAGGAAAGAGAAAGTCACCATTAAGCATAAAAATGTGAGGATTATGGCAATAAGTTGTCACTCTGCAGTCAATTAATTAACATATGAAAAAAAAAACATGCGTCTGTGCTACAAAATACAGGAGTAAGAAAAATCTATGAGCAAATTGAAAATGTGAGACCATACTTCTGTGTTGGATGCTGATCTCCAAATTCTTTAACTTTATCCTGAAAAAAAGGTCAGAGATATTGTTGATTCTCCATAATAGAGACCAAAAATTTAAGATTGTCAAGTGATTTATGAATTCCTCAATTCATGTAACAAATGAGTGCCTTCATTTAATTTATTACATTTGGTTGTAATCTGCAGTTAATCCGGACTTGTCTTAGACCTAGACATTTTAATTGGGATCTTGTTCGTATAAATGCTTAAATACCACAATGTACACTTATACGGTTAAAACTGTGTCTGGCAGACCCACCCAGACAATCCCCTTGATCTGATTGGCCGCTTTGAGCATAAGTTGTGGAATCAGGGCAGGATCCAAGTCCTTGGAAGCATAATCAATCATCACTGACAGGAGATATGCGGGTGCGAGGGCTCCGCCCCCTGAGTCGGGTGAACAGTTCTTGGAGATGATTTCCTGCAGAAAGGTGGGAGAAGGTCGTATTTTTTTACATGCTGAAAAACTGGCAAATGAATAAAAAGCTGGCGGCGTGCAACACGTTGCTGCCTGCTACGGCCCGAGGGACAAAGAGTAAATTAAACAACTTTGCCGAATTCATATTTTTTCTGCAGGATTCTCACGTCTTTTATTTTGTCATTTGGTCAGGCTGCTAGATACTTGATATACTCCAGCTTGATGCTGTAGTCTACAGTAGTGCACAGGGCAGAGGACACTGGGGATAGTGCTATATTCTGGGTCTGCTTGACTTCAAGCGCCGCTATGATCTGCAAAATGATTTGGCTGGTTCTCTACGATTCTGATCCTGTTTCATCTTGTTTTCTTAATTCCCACCGTCTAGCATTTTTTGGAACCAGGACACACAGATTCTCTTACAACTTGAAAGCTGTCAATACATAGAGGAATTCAGTGATCTGCCTAAGGTTTTTCCCCATTATTCTGTAATCCAGTTAAACAATTAAGCAAAGTGAATCGTAGAAAAATCCCACAGTTTATCACTGTGTGCAGATCTTAACCCTCCACTGACCTGTAAGAGGGTATCGGCGTGTCTGGGGTCGAACTTCAGCACAGCGTCCGTGGAGCTCAGGTACTGGCGGAGAGCTTCCTGTCTGTCCAGCAGGCCTGCCGGGCAGCAGAGGGGGGGGCCCTCAGGTTGCCAATGCCGGGGGAAGGCAGGTGGAGGGGCTGGGACCACACGCGGGTCACGGTACAGGAAAAGGAAATGGCCACCCAATCCAAGCAAGTCCCCTGGCTTCAGCTCGGCCTCCCGGTACAGGGGGACCCCATTGTGAGTGACCATCGCGCCCCTAAATGGGCGAAGGAGAGCTGAAAGACAGCAGGAAGGCAGGCTGACGTTTGCTTCTGCACTCACTCTTCGGCAGATGCTGTCACTTCCCCTCCACTCTAGGAGGACAAAGTGACCTTTTAGCAGGGCTACCTTGCTTTGGAGAGTGACCTGGGACAGCCGAATCTCGCCTGATCAGCAGGTGGCGGGGCAGTAGGTCCGGGCCAGACAGAAAGGTGTCCACTTTCAGGAGCCTTGAACCCTTCTTCTCCAGCTCTCTCTCCTTCTCTCGCTCCCGGGCGGCTGGTTTCCGGCCAAATACATGCATGTGGCCAGACATGATATACAGCACAAAGTCCTGAACAAATGAAAGAAAGAATCCATTACGGTCTGAAAGAGGAGGCTATGATACAATCTTAACTTACACAGAATGCATTGCTGCCACCCGTGTTATTTTGCAGCAAATCAACACTGAAGTCTGTGTGAGGTCATTTTATATCAGGGTATGATGTAAACTTGTGAGTGTTTTCACGCCTTGGCTTTTCATGCATCATCCATCGCGCTATTGTGATGCTGCAGAGCTATTCTGGACAAGATTATCTCAGCTGAACTATCTTGGTTGAAAACATTTCCTCTAGGTGAAGAAAACGATGGCATGCAATGATAAGCGAGATGCAGGCATGACATAATGTGCTTAAGTATAAAATAGAAATATTTAATGCAAGTCTAGCCTTGCTCTGGTCAAAGCCCTGTAGCAACAGGAAGTAAGGGCAGTCTGTTGGTGGAAGAATCAGGCTCTGTGACATCACTTCCAGGTCACAGGATGGAGTCGTTTCTTCCTCTGTTTCCTGGGCTTGTCTGCTCCCTTCACTCCCAGCCTACAACACAACGTAACAGCAGCATGAGTGTGATACCCCACTCTGCTACGCAGACCTTCTCCTTTCCATTATCTTCTATCTCTATTTTCCACACCTCTCCAGAATCTGTCGCTATCATGCTCATAATATTCTTCCTGTCGTGAACGCCACCACCGCCACCGGCAGCGCCGCCTGCTAGCCGGGGGTCCTTGCTGGCGTGGTTGCCATGGCGACGCCTCAGGCTCAGGTTCATGTCACTGATGCTCCTCCTCAGCTCTGTGTTTCTCCCCCGGTGTCCACGCTCACTCTGCGCGGCCTCCCCCCCCGATGCCATGCGGCTCCGCCTCCATCGAACCCCTGTGAGGAGGACATGGGATTGAACCCATGAGTTGTGTTAATGGAAACTGGCATTACGAACAAGGGGGTTCCCATGGGATTCCAATCCCGATTCCTTGTGCATCTTGGGAATGTCACCCTACCTCCACAGCTATCGCCTTCTCTCTCCCGTTCCTTCACTTTCTCCATTTCTTCCCTCTCGTAGTCCTCCCTCTTCTGGATCTCGAACCGACGCTCGAATCCGTCCTTCGGCCTCCACATATCGATCAGAAGCAAGGGACACTCCCAGGGAGCCACGCCCCTCCTGCATTCCGTCTGCCAATGGACGGCCCCATCTGGCTGCTGGATGGGTTTCCCGATGACATCGCACAGAAGGAAATCTTCCGGGCTGTGTTTAGAGGCAGCTGAGAGGAAATGGAAGGAGGATGGGTGAGGATGCCAACGTGACAAAAGACCAACTCTCAGAAACGTGAAGCACAGATTACCCGTTGCTGCGTGAGGAACAGCATAATCTCAGTGTCAGTTGCAGAAGTGACACCGTAAGGGGGGGAGGAAAGTTAGGTCCATTCAAACGAGATATGTGGCGCATAATTGGATTGGTCTGGGTTGGGTGCCCAATACGATATGCAGTCATGGGCAGGGGTGCCAGAGGGGGATGGATATCCTGATAGATTCAGGGGGCCAAACCCTTTGCAGGGGCCCCTGAGTATGTAAATTTTTATAATATAAGGGAGTCAGGGGGCCCCAAGGTAACATTTTACCAGGGGCCCAGAATGGCCCTCTACATACAGTGCATATACACTCCTAACTGTGTACCCCTTATCCCGAGATGAAAAGGAGACATCCCCTTAATGCTGACCTCCATCCTCTGCGTCTCCCTCCTTTTCTCGCTCAGTATAGCGTGTGATGACCTGTGCAATCAGCTGCCTGGCTGTAGAGTGGACATGGGCCAGAAGACTTCTGTAATTGGCTCCGCTGGAAAGGACATCCCCGTACAACTTGATGAGTCCCGGTGCCGACGATGGCGCTGGGGGTAGGTAGTGGTGAGAAGACGGTGCGGCTGAGTGCGCCCACACCTCCCTCTCCCTGTCCCCAACCGCTCGGTCCCGGTCGCTGTTGGACCGCCCTCTCAGGAAAAGGTGGGACAGACGTTTAGCACGAGATTGAGGTTGTGCTGGCCGAGGGCGGAGAAAGGCTGGAGTCGGTGAGGGTGAGGGCGGGGCCAGGGAGGGGGTGGAGGCAGACAGGGAGGAGGCATTTGGAGCAGACATGGCCTCGTGGATGGAGACAGCATCTGAGCTGGTGGTGGATCTAGGAAAAGATCAATTCGACAAAATACATCAAAACAGAGAGGAGTGGATCATGCTGACAGCAAAAACACTTTGATTTAAATAAAAACCAAAGAATGATGGGCTGAAATAAAACTAATACCAGTCATTTAAAAATAGGGAAAAGTCTGTAAACCAAACAAAAGTATATTATCACCACAAATCAGATTGAAGGAGACAGTAACAAGGGAAGGGGCATTTCCACTGACTTGACAGAGACTGCACTGGGCCACCTGGCCCCCAGTTTTGCAAAGTGTTTGCGTGGTGAGTTGATCCACAAGCCGACAGGGAAATGGAGTTTCCTGAAGAGGGGGCTGCTTGACTCCTCCATCTGAGAGAGTCAAGGAGAGCAGAGTCGCGTAGGCTCAGCCGTTATCAGGAGAACCCTGCCTGTAACGTGCGAAACAGAATCGCTTTCTTATACCATGACCTGCTTCTCAAGCTTTTTCATATTATCAGACTCTTCTTGCAGGAGACCCGCCCTGGTGAAGCCAGGAGGGATTTAGCATCTTTGACATCTGATGCCTCTGAGAAGTTAGTCGTTTACACATTGATCAGTAATAAGGCTCTGTTTTCCTAACAGAAACACTCAAACACACACACACACACACACACACAGACACACACGCACACACAACATTTTTTCAGCCAACGGATACATCTTCACATCCCAACAGATAGATTACAAAGGCAAACCGCAGGCCTTCAAAAAGCCGTCCTCAGCTTATTGTCCTGATGTGAAATCGCTCAATCAACTATCTATCTGATGATTACCAACTGAAACAGGGTACATCTCATATACACATTTGAATGTCTTTTTTTCAATTTTCAAAAATAATTCTATTTTATATATTGTGCTTGGCTCAGCTCAAGCCTTTTGAGATTCACTGTGATTTAACCATCAAATACAAGTTGTCAGGGAGTGACAAAATGGACGCCAAATGTAACACGTAGAGAAGATTCTTTAGGTTCTAGGCTGCCAGACAGTTACATCTGTACAAGACTGGTAAGTTCTTTTCATTTTTATTATATTTCAGTAGTCATAAGTATTTTATTTCATGGTATTAATACTGATATCTGGTTCCAGATAGAAATTGCACAACTCTCGAAAGTAATTGCAGTGGGAAAAAATGTTTTAGCATTTCAAGAAGATTGCCCTAGGGCCAAAATATGAACCTTAATCAGTAAGTGGATAATTAGCGATTACCAAATATAAGTTACACTAACAGTCCATCAACAGCTGTCACTTCTCTACAGGATAACAGATGACATGTGAAATTAGAGCTTTAATATTTCAGCTTACCTATGAAGAAGTATTACGCTCCACCACTCAGGGATGGCGTTGATATGGGTGATCAGTGCCAACTCCTTAAACGTGTTCTCCCGGCGCGTCTAGCAATCGTTTTTTGTCTTTGCCAAAAAGGACAATTTATTCCGAAATCTTAGCTTTTCTTTCCATCTTCAAAAGGGACTGCCCTGTGACACCCACCCTCACTCCTTCCCTTATGCCTTCCGTTCTGAGCCCATATATACCTTTTTAATAGGAGATTTTGTTGTTTTTTTTCCTTTGCCTTTTCGTCTGTGGGTTTCTGTCTTCTGACTCTGGCTTACTCTCACGCTCCCATTCTCTCCCTCTTCGTCTATAGATAGAGAATTGGGCCCATTGTTCTAAGTGACAGAATTTCCTTCCTTCTAACTGGACAACACCTATATCCTGAGAGAGGGAGAGGGAAGTGAGGGGAGGTGTAGAACAGGACCACTGACTAGACTTGGACCTGCTAGCCATTCACACAAGCCTTGGAATCCAAACTGCAGAAGGACCCGATTCAGTACAGGGTATACAGATGGACTGTGGGGAATTAAAGGATTAAATGCAGGCAGTTAAGTGGTGAAGGCAGTAGTGGGGTGCTAAGGAAGACATTTGCTAATGCTTCCCGATTTTAACTGAAACTAACAGGGGAAAGAGAAGGGGAACATAGTGCTAAGGTTGATGACCAGCCAGCCTGTCCAGAACATTACTAGAAGAAAGATCCTGTGGTCAGCCTAACTTATCAGACAATTTTCTTCTTGGTTACAAAACACTTTGTAAAAAGGGATGAACTCTTATGTTGTGATAACATGAATATAGTAACAAATTTTTATAGACTTTTAAAGATATATTTTACTTTTAATTGTTAAGAGGTATTTAATTTGATGGCCCTACTTCTTCTTGGAAGTTTTCATAAGGATTATTGTTTGAGACAGGAAATGAGACGGAGAAAGACACCTGTGACCTCATGACATTATCTGTGACAGGAAGTGCGGGACAGGAAAAGAGAGGAAAGGATTTTGGCATTTGTTTTGTTTGACTGCTCGATGTATGTATATAGAAAAAGGGTGGATAATTCCACACCTTTTGTGTATCACTGCTATAGAATTTGTACAAATATTGAAAGTAAAAGCTCTGATTTGCAGCTAAATAATTTCAGGTTAACCAAGCACCTTTGCTTTAACAAGAAACAGGTATCATTTGGAAAGTACTTTTCCTGCAAACTTAATTGCCAATGCAAGTATTCAGTAATATCAGACTTAGGACAACCATCTGATGTTAAGACCTGTACAACTGCAGTTTTAGGATTTAAAAACAGCAAGAAAGTTGAATGTGGTAAAGTACATGGGCAAGAATGATAAAATTTAGAATTAAATTATTTTCTGTATTTCTTTAAGTGCATTTTACTGTTTAAAAACAAGTCCTAGTTACTTTGTGTCCTGTTTTCACAGCCCTAAGAAGAACAAGTCCTTGATGTCAGGATGCTGGAGCAGACCTAGGTTACGTCAGGTGAGAGTTTGTTTATGGTGAAATGCTGAAACATGAATCTGCTGTTGGCTGTTATCTCTGACAGGAAGTCAGGGACATACAGTGTGAGCCCAGCCTGTCGTCTTGGGGTCTTAATGGCTCATGTCTCAAACAATGGCCACACTAAATGCCTTCACATTGCCATTGTTAGTCACTGTTTAATACATCTCCACCAGGAGTGTATGTTTTGGTGGGGGCTTGGTTGTATGCATGCAGAGAGAATTAAAAAGGCATAGTCTTACATGTAGGGGTGAAAAACGAGCGTCTTCTTCCTTAATAACACTATTTTATTTGTTATATTGTGTCCTGCTACTGTGAAGCACATCATAAAAACAAAATGTGCCTGGTTGTTGCATTTTTTGTAATACATATATTGTATTAATTGAATGTGAGTGTTACATAGGTTGTAACCAATGTAAGTTAGGTTTCAAACAATGGTTGGGGACCAAATCGGCCCTTAACCCCCACCCCCCTAAACACACACGGTACGAGAGATCTTAAAATCGCCCGTCTGGCACCTATTCATAAGCTGAAAGGTGGAGCTGACGGGAGCCGTGGTTTTGTGACGTCATCTATTTGCGCGTCCCCTCTTTGATTGAAGGGCCCATTAACCAATAGAAACGAAGCAGCAACAGTCAGCGCCACTTTCAAACAGGAAGGTAACTGTCGTTATAATACCTGAAATCAAACATGTGGGCTATTTGCGCACTTCATACAGAGACTAGTGATAGGAAGTTCGACTCAATTCGATTCTTTTTAACTGTCTGCTGTAATGAATCGATTCTATGATTCACTTTTTTTTCTTTTTTTGCGCCTGACAGTATGACTCAACGAATCATGGGATCGGATAATAAATCGAACTGTGTATCAAGGTTGCGTTATTTGACTGAAAGATGGCGCTGGTGTTCAACAAAAATGTTCAGCTTGACTATTCTATTGACAATAAACAATAATAAAAAAAAAAACAATATATAAAAAGCAGAAAGGATGTCGATGCTAAATTCATGTGCATGACTATCAAGGACTACATCAAAGTTAACAACTGCAATATTACCAATACAATCACACATACACATACAATGAGCATAAGTAAACTTGCATACGATATTGTGTAAACATGAAAGTTAAATATCTTAGTTTGTTCTTTGATTAAAGACATATAGTTTTATTATGCATACACGTAATAATTTACTGTTGTGATAAATGATAATCAGTTGCGTATATTTTATTCCTTTTAATAGCATAACTGCATTTCCACAGCAAACGCCGCGAGGGCTCTTGGGATCGGTTTGCGAACCGTTAGTTTGAGTCGCCGACCGAGTGTCCGAAAACCCGTAAGTTCGATTTGTTCATCGAACGGGCTCTCGGGGAGTCGCTGAGACCGTATATCAATATACTAATACAGCAACCGGAGTCTTTAACCCACATTTCTGCAGAAAAAAACGTGTAAATAAATTTGAAGGCATTTGAATTTAAAAGTCTTTTATTTGTCGGTTTGTGTTATTGTTTAGTATTACTTTATCATGTTAATATAAAAATATAGGCCTATACTTGTGATAATTTGTTTTTAAAATATTTGCAAGCATATTGTGCACGAGTGTAAGTGACTGAACCACAGATGTAATAACAATAATAATAAAAATAACAACAGTAGCACGAATAAAAACTGTTATGCCGGCGGGTTGCAGCGTGCCTGGATGCAGACGGCGTAGAGCAGGCAAAACGAAGAGAGGCAGGAGTATCCAAAAGACGGGGTTTATTGGGTGGACAAGCAGGGTGAACGCCACAAGACATCACAATGACCGACCTAGGGAGACTAACTCAGACGCTGCTAAATACAAAAGACTAACAGGAAACCAACATGAAACGCATGGTCACAAATCAGACAAATGAACGACAGGTGGTTTCCATCAGGGATTGCACACGAGGAGTGAGGGGGTGTGGCACACACGGGGCTCGTACGGGCGGAGTATGACAGAACCCCCCCCCCCAAGGCGCGAACTCCGGGCGCGCCTCAGGGAAGGGACGGATGAGACACGGGCAGACTGGACCTGGAAGACAAAAGCAAAAACAGGTTAACAAGGGACAGGGAACAGGACAGAGACACAGAAGAGACAGAGGGGCAACAGTCAGGACAGAAGACCACAAAGGACAGGGAATGCAGACAAGGAACGGGGACACAGGGGAAATGAGAGGCGAGACAGAAGGGCCAGGGGTGAACGGAGGAAGCACAGGGGGGCTAGAGACAGAAGGAACAGGGCGAGGGACAGAGACAGAGGGCCACACCGGGAAAGGCGGAGGAACGGGGGGAGCCCGAGCGGCCCAAGACGGGTGACGAGTGGCGGCAGGAGGAGCCGCGGGCGAAGGGAGCAGGAGGGGATCACAAGGGGGACACGGAGACGGGACGAGGGACAAACGAACGAGGGACAAAGGGGAGGAGACAAGGGGATCCAAGGGACCAGAGACAGAGGGAAGGAGGGAGGAGAAGATGCGGCAGGTGAGGCAGAAGGCCGAGCCAGCCAAGGCGCAGCCGAGCAATGCGCCGGAGGATCAGGGACCGCAGGGGCCCGAGGAGCCGACCTCGGGGCACCCGTAGGCGACCGCAGGACCGAGGGCGGCCGGCCCGAGGACGGGCGACTGGACACCGCCACGGGACCCACAGGCGACCGAAGGGCCGGAGCCCCTGGCGACGACGGAGGCCTCAGAGCCCCAGCCAGGGCAACCGAGGGCGAGCCAAGGGGCAGGGCGGGCGGGACCCGGACCCAACGCCTGTGCCCTCGTCCATTATGGAACACCGACAGGCGAGGCATCCGGCGGCGTGGTCTGGGTCGTGATCGGGGCGGCCCCAGTAGGGATATCCCCGAGGGGTCCCATTCGAGCTCCTCCTCCAATGAGGAGGAGGCGAGGATGTCGTCGGGGACCTCCTCGGGGCTTGGGACCGAAGAGCTACCGGAAGGCTACAGAAAGAACTACGACGATGTCAAGAAGTGGCACATTCTGTGTTCTGAGAATGGGCAGTATTTCAGTTAAATGCATTAAAAATGTGTATTCATTTCATTATGAGCATTTTGTAATTTGTATTTTGCTGGACGGAAAAAACAGATATAGGCTAATTTGAAACAAAATAGATTGAGAGATTGTATTCTGTGTATTTTAAATACTTAATAAAATACCATTTTAAGAACGTTCATATGGAAGTAAATCTGTGTCATCAGAATTCACATTTTTTTAACCTTGTATTTTTGCATGTGAATTCGGACTGCTGAATTGGAGCAACCTTGAAATGTTGTCATTGTATTTTTAGCCTCGTATTTTTGCATATGAATGCAATGCATAATTCCAATGCATAAATATTCAATGTTAGAATTTCAGTGGCATATAAAATTCAAATTCTGATGACACAGATTTACTTCCATACGTTCATCGCTATAGGCTTACAGACTTAAATATAGCCTATAGCGATGAACGTATGGAAGTAAATTTGTGTCATCAGAATTTGTCTCAGTCCCATTTGCCTGAACAAAATACAGCTTTTCATAGTTCTGAGCACTGGCTATACATTTAGGTTGTATGAAACTTTCTTTAACATTGAAAAGAAATACAGAACTTTATGCATCTCACGTCTCCGACATTCCCAGGTAAAATGGCCGCTGCGCACGAATCGCGACGCAATACGCATGTAAACTAATACAACCCGTTGATTCTGTAGAATACTTTGTGATGCTTATCAAACATAACTGCAATTCAGATTGGAGTCATTGAAAATACCGAAACAACAAATAAGAAATAAAAATGTCCGTTTTAATAAGGATTGAGGGGTTTATTCTAAAATGCAGTTTTTAAAGTAGGCACTGACCAGCTTGCCGGGACGCCGGGTGACTCGCCACAGGGCCGTGGTTAGATGGAGACAGAGGGGGAGGCATAGCTGAGAAGCCGTTTTGCTTTTTCAAGGGAAGGCCGCTACGCACGTATGTGATAAAACCAGGGAGGGAGAACATGTAGTAACTGGAGCAAATGTCAAGTTCGTTGCTGTCATGCAAATGGACAAGACCGAGAGAGGGGGTCAGGAACACTTGCTAAACTATACAAAATTAAGAAAGGTGGCTGTCACGTAGCGGGAACAATACCAGGAGGGGGAAGAAGCCCAAATGGGCTTTAAGAAAGCTGAGCAGATACGTACTTTAGAGCTACTTGATGCACATGCTGGATGTATGTCAGATAGTCGCTCTCTGATTATAATCAGATTGCTAAATAAACTTGTGGCACTTGCGACTCCTCCAACGTCTCCGGCGCGAATCTCTCCTCATCAACGGACCCGGCGGAGTTCTACTCGCAACAGGATATATAAATATATTACCTTAATAAACAAATACGCAATAGAAGATTTTTAAAGCCGTGTGTAGTTTGCATGTGAGGTCCGGTTGACCCCCAGAGTACAAAACCATACTAAGGTAAATTGGTTGCCAAATCGTCTAGGTGAGAATGGGGTTGGCATTATGTCCTGGGTTAAATACCTGCCTTATGCCCATAGCTTCAGGGATAAGCTTTATTGATCACAAAGAAAATTGCAGGCGTTTCGCAGTAGCAAATATAACAGGCCAAAGTGCTTTATTATTATCATTATTATTATTATTATTATTATTATTATTATTATTATTATTTATTTCATTACTGTTATGACGGCGACATTAAATCT
>JABFEB020000132.1:2671127-2683791 GCA_019775895.2 Stomatorhinus ivindoensis
GGTTCTCCTAAAATTACCTGTCACAATGCTTTGTGCTATATCAAATTAGACTGGTAAATTTTTACAAAAAAACTTAAACCTCTGGCATTTGCATATTAAGCTTGGTTTAAAATACATGGACATGCCAAATGGACATAGGAAATAACAGACAGCTGATAGGCAGACCCACACTGCACAGCTGCTGGTTCATACAAGGAATTCAATCAATACAACATTTACTTTTCAAAGTGTGGGGCCTCATTGGCTTACATTATTTTAGACAGATAATACTGAATTTGACTTCTGCCTGTACCTCTCGCAAAGTGTGAGCAGCCAGGATGCCGTCAGCCAGAAAAACAGGATGAAAAAGAGCAGCGTTCGCCCTGGATATTTGTTCATGAGCACCTTGAGTACAAAGCGGAAGGTGAAGTTGATGTTGTTCAATGAGCCGATGCTCCTGTAGGAGGCACTCAGGAGCACCTTGCTGTGCAGCAGGATGGCCCTGTGCACCAGGTACAGCCGTAGGAACATCAGGGATGACAGCAGCACCTCTGAGTCCAAGAGAGCTCCTTTGTGCTGTGCTGAAGAGCAAAGACGAGAGGAGAAGTTGCTGCTTGTCCCCTGATGACTTCCTCCATTCTCGTCGATGGCTTTCATGGAGGCATCCACGCTGGACAGCCAGTAGGTGGCAACAGGGTGGATTGCACATACCACCAGCTCCAAGGAGATGCCCAGCACTCGCTGAGTCGTCATGGCGATTCGCCAGTCCACCTGGTTGTGGTCAATCGTAAATAGCTGCAGAAGGTCAGGGAAGCAGAGAACAGGGATCAGGGGCCAGTCATGCGACTCTTGGCAGGATGGTGATGAAAGTTTGACAGTGTTTGATACAAGTTTATTTTCACAGCCCACCACAGATACAAACTATACTGAAATCAGACTCATAGCTTTGAAAACAGCATTTTAAATATACTCTTAAACATTAAGAAAATTGTATTATATTAACCCTGACCTGAGAACTTCCATATTTCATGATCCTCATAAATAAGGGAAATTGCGTTTCTATATGTGTACATTTCTCAATAATCATATGATACTACAGAGACTGTTATCAACAGCAGAATTGGACTGGGGTGAAGGGTGCTGCACATATATAGATTCTGAGTAATGGGGTTCATGGGACGAAGTGGGACAGGGTTTCAGCTAGGGAATGTCACACCCCAGGGACAGTGGTGATTAATTTTGCCTGGGGGAGAGGGGGCACGATAAAATTTGTTGAACGGTGGGAGGTGGACTGGTATAATTTATAAGCCCACAACTAGGACAACCCACTAAGAATTCCTCAGATTCTCTGGAATAGCCATTCTGAAATTGATTCATTTTATGAGAAATTGTACTGGGGCATTTCTTATAGGAAGCAAGAAAACTACAGTGTACCATGTTTATATCTGGAGAATTTAAATTTAAGGAACTGCAGCAGCTTGGATGGAAAACTGCTTAACAGGCAGGAAGCAGCAGGTAGTTATTAGAGATGACATATGAGTACCGCAGGGTTCAATTTTAGGACCACAACTTCATGACATTAACACCAATACATACAGTTAACTGGTTAAATTTGCAGACGACACCAAGATGGGTGGTGTAGCAGATACTGCAGCAGAGAGGCTACAATTGTAGCAGCAGAGAGGCTACAATGGGATCTTGATATAATTAATGACTGGGCTGAAACCTGGCAGATGAAATTTAATGTAAAGTAAATCCATAAATGTAAAGTAATCCATGTAGGGAGCAGAAATATTAAGTACAGGTATATTATGGGTTCTACTGAAATAAAGGTAGCTGATTATGAGAAAGACCTTGGTGTGTATGTTGATGCTTGATGTCCCATTCTCGCCAGTGTGGGGAAGCAATAAAAAAGGCCAATAGGATGTTGGGTTACATCTCTGGGTGTGTGGAGTTTAGGTCAAGGGAGGTAATGCTAAGATTATACAATTCCTTGGAAAGGCCCCACCTACAATATTGTGTGCAGATTTGGCCACCATACCTTAAAAAGGATATTGCTGCCTTGGAAAGGGTTCAATGTAGGGCTACAAGAATGATTTCTCGTCTTAGAGGAATTTCTTATGAGGAGAGGTTAGCTGAGCTGAATCTGTTCAGCCTCAAGCACAGGAGACTAAGGGGGGACATGATCCAGGTATACAAGATTCTAACAGGTTTAGATTCTGTTCAGCCAAATAGTTACTTCAATATTAGTTTAAATACTAGAACTCATGTCCATAGGTGGAATTCAGTGGGAGAACATTTTAAAATGGATTTGAGGAAGCACTTCTTTACACAGCATGTAGTTAGAGTATGAAATAGTCTTTCTGTTAGTGTAGTGCAAGCTAAAACCCTGGGTTCCTTTAAATCAGAGCTAGATAAGATTTTAACAACTCTGAACTATTAGTTGAGTTCTCCCCAAACGAGCTTGATGGGCCAGTAGCCTCCTCTTGTTTGTAAATTTCTTATGTTTTTATGAATGGCAAATGAAACTGTCTCAGGAACTATTAAACGAGAGCCTAGAATTTATGTCTCTGAAAACTGAGGAAAGAAAAGTTTTTATCATCATAATATCAGCACCAAGATGGCAGTGCATGTGTGTGCGGCGGCTCCTAGCTCTCCTGTTTGGTGTCAGTCCTAGTTTTGTTTAGCATTTAGTATAAAATAACAATAAAGCTTCTATTTTATTCACCTGCTTCACATATTTGGGTAATTTTTAACAATATCACATACCTAGGTCATAATATTTTCATTATTTTCCTTACAATTTTATAATCTATAATCTTGCATTTCCACTTGTGCATTTCTTTGAGTTGCTTTTAAAATCAGGACAAATCCATCTAGGCTGGTGCTCTTGTATGCTGAGCTTCAGAAGCAGAGGGGGGGGGCAGCGTCACAGCAGATGGGACAATGGCAGCCTCTGTTCCGAAGAAGATGAAACTCAAGAGGCGTGTGACAACCATGCCTTACGACACTGGGAGGTTAAGCTTATGGCACTTATCTAAACAGACAGACACTATGAATTCTTCATTTCGGCTCGTCGGATTGTGACTCGGGTAGCGTGCCCTTGCTAACTTAAGAGGGAAAAAAGAGGACGTTTCTTCTTCTTCAGAACTCACGTTCTGTCCAAGCATGACGAACCCACCAGCTGCACCACGGTACTTAACTCTGCAGAACCCTTCTTCGCTCTGCCCCCTTCCACGCTTCTTGATTCTGTGGCCTCCTGGACCTGGCAGCAGCACCCCACTCACAGCTACAGCCAGTCTCCCATGAGGAGCAGTGACGACCATTTCAGCAAACCTACCCCAGATCCATGTTTCCGGAGTCTTCATTTTTTAAATTTACTATGAAGGTGATTTATAGCTGCTTTCATGGTGTAACCTGTAGAATATTACATGCCCGTGCTTGGCACTACAGTAGGTCTTACTTAGGAGCAAATAATTATACAAGATCCATTTCAGAGCTTAGCCTTCTCTACGTGTGGGGGAATTAGCATAGCAATGTCCGAGCCGTTAGGGGCCGGGGAAGGGGGGGGGGGGGCAGGTGTCTTCATATTCTCAGCGAATTTGCAGACCTAGAACCTGGTGAGATCAGACATCACACGTCCTTGTGTGTCCTTGTGCGCAGAGTGCAAACCCACCTCAGCCCAAAGTAAGAGACACATGACCAAAGGAATCACCCTTCCTTCTGTTTGAACTGCTATCATGAAATCCCAAGGACACCAGTGAAGCCTTTTAAGGTGGAGTGTCCCCAGACATTTGATCAGCTACAGATAAATCTACGGAGACTCACCGTGATGTCCTTAATGTGGAAAGCCACGATGAGAATCAGCAGGCAGCCGGTGGACAAGCTGATCAAGCCATTGATGATAAAGGCATAGATTGATGTCTGTACAGAAAACCAAGAAAACCACTAAACATAGAGAGAAAAGGAGCTTTAAAATATTCTGACAAGTTTCTATTCGATTATAATTCTCCCATATCTGTACCTTGTGTGCACTGAAATGTCAAACAGGCAAATTGCACTTCATTGACACCTTTAACTAGAATAAATGACCGAATAGGTAAACAGTGACCTGAAGGCTTGCGAAGCCGTTGAGTATGAGCATGTAGCCTTGGGTCTGTCTTATAATGAAAGAGAGACTCCCAGCACACCAATCTCTGCGTAAACCATTTATACGGAATTATATCACAAGAGTACACAGCAGACAGGCATTTATATTAACTAAATAATAGATATATAAAAGGCATTTTATTTTTCATATGGATTAATGCAGTCATTAATTTTGATAGATCATTTCTAGAATATTAACAATTCAATATGACTCAAAAAACTACAAACACAGACTTAAATTTTTCATACTTTTGTCTGCAATTTGCTACTAACTATAACTCCTAAATTAGTTTACATCAACATTTTTATCCACATGTATATTTCAAACGTGCAAATTCTTGAATACAAAGCATATGGTATATAACTCAAGAAAAGCAGTGTATAGTTTTTATGATAATGTGAGTAAGAAACAGGAATGCCAGGGGTAATTTGTATTCTCAGTCCATGCAAATGAATACATTGATAAAGCCACAACACACAGTAAATATTAACTTGGTGGGATGAAGAGGTTATGCATTTTAAATGAAGTAGCGCAAAGGTCAAATTATCACCAATTTAAGCTACATTTTATGAGTAACATTTCTCTGTATGTTAAACATAACCTCCATCTGCAAGTCTATAGGCAGAGGAAGATCTACAGACAAAGATCCGGAAATATAACAGCTCGAAAAGTAGTGTGGATAGAAAAAAACAACATGCCTCTTTTTTACCCAAATGCCTAGTGTCTGTTTGTGCCACTGATGTTACAGCAGGGCCAGTTTAACAGGGGACAAACTAATGTCTGTTTTTTGCACTTTACAGTTTCAAGAAATAATTGGTAAGCATCAGACACAACCTTAAGGGGAATTTTAACACAGTGAAGTTCGGCTATTCTTGTATTATGTGACGTATCTTGGCAACATATAGCATTTTCCACAATTTCACTATTAGTATCTGCATCATGGCTATTTTTATCCAATGGTAATTAACCTTCACATAAGTGTAATGCTAATTTGAAACTACGTTATATGCACTGGCTGTACATCGCATTGATTCCTTTTGTATTCTGTGTTGTCCTTCTTTCCATTTCCAATATACTATTTGTCTGAAACTGGCCTTAACTTGTTGCACCTGTGTGACACCAAAGCTGTTTACTCAGGCTTATCTAGTAGGTGAATGACAGTCCTGTCCACTCCTCTGCACCACCAAAAAGCAGAAACGCTTATTCCTTCTCAGTGCCTCTGCTCACGTCAAAATTTGGTCAAATGTCAGATGGAAGGACATTTTTTTAGATGTTTTTTTCCATTACTTAGGTGGTACGTTAGGCAGGCTAACCTGAATGCTCCAAGACATTACTAATATGCATTTAGTAATAATTAAACTACGCTGGAATCCCTGTGATAATAAATGTAACATCACAGAACAACTACCATATTGTTTTTTTTTCCAGAAAGGTTCAACACGCTGAAGTGTTATCAGAAAACTATAGAAACACATCCTCTTGGCAAGCTGTTACTCCTGACATGATGCAAGCCAGGAAACCGGTGTAGATTACTCGATAGCGACAAAAATAACCCTGATCTCCATCTATATATATTTCAGCAGATTAAACTTACATACTATCACAGGACAGTGCCGTCGGGCAAGTAAAACTAGCCTATATCACTGGAAATGAGCAGAGAACCCTGTTTAACTGATCCGGATACAAATTAACATACACATCGTTTTTGGGGGTAAGTGAACTCTCACACCACGGAGACACGGCACTTTCACATCATTAGAGGTCAAGACGCTAATGCCTCATTCAAAACAAACAGCACTTATATACCAAATGGTGTGGAAAGATACAATATGACCTTGGGCGTTCCACCTAGGAAGAATAATAAAGTGTGGAAAAACAGCCTTAAAGAGCCCATTTCCATCATGACCTGCCATTTAAAGAATGGCTTTTCCAGGAGAATGTTACGCTTAGGTACACCGGCATGCTGCTGCCCAGTTCGCAGAGTGATCACCAATTAGCAAGCTAAATAAAGTTAGCGAATTGCCAGGATAATATATAAACACTTCATAATATGCCATAACTTTCAAATGAAGCTATGAAGGATATCACTCGTATATTTTACAGCAAGTACATGTGAAACTGCGGCATGCAGAGAATGTGACCTGGTGTTTCGTTTGCTATGAGGAAGTTTTAAATTACACTTGGGTTAAGGGATCACTTAAGCACAGGAGCGTCACTGGGGATTTATGAAAACGGGGCTTTTCTAAGGGGATTCGATTTTAATGAAAATGAATGAGTACACGCTATTTAAACTGATGAGTGCACATTTACTGGGGTGGGAAGTCCTGCATAAGCCCATTACAGACACACAAAGAAACACAACCTTTACGAAAGGTGTATTTTGAGATACAGCGTTACATCGGATTGCATCTTTGTAAGGTGGCTTGACCCTATGCCCACTGCAAATTACAGTATCTCATTTAATAACTCCAGAATATGGTATGCTGACCAAAATGTTTTATGTTAAATATGATAAAATATCACTTATTGTTTGTTTACTTATCTATGTAAATAAGTTACTAAACCGGTGGTACACCTAGTACTTCAATCATCCTTTTCTTAGCATGTTATTGTGTATTTCGCTGTAATTGGATTGATTTTTATGCATTGTTTTGGATTTTGCTATCCCTCTGTGTACCACGGGACTATATTGCATTTTCATTACCATATGAGAAATGATAAACTTTTACATCTAAACAATTTTTATCCAACGGTTTGCAGCCTACCTATTTCTTTTATAATGAGACTTGCGTATTAGCTTTAAAGCTAGAAAGCTTCCAGTTTAGGGGAGGGAAATGACAGGGCCACGCGACTGTCATAAATGGCAGGCCTGCTTACTGGTTTTGGCAATTCGTCGTGCCTGTTATCTTAAGAATTGCTGGCTGTGAGCTGATGTGCATGTCTGACAGGTGAAAAACGCTGATTCGTGAGGACGACCGGTGGAGATTACTCAGCATTACAAAGCAGAGATAAGTGTATATATAACAGTGTATGTCCCAGTGTATGTCCTGCAGTTTTAGCCTGTTATATTATCTTAATAATCTGCACTGCGGGAAATCTGTCATAAATGATGTCTGGCTCGCATTCTATGCTGTGACTTCAGTCAATGGGCGTGAATATTACCGAACAGGCCGCTAACGCGGCATATAACCATACATACGTTACCACGAAAGCCACTCCGTTATATTAGTTCATGTTTAACAAAAACGAATATTATTAATATAGAATAATTAATATAGCGCACTATCGTGAACATGCGCGTTTTTTAATTTATAAGGAGCACCAGCTTCTTCTGGTTTAGTTTTCAGCGTAAGAGCTCGAAGACAGTTAACATACAATTACATTATGCGAACTGTAGGATATCCAGATCTTACGCTATGTGCTTCTCTGTACACATAGAAATATGAATGTGTCACCACATTAAATTTAGTATTTTTTACTCTGATACTATATCTAACATGATACACTGTAATTCGGACTGGAACGCTACACGCTTACTTAATTTACTATATGCTAAGGTTGAGTAAATCCCTGAATATAATAATATATAATAAAATACTTAATAAAATACTTCACATCATTACTGCTTTGGAAATACTGTCAGAAGTGTGCAGATACGCAGCGTTTCCTCTCCGTCCCGTCACGCAAACTTATAAGCAGCAGCAGGTGGACACAGAGCAACAAGTTCTGAGGAGATAAGCTGTTACACTCAGTAAATAGGCCTAATCGGGTATCTGTAATAAAGCCTTTGTTGAAAAGATAGGGCTTTTTCTCTGACCGGTTAGATTGCATTGAGATATTTCGAAGCTTCTAAAATTGCAGGCTTACACTTTAGTTATTTGTGAAGGTCTATCTATTAAAATTTAATTTGAGCAAGCGTGTAAGATGTTCACCTACCGGTCGGTATATGACAGGGCAAAGCTCGGCGTGCAGTATCATAAGCAGGATTCCCAGGATCGCAGTGCCCAGTGCCCAAGAACATAGGCGCTTTTTGTCCTCCAGTAAAAACTTTCTGTCCCGTAGTCTGTACAAATTATCCCCTTCAATGGGAGTTATTCTCTTTCCTGGTTGAGACAAGGGCACTCTGATCTCCGTCATATCGCCACCGTTACTGTTAAGCAACCCATCGTAATTTTTGTTGTCCTGTTTATAATCAGCGTACAGGTTGCGGGCCGTCATCTCCATAGCGCGTTCGCATCGGCTTCTCTTTCCACCTTTCGATTCTCCTTTTTCTTCGCCGTCGTCTTCTGCTGCTTCGTCCTCTTCTTGTCCGCCCTCCCCTCCAACCGAACTCTCCCCCCGGTTGAGGGTAGGCATAGCACGATAAGCGACTCTCTACCACACCTTCTTGTCCTCTTCGCAGGTCACCAAAGAGCTGAGTTTGGAGAAAGACCGAGCGCTTGCCTGCAGACCCGGAGTCGGCGTTTTAAGAGCGCGCACATCTGGCACAACTGTGCGGCTCCTCTCATTTGCATAGGTCGCACATGGGAGAGAGCGCCTATCTGCCGCCTCTTCTTACTTGTCTTTGCACGGTTACTGCAAAGAAAATGTTCTGCATGAAATGACAGCAGGGTGTTTTCCTTGTATGTGTTTATCAACTTGTTTCTACACCAGTGACAGTAGATGGTTTGGATTGGTGTCTTATGTGTAAATGATCCCCCAAAACACACACGCACAACTAATATTTTAATTCTAATTATTATTTTTGTAGTGCATATTACTTTTTTATGGCTGTCGGTGTTTGTTAATTTCCATTTCTATCTCCTGGACTCTTCGTTATCTGCATCACCATATTTTCAAAACGCGTAGAAATGCAGTTCTCCTTATCTCTTATTTGGTTGACTCTAATGTGCAATGGAACAGGCGACATATTACTTCTTCCTAGGGGTTTAAGAAATGGGGGTACGTGTACCCCCCCCCCCGATATTTCATTATTTATTTTGGATTCATACTCATTCAGCCACCCCGCCCCCAATAAATAATAATAATAATCAATCCTTTATTGTCCCCGTGGGGAAATAAACATTCGTATCTAAATTAATGTTTCATACGCCTTTTGTTTTTTGATTGTTTTTTGCTATATCTGAATTATTAAAGTTAATTTGAATATCTATCAGTTCTTGATATCGTCGCAATACTTACAAACTACCAAATATAGTCGGTCGAATCAGTTAATAATGTAACGTCCAGTGAGCGAGTGACATCTGGTGGTGAAAAGTGTCACTGGCTTAAGGGAATTTCGGTCGCCTGAGATAAAACGTGCATTTTCGTAGTTAAAGCCATTTGTGTTTTGCATCAAATAACATATTTATCTTATTTTGTGGTGTTCTACTGTAAGATGATATCCTTCGTACGCAGGTTGAAGGTGGCGCTAACCTTAGGAAGCCTGAAAACCAAACAATGAGGACAAGTCCTGTGCTGGAGTCAGGAAAGGGATACTGTGAATGTCACACACGCGCATGCCACAGAAGCGTCTTGGCCATTTACACACTATTTACCTTTGTACCGATATCATGCAGCTGTAAGAAGTAAGTGGACTTCAGCAGGGGAGAAATTTTAAACTCGATCTGGAAGTTGTATACTGATCCCAAACAAACAAAAAAAGACCAAAACATTTCTTAAATGCAGAGTATTTTTAGTGCCTGTACTTTCATTAACTGAATCCTTTACCCCTTATTCCACCTTAAAGCAGATGCCTGATCTGAATGAAAAAAACAGCGAGGTTAATAGAACTACAGAAGAAGAGGTGTGTCATACATCCAAACATTACTAATGGATGTTACACAATGAAATCAACATGATCAAATACACTTTTTTACATTTACACTCATGCCATTTAATAATGCAAAAATGACAAGAGTACAAAAGAGGCATTCTCCAAGTTTGCAAGGCTAGCAAACATATTTAATAAAATGCACAAAAATAAAGGTTTGATAACCAGGGTTCAGCAAAGGCCACATTATTATGCACTACATAAAAGTAGGATATCAAATGTATAACATAATTGCAAAACTGCTTTTTGGAATCCAGTGTTTCACTGATTACAAGATACAAAATATGTTGTACCTGTCAGAATTCTACAAATTGCAGATTCTCATCATCATTTTATCCTTGCGAAAGTATGGGAAAATACACAGTACTGCAAAGACAGTAGTTTTACAATAAAAGCATGGCACAAATGATTGAACCACAGTTATAAAAGATACTATCTCTTAAAATACAAAAATAAAATACATTTTATATGTGTAAAAACATTAAATATAGTAAGTGCACATAACAGAACAATCACACAACTGAAAAATAAAATTCAGCAATTTTGTTTTTCATGAAGGCAATTAAATAACTTACAACCTTAAAAATATGCATTTAACTGCAGTATGAAGCAGTGAAATTTAGAACATCAGTTTGCTTCAAGTTTTTGAAATTTGCACATGAACCATTTTGCATATTACAAGTGAGAGGTATCATTAAGAATACAAATATATAAATGTGTACAAAGATAAAATATACATAACTACAAGCAAAAGACCAAAAAAAAAATTCTAGTGAGAAAAAGCTCATAGTCAAGGCACAGCCAACAGTCTCAATAGAAAAAGAAAAACATAACTATTCTGGTCATGTAATGTCAGTAAAAAGAATTAGAAAAATACTGGCCCCCAAAACAGAATCAAATAATGAATTCTAGATAATTCTACAGCAATGGAATCGGTGCAATTTCAGGCACATTTTGTAGAAATATCACAATGTATCTTATAAAAGGATTTGGCTGACAAAGACATGTTTTAGGTATGCATTTGGCTGAGCACACAACTGCCACAACTGAGAGAAGGCATGACTCACATCTCAATAGGCTTTCACTGTGCATTTAGTGGAAAAAATGTTTTCCATGAGGGTACGGAGTAGCAGTGCTGGCCAAATGAGGCCAAGGCGAGTCAGGATTTAATTTTTGTCATTTTTCATTATATATTATTTAATCTAGATACCGTGGCTAATACCGACACGGCAGTAAGAGCTAATTTTACATTCAAAATTAATAATAAATATTGAAGCTTACTGAATAGAAAACTGGTCATAAAAAATCCAGGGAACCATAAAGTGTAAGCCCAGTTAAATGCTTGATTAGCTGCTCTAATGCCAGCTAACGTGCAGCATTCAAAGAGCACCCCGTGAAAAGGAGAAAGCGCAAAAGACAAAGGCTGAAGAGAATTAAACACCATGGCACAGTTACGGGTAGTCTCCACTGTGGGCTGTCCTCAGCTTAAAAGCAGTATATATAGATATAACAAATAAAGATAAATGGACCACAAACACTATTCTATTCAATGACACACAAAACATTCTTTAAAACTTTAACCAATCATGGAATGATACGCTAACAAGCCATTGCTGAAACCTGATGGTGTTTGGCTATGATATTTGCTTTTTTTTAAATGACAGTTTTCTTTTTAAAAAAAAAAGGCCGATGTAAAATATCGAGAAATGAGAAGTTCACAGCCTGTCCTGTTATAAAACAGTGGTGAAAAACAGCAAATCAGATCTATTCCTTTGTGCATGTCATGGGCTGCAGTGTGGCATGGGGTATGATGAACTGAGGAGCTGGCTTTTGGAGGACACAGTACCTCAGCATCGGTGCCGAGGGTGTTGGGACAACTGCTGTGAGGAAGATGGGGCTCTTCTTCTTATACTGTGACCACACAGGTGCTACATGGTAGAAGCATGGGAGGCTGGCAGCCTAAGGACAGAGAGAAACAGCATGGGATGGGTTCAGCATCGGTTGAGTATTGGTGGCACATGTCGAGCAATGGTATGCTGAATTGATGATTGTGGCATCAATTAGACAGCTTAAATTTCTGCCTGACAACAAAGAAAATTATTTCCATTGATCCTCTGACGCACAAAGAGGTTACTGAGAGTTTTAACCCAGGACTTACTTTCTCATTGCACTTCTTGGTATCTTAAAACCCATCCTCAAATAAAGCCCTGCACCTCTTCCTCCCATCTGCACATCACTGGAATCCATTTCACCACTGAAGTGTGGGTGACACTTTCCTCTGGTTAATTGGGATGGATGAATGGGGAGATTTAGGGAACCAGACTCATGTTATTCATACAATCCCAAGGGATATGGGAGGGGGGGGCGGCAGGAAATGACTAGGATAAGCAGGCCTATCACTGATGGCTTTTTGGGAAAAAATTTTAGATAAAAAACAAACCAACAATAAAAATCCCTACACTTTGGTTTATGCCAACCAAAAACGTTTTATACTGAAATTTGTCTGAAGTCGAATCAAGAATCACTGCAGTTCTGATGGTTGGCATTGAGCAGATTTCAGGGTAAGATTATAGGAAACAAACCTTTGTTATTGTAGTGCTGTTTTACAGGTAAAATAAATATGGGTTTAATATTTTATATAAGTTTTATGTGCTTGATTTGTGTTTCCCTTCATTATTTCCACTTTATTTTGAGATTTTCTTTCAGCTGTGTGTGTGTATGTG
>JABFEB020000132.1:2690887-2708932 GCA_019775895.2 Stomatorhinus ivindoensis
AACTAGTTCATTTTAAAGTGTGTGAACTGAACTTTGAACTAGTTCATGTAGAAAATGAACTTTCCCAACACTGTATATATATATATATAAACTAAGCGAAGCTGCTAATGAAACTGAAAACGTCTCAGTGAAACAGGCGGAAATTGAGCGGTTTTAATACAACAAAACACATGCAGAAAGGAAGCAAGTCCTACAATTAAGCGCGATGATCACACTACTCATTTGTGAGAAGCGAGACCATAACTTTCATTATAGATGCATTTCAAATATATCACATATCACTTAGAAAATTCAAAGTATACGTACATGGTAACACATTCTACACATCTTAAGGAAAAACAAGCTAAAAGTTGTCCTTTTCAGCACTACCCTACACCAGCCGGTTCAGAGCTATTTAAACTTTTGTAACAAAAAGCAATCAAAAAAGAAGGAAAGGTACAGATAATTAGATGTCCATTATTAAATAAATAGTTCTTACCAATAATCAACAGGTATATAAGAGCCCAATGTAAATGAGGTTTGTGTCTGTGGCTGTTCTTTCTGGTTTTTTGCTACAGTCCAGACATACATCAACCCTGCGCACTCTTTCTGAAGCCCACGCCGTCCCGCAGAATAACAGGACTATGCATGCGCTCTGAGACACGTACTGTTAGTGCAGAACACGTGACTCACTTCTCTACGCAACCGCGTGACTCACACACGCCCTTCGACCGCTGACATGTCACGTATCCTTTCGTCACGCATATGTGGAGCCGACCGGAATCGCGCGAAACGCCTGTTACCGTATTACTACGAATCTAGGGAATCTTGTGTTTTATTTTAACATGTAGTAACAATAGATATCGAAATAATATTAGCGCCTACAGTTGTGATGAAAACACTAAATATCTCCAGTTATTTATGCGATTTAAAATAATTTATTCACGCGATTTACGTTTGAACTATGTCGCAGACTACTAATATTTACGGGATGTTACGTATTTGACGCGTAGTCCTGCATCCAAGTTTAAGAAATTTCATTGTGTCGTAGTGATGCATTCTCAAGTAATGGAATGATACTGCTGTTAATCACTTCAGACGTACTTTCTGTTCAGCAGGTGATTTGCGAGTAAGATACTTTTGACGCTAATAGCTATTCCAACTACTGTTGCATACTGGAATTATTCCAATAACCCATTTTATCTGTCTTGTATGAACAATGTTGTTCCCTGCCTCGTGCCCATTGCTTCCGGGATAGGCTCCGGACACCCCTCGACCCAGTAGGATAAGTGGGTTGGAAAATGGATGGATGGATGAACACTTATGGTGTTCTTCTGTGTAACCTTTGTTTTTTGTTTGTTCTGTCTTAAACTCTTCTAGTTCTTAAGCTATATGTGTACTGTGTAATATATGTTTGTAATTGCTACATACTTGCATACTTGTGGCTCAGTGGGCTAAGCCTTTGTGCTTGTAATCACAAGGTCACTGATTCAAGCCTCAGCATGTCTGTGGGTCCTTGAGCAAGGCCTTTACCCCCCCAGCTCCCTGGGCACCCCAACAGGTAGCTGCCCTTTGCAGACAGCTTGCTCTACAAAAAGAGCAAGTTGAGGGAGGCATAAAAGGAATTTCCCCACAGGTACAGTAAAGGATTGATTATTTATAATTGATGTTTGCTGTTTTATTTTTTGTCTGCTGCTGTAACGAATTTCCCACCCAGTGTCAGCAGTTTCAGTCTTTGTCTGTCTGTCTGTCTATCTATCTATCTATCTATCTATCTATCTATCTATCTATCTATCTATCTATCTGTGTCCTTCAGAAGCAGACATATCGCTAATCCTGATGAGTATTACAATATGGGGTGTTTTGATTTTAACAATGGAATAGACAGGCTGTGATTATTTATAATTGATGTTTGCTGTTTTATTTTTTGTCTGCTGCTGTAACGAATTTCCCACCCAGTGTCAGCAGTTTCTGTCTGTCTGTCTGTCTGTCTGTCTATCTATCTGTGTCCTTCAGAAGCAGACATATCGCTAATCCTGATGAGTATTACAATATGGGGTGTTTTGATTTTAACAATGGAATAGACAGGCTTGTAAAACTGGTCGTGTGAAACTACTACTACTTCTACTACTGTCATCACGATCCTCATTTTCATGTTTATAATTTTTGTTGTTTACTGACAATCGTCGCTATATCTCATGTTTGCAAGGTTTACAGTTATGAAAATACACTTGATTACTCGGCTGAAATTTCAGCTCCACTGTGTTCCTGGCAACGATCTGTGTTGGTTTGACTGTTCATTAGAAAGACTTGGGGAATCTTTATATTGAAACGAAATATATAAAATGTTATGGAAGAGTTTCCGTAACTTAAAAAAATTCTTCATATTTACACGAAGTACACCTGTAAATAAAATTTATTTGCAAACCTGTAAAGCAGTAACTTGAAGCTGAGAAACTGTATAAATATCCATCCATCATCAATAATCACCTGTGCCGTTCACCTTGCATCTAACCCAAGAAGTAGGGCAAATTAAAAACACCAGTACCTTTAAACATATTTTCTTTTTTTCCAATTGCCAGGTTCAACCCACACAGACATCAGGAAAAAGCTCAAAATTACATGTGTACAAAACCTGGTGGGACTCAAACCCTGGCATTACTGATCTGCAGGAATGTATTTAAAGTATTTTCATATTTTTAAATTAACGTTGGATAACAGTACTGGGTAAAAGTCTTACGTAGTCAGAAGAAAAGTTTAAAGCTATTAGTAGTAGAAAGTGCACATTTGGTCAGAACAAAACACACAATTTAACATTAAAACATATGCAAATTAAGAGTAATACAATTAAAAGTATGTTTTTTGTCTGTTCTCCAAAAATTTACTAACTTTCTGGACAGTTAGAAGAACACCGGTTCAGTCCCCTGACCTCTCATCAGGGCACCCCAGCCTTTCCATGCCTTTATTACATTTCAGCACCAGCTGACATAAATAATTAACTTACTTAAAAAAGCAAATGACATATTGATTAGCTATATGAGTTGTGCCAAGTCAAAAAAAATCATGTGTGTATTGTATGGTTACTGGAAATAATGGGGTGATTTTAGCAGAAGTTTTCAAATGGCTAAGCTAAGACACTTTGACAGGCATAATAGCATAGTCTCACACCAACATAAAGATAATTTAAATAATCATTTTCTTTGGCTGCCTAATACTTTTGAACAGTACTGTATGTCCAGCTGACACCTGCACCAGCACTCTATAAATGTGGTATTCTGATAAATATTTGTTAAAAACACTGTAAAAGGCAAATATCTCCTAGTGATGTTTGCTTTTTCTCTCGCTGCACTTTACTTTTCTGAGTGTTGTAGGCTGGCAGCCCAAGTGAGGAAGAAGAAAACTGGGTTTTATTTAACAAGCGATAGAAAAGTAAATGAGATAGCCATTTGTTTGCTGACTGCTGTCGTCCTCATTTAGTATTTTTAAATAATAAAGAGAACTTCTCCGTGGGATGGATATTATCAGAAAAGTATATAAATCTAATCTGAACATAGTTGCAAAATAGATATGTGCAGTGAAAAGGAAACATCATCAGGGTATGAAAAATACAGCTAGTTAATGCTGTAATTGGTTATTTTGTAAAAGCCTCAATTTCCTTTTTACACAGTAGTTTCTGATCAGGTTGATTTTGATGGGTTAATATCTCTTCAAAAAGATAGCTGTGGTCCTTCATGATACAAAATATTAAATTCAAAATCAAGTTACCCAAAGCTGGACTGATTTTTTCCTCATTCTAAATAACACTACAGTAATTTTAAATTACCTTGTCCAGCATAATTAATTGGAAGATGTAAGGATGGATGGATGGAAAATTACTTTCAGGTCAATGACAATAACTAGTAATGACCAGCAGGTGGCACAATATTTGTTTTTATGTCCCTCGTACAGTATAGCTCGCTTTGCTTCCTTTGTTTCTCCCTGCCTTTGAGTTCTGCACCTCAAATCTATGTACCTAATGCAGTTTCTCTGTCTCCTTGCTTTTGATTAAAAAAATTAACAGCCAAAGGCCAGCAAGCAAAGTATATGCAAATCTCTGAAAATGAATACACAAATTTTAACTGAGCCATGTATTCTATTATATTATATTGTATTGTATTATATATTGTACTATGGACTTTTATTAGGAAACACTGCAGTGCCATGACAAGGTGACATTAGGTTGTACTTCAGCTGACAAAAGAAAAGTGCATTAGAACATTTATGCATCCCTCTCATCCTGCACCCACCCCCTGTGCTACCCAGTCATGTCACAGTATCTGTCCCAGGAAATTACTGTAAAGTTAATGTGTGTGTGAAAGTGAGCAAGCGAGAGCAAGAGAAGTTCCCCATTCAGCTGAATTGTAGTTACCACACAGACATTAACATTCAGCTGTTAGTTGTCACATTGTATATATTTTTTTAAAATACCAAATACATCTTCAACAACTGCAATATCTGACTGTAGGGAAAAATACATCTGCTGACAGTGTGAAAACTGTTTTTACATTTCCCATGCCTAGTTAATGCCTCTCCTACATAAAGCCGGTCCTTGTCTTAGCAGGTAAAAATAAACAGGTAATTCAGTATCTTAGGTTGCCCTGGTATTCTAAAAGACTGAAGTAAGGTTTGGAAGGTAGCTACATGTCCCAGTTTGCCTCAAAGGCACAAAAGGGGGAAACTACAGCAGGCTCTTTGTTATATCAAATGCAGAAATGCTAAATGTAGCAAAACGGTCTGGATTACAAATAAAAGCATAAAACTTCTCAGTTTGCTTTAGAGGATCAATCAGTGCTAAAAACCAGAAAGAGGTCTAGCTATGCTTAAGCACATTTAGTCATTTTCAGCTTTCTCATGTAGCAACACTGCTGTTTTCAGTCAGCCTTGTATCAATACAGCCTGCATGCACACACTCCACACGTCCAGCTTTGCCTTTAAATTGCATTGATTTCTCTGTTTCACAGCAAGCCTAATGCAATCAATACCCCTGGCTTCTCAAGATCAGTTGCCGTTGAGCAGCTCTTCTCCCCAAACCCATATAGCTATTTTTCTCCCCTCTCAAGCACATGTAATGCTTGTCCTTGAGCAGAAGATTAGTTTATCTGCGTTAGGAGTGAAATGTTTTTAATGGGATTGTTCACTCTAGTCGTCATATGGTTATGTATGTAGGTGGCTTGATTATTTAACCAAGGTGAAAGAGATCTCTGCACGCCTTTTTTCTGACCTTTAATATCCATCAATACACACACGCTGTGTCAATAATGGTTTGTATTAGCACAAAAAAATTTGGCAAAGAATTACAGTTGCTTTATGACACAAAGCTAAGAAATTGACACAGTTTCGGAAGGAGTTTCTGGAATCCTGTGGAAGATCCAGTATACAGCTCTGGGAAAATGAAGAGAACACAGCAGTTTTTTTTAGTTTCACTCATTTCTCAACGTATTACTATGCTTCTGTGTAAAATATACATTTTTGTAAATTCTAACCTGGTTCTTTTATGTTTCTCGCTGATGAAGGGCTTCTTTGCTTTATGAGACTTCAGTCCTGCTTCTAGGACCCTGTTACGAATTGTCCTAGCAGTGCACTTCACATCACTTAATGTTTCCCATTCTTTTTGAAGGTCACTTGACATCATCTTCCAATTCATGCGGCATTGTTGGATAAGTTGATGATCATCTCTGGCATTAGAAAGTCACTTCCCCCCTCTACCTGGCTGGTTTTTGGTTGCTCCCAGTCTCTCCTGCTTCGCATTGTTCTTGTTTACTGCATGTGATCTTAGAAATTTTGAGCCTGGTTGCAACCTGTCACTCAGTGTATCCTTCCGCCAGCTGAAAAAGGAGTAAACCAGGGTTTAACAATGCTGATTTTTAAAAAATATAGAGCAGTCTCAATTTTTTCCCGGGCGGTCTCTGTAAAGGGTAGCAGGAATATAGATTCAATTCCCATCTCTGGTTTTGTGTGTGCTTTTCGTAAGTTCTCCTACAGTTAAAAAATCTGCAGTTACCCTAATTGATGCCTGTAATTGGCATTTGGTCATGTGTGTGATAGAGTTCATGGTTACTGGTAAGTATTTTTGGATAATGCTTGGATGCATATGCAAACTACAAAGAATGTGGTAGGCTTCCTTGTTTCTCCATGGTTCACGCATGTAGATCTTCACACCTCTTTTGCTGCTGAGAGCCAAGCAGATCAGGCCAGACCTCCCATGCCGAAGGCCACAGACTCGTCCTAGTTGGTCTAGGCCGTCTCTCTGGCATGTACTGGGCCTTCCCTAGGGCCCTGCCCAGTTGGACTGTCTCCCATGGGAGTCAAGCATGCAGTTGGCATCCTTATAACATGACCTTAAAACGGCTCCTCTTCATCCAAAGGAGCATCAGTTCTATTTTGAGGTCCTTCAGGACCAAATTCCAAAGTCCTCACCCTGTTGGAAAGAGTTAGTCTGACACCCCTGTGGAGAAACCTCATTTCAGCCACTTGTACTCAAAATTGGGTTCTTTTGGTCATTATCCACAGCTTAGGATCATAAGTGAAGGAAAACAGGGACATAGACTGATTAAAAAACCGTGACCTTCCTCCAGTGATTTAGTTCCTGCCTCACTTCCATGGTCCATCCTATGAGGACCAGTCCTGGTTGCCCCCCCAACCCCCCAGAGCAACAGAAACTAATTTTTGTCAATTCATTTACACTGCATGCACAAAAGTATTGGGACACACCTCTTAATTATTGCACTTGTATGTTTCATTCAGACCCATTGCCACAGATGTATAAAATCAAGCACCTAGCCATGCAGTCAGGTTTACAAACATTTGTGAAAGTATGGGTCACTCTGAAGAGCTCAGTGAATTCAAGTGTGATATTGATATAGGCTGCCATCTTTGCAATCAGTCAGTTGGTGAAATTTCTTCCCTGCTAGATATTTCACAGTCGACTGTAATTGGTATTATTGCAAAGTGGAAGTGTTCAGGAACAACAGAAATTGAGCCACAAAGTGGTAGACCAGGTAAAGTAACAATGGGGTCACTGAGTACTGAGGTGAATAGTGCATAAAAGTTGCAAGCACAATGCCAAGCATCGGATGGAGTGGTGTAAAGCACCCTGCCACTGGACGCAGTGTGGAGCAGTGGAAACGTGTTCTGTGGAGTGATGTGTCACACTTCTCTTTCTGGCAGTCTGATGGACGACTCTGAATTTGGCAGATACCAGAAGATCGTTACCTATTGCTGTCTGTCTGTCCGTCCGTCCGTCCACAAGAAAACAGAACTCTTGGTCAAGAACATCCAAACTTCCATGGTTGTCAACTGTTGTTGTCACATTGTCTTATCAAATCCACCATATTGGATGTTATTAAACATCTTGTCTAAAATAAAACCCTTTACTTGACAAATGATCTTGCAAGTCATATAAATATTCAAAAGATTGTTGTTCGGAAATCATAGTGAGATAATGGTATAGTTATGATGATTGGGAACCATTTAAAAAAAAATAAAAATTGTTCCCTTAAATATGTGGAGATCATTCAATGGCTGATTCAAGTTATTTAAAACAGTTCTTATTTAAAACATTTGCTCTTATAATGGCCGAGTCCCTTCCTGTCTTCAAACATCATCTGAAGACACCTCTTCAAGGTGTCCTTGCAGAGTATTACCACCCTTACTGTCCACTCTCTCCATTCGGAAAAATCCACTAACAATTTTTGCCTATGCATTCTTTTTTCTAACAAGGTTTTTTATACGTTCTTAGCAGTTGTTTGGTCTTGATGACAGTTGTTGATTTTAGGTCTAGCTTATAGATCGAAGAACAGTCATAGATTACAAAGCACTGGTTGTAAGTCGCTCTGGAAAAGAGCATCTGCTAAATGCTGTAAATGTAAAAACTTTCTGGGCCTCATTCCTTTCCCCATCCATTTCTTTTGTCAACAGATGCAGTTCCAACACAACCTCCTTCAACATCCACCCCCCTCCCCACACGTACACATACACACACCAGCTTAAATACCCAGCCACTGCTGTCTGTGACCCGACACTACCTCCAGTGTGGGCGTGTTTGCCAGTGTGAGGCTGTTGCTGTTGGGAGTGACTGGAAAGGCTACGCACAGGTGTGACTGCCGGCTTTGCTTATCACAAGGCAAACCAGGACAGGCGTCTCATTTTGGCTCCTCCCCAAATGAAGAACCACATTTGTCAGATTCTCTTTTTAAAAAAAAAAAAAAATTCCGGTAATAAACTGCATTAGGTCAGAAGTTCAGCAGTAGGTCAGAGGTTTACGTATCACACATTCAGGGTATTATGACTATTAGAAAAAAAGTCAACAATCTAGAAAAATACAGCAGTCGTAACAGGACATTCCACTCTTACATGTGTGAAATCACTCACACAGTGTTTGGATACTAATTTGCTCTCACAGCCACTATATTTAAATATGACATACAATTATAAGTGTATAAAAAAGCATTTTTGTAGAATAACTTGAATCATGTATTGTCAGTGAAATAACCAAAATATAGTATATTTTAAACATTATTACACATAATAAGCCCATGGATATATAGTATGTGCCATGTGCAGAAATTTACAGTTTTAAATAGGTAACAACAGCTGAAGAGGACCCTTATTTTAAGAGAAATAGAAGGAAAATGCAGATAGGACTGTAAAACAGTCAAGGAAATATTTGACCAGCACTTGGGGGGGTATTAAAATGGGGGATTGGTGACAACCTAACTCCCACCTCAACCTTGAACCAAACAAAAGTCTTTCCCTTCCCCCATCCTAGTATCTCTCCCCCCTTTTTGTCCCCCTCTTCCCTTCGTCTCCCTTCCTCTTTATGCCTTTTGCTCTTTCTCTCTCTCTCTCTCTCTCTCTCTCTCTTCCTTTCCCTGGTAGCCTGCTATGCTAGCGCTGTTTCATGTCTGCAATAGTTCAAGAGGGTGAGAGACTGGAATAGGGAGTGAAAGGGGGTGGGAACGAAGGAACGGGGGAGGGAGAGCCAGGAGAGAGCATTTCGAGTTCAAGTGCATGTGTAGGTTATTGTTGGAGCTGAAATGTTCTCATAAACAAAGCAGAGATGCGACACACAGCAGCAGTGGAATTAACTGAAAGACACCATTTCTCAGACAAAGGGGATGTAAAATGGGGGGAAATAATACAACCGGAAGCCAGGAGAAAAGAATCTATCACCCCCCCATACATACTCCTCCTCTTTCACTCCCTCTAAGATATTCCTTCATGAACCACTCACCCTCCCCCCCGTCTCCTCCCTTGCTACCCTGCGCGAACACGCACACACAGACGCACACACACACACAGACACACACACACTTGCTGACTCCCTCCCTCGCTACCTTGCTCTCTGCTCTCAGACACCACACCAGACTCAGATTTTTTTGTAATTCCTTTTGCTCTCGAGTGTGTTTGCTAGTGCACAGAGATACTGCTCTGCACTGCTCCTGTGCAGGGCTGCCCAGGCACCAAGGCAGGCTCGTGTTGCTCCTCTTCAGGCACTGATGCCTGCACGTCCAGCCCCAGCAATTTAAATTTTTTTTCCAAAAATTTTCATTTCAGGTTTTGTGATTTTTTTTTTCCCAAATATTTTTTTCTACCCGGCTAAACCCTAACCCTCATCCCCAGATGCCGAAGGGAGGGAAGAGCACAGGCACAGTGTCGGTGGACAAGAGGAGATGTGGGAAGCAGAAAACGGAGGAGGAAGGCAAGAGCATGAAGAGAGTGAGGACTGGCACTGGGCTGCGAGACGAAGAGGGAGAGACGCGAAGAGCGAGAGGGAGGGAGAGAGACGGAGCGGGAGATGCCAAATGGGAATCAGTCAAAATCGCGGGAAAGGAAACAAGAAAAAAATGTCTAGACTCATCCAACCTACTCTGGTATTTTGCCTCTTTCATTTTCTTATTTGACCGTCATTCATTTACGAATGTTCCTCACCCCCGAACACGCATGCTTCTCTTCTAAACATCTGTTTCCTACATTCGTTCACCTCATTCTACTTTCCTCCTGTGCTTAACTTCCTTCTGCTATGTTTCCATAATTTGCGAAAAACAGGATATTCTGCATTTGCCTACTTCGTAATATAAACATTCTTGAATATTTTCTATATCTTTTCTCCTGTTCTCATTTACACATTGTGTGCTTGCATTCACGTATCTTCTTTTGGATTCAAATGTTCTGTATTGGAGAATTATAAACTTACTGCATTTTTTATGCCTTATTTTTTTTCCCCCCTATGGAGAATTTTGTCACGTGAGAGAGAGATTGTATCTGTGTGCACTCTAACATAAGCCCCAATCCCGGGACCCCGAAGTGGGAAGCTTTAAAGGGCGAGAAATAGGGTGGGGGGCTAATTTTTCCTCATTTCATTACTGAACTGCACACTCGTTTGTTTGTGTGTGTGCATCAGTGTGTGTATGTTACGTGTGGGAAGGGAGGCAGGTTCATGTAAAGTATTGACACTGATGTGGACTCATTCATGCAGTTTTCCTGTTGTTTAAAAAAAGGGAGAGACACTGCACACAAAATGTAGCCCTATTCTTGGGGTGTCCCCCCTTCCTTCTGTCCATAAGACGCTCCTCCTCTCATCTGTCCTCTCTTGCTTGCATCACATGTCACTTACCCATCCATCTCCTTATAGATTTAATAGATCGGCATTACAAAACAACAAGAACTGATCATCTCCAGTGAAATGTCATGTATGTGTGTATATCTATATAAACATATATATTATGCAGCCTCCAGATAAGGTGCTCTCTCCACAGAATCCCGCTGCCTTCTCTTTATCTTGCCTCATGTTGTTTGATTTATATGGCCATAGATTCCTGATCATCTTTATCCTTAACCTCCTGTACTAGGAGCACACATGCGCCGTTGCTGCGGCATTCCTCAGGCCCACGTACGCCGCTCGCCTGCATACGCTCGGAAGCTTTGTGTCGTCTGAAGGCACGCTGGCACACAAAGGCCATGCCGGGTGTCGCGTCGCAAGCGCATGCCGCCCACCAGAGGCGGAGGACCACGCTGCGGTGATTCCCCCAACAGTGCAAATCACTGTGCCGTAAAAATCCCTTTCAGCTCTTACGGAACAGAGATCTCAGAGATTTTATGCCTCCAGATACATAGGGGATGAGACTGTGGAAAGTAGAGTCCAGTTGCAGTAGAGGTGAAAAGCAGGTGATTACCCTTCAGTCAGCCCTGTGCTGTAGCTGTTAGCAGCTTGTAACGCTCAGCCTGCACCATGCTGAGGTATACAGTTCATGTGAATGCACCTACAAGGCATATTAAACTATGTAAAGCTGCTCTCTGCTCTCTGCTGAGCTCTCAATTGCTACAAAGAGTTTAACTCATCTGAAGCTATTACTACATGAAGACAACTTAACTTAGTTCAAGGCTCATCAACATGGTGTGTGTATTTAGCACAGATTTTCCTATTTTCCAATTTTTTTAAGTGAAATTGCTGCACCTGTGTATGGCCAGAAGAAAGTGAGAGATCATCTTTGTGTTTTGAATGTCTTTTTCTAGGGAGCACGTTTGGTCAATAATCACTCATGTCATGTACAAAAGAGTAAATTACATCGGCTATTGAAATAAATACCTAAAATGGATAAGGGAAGAAAATTCTCTCTGTAGGTCATGTGCTTCCTAATCCATCCATCGTCCATTGGCTCACCTTGAGTCATGTGCTTCCTAATCCATCCATCTTCCATTGGCTCACCTTGAGTCATGTGCTTCCTAATCCATCCATCTTCCATTGGCTCACCTTCAGCCGGGTCACAGGCTCGGGAGCCTATCCCAGACAGCACTGGGCACACAGCGGGAGCACACCCCAGATGCTCCCTAATCTCAAGTTTAGATCAAAAATAACATGACAATTCACAAGTAACAAAATGCATGGTGAGCCATATGAATCCGCTCTGTGTGGAGCAAATTTTCACAAAAAGAATCTTCCTAATGTGCTAAAACAAAGTGCCCAACCATTTTGATTGCAATGAGATCGATATGGCTAATGTGTTTCACTTTATGAAACATTACTCAGCAGGTCTATGAATTATGCAGCACTCCGGGGGTTACTCGCCACAGGCTATGAAGCACAGTGCAGGGGAAGCATGTGATCATCTCCCTTAGACTCTGGCCCTCATGTTCCATGTTAAGCAAATCCCACTGGAGTCAATGTTCCAGACTGTGTAAGTGTCGGGCCGCCTGCAGTCCGCTGTCATTAAACAGTCCGGGGTCACAGAATACCCCCTCCCCCCCTCACAAGGGCACCCTGCAACGTGTCCTCTGCTGTAATTGTTGCCCGAGTGATGTACACTCGTTGAGACTCTTAAAACTTTTTAAAAGTCTAAAAAAAACAAAAAGTACAGTTCTTACTTTTTTTTACCACTCCTACTTCACACTGTTCAGTATATGCTACGACACAGCAGTATTAGATAGTCCTAACTTTTGGTGTTACAAAATTGCATTGTTATACCCAAATACTTTTCCAGGGGCTCTGGTTTCCCTCCTGCATTCAAACACATTTCCTGTCTTGACTGAAGATATTAACCTGCAAATGTTTCATACGTGTGTTTCTGCTATGGAGAGAGGCTGTAGGTCTTTATGTGCAGTATGACTAGCTTCAGACAAGTGCAGGGGGAATAACAAATGGAATGCATATGTTAGATGGTTTGCAGGTTTTGAGCCAAAGAAGCAGATGCTTCTATAGGCTGAACAGCCGGGTCTATCTTGAAGTGGATGCTCCAGTAGGCCAAATGGCCAGTTCTGTCTTGAAATGAATGCTCCTATAGGTCGAAGAGTCAGGTCTATTTTGAATTAAGTGCACTGATATGCTGAACAGCCATGTTTGTCTTTAAGCAGGTACTCCTATAGGCTGAACAGCTGGGTCTGTCTTGAAGTGGTTGCTTTTATATACTGGACATTTGGGTTTATCTTGAAGTGGATCCACCTATAGGGCGAAGAGTTGGGTCTATCTTGAATCGACTGCTCCGATAGGCTGAGTAGTCAGGTCTGTCTTGAAGCAGGTGCTCCTATAGGCTGAACAGCTGGGTCTGTCTTGAAGCAGATGCTTTTATATACTGGACATCTGGGTCTATCTTGAAGTGGATCCACCTATAGGCCAAAGAGTTGGATCTATCTTGAATCAAATGCTCCTATAGGCCAAACAGCCAGGTCTATCTTGAAGCAGGTGCTCATTTAGGCTGAATAGCCAGGTCTGCCTTGAAGCGGTTTCTTCTGTAGGCCAAAGAGCTGGGTATATCTTGAAGCAGATGCTCCTATTGGCCAAACAATCAGGTCTATCTTGAAATGAATGCTTCTATAGGCCGAACAACAGGGTCTATCTGGAGATGTTTCCCTTATTTGACTTTCAGGACAACTTTCTTTCCAATTTACCCTAAGAAATCATCTTCTACTGGTCAGTGACAGCAACCAAAGGATCATTTTAATTTCTTGCTCTGTAGATTCCTTTTAGGCAAAGACTTACTAATATTACAATGTGGTGCTTATTATCAAAGTACAAAGTAACAAAGCATTGTTTAGTCTATATGAAACCATTATTTTGGTTTTATACCATCAAACAAATTGGCATGCAAATACATGTACTCTTTGGTTTGGTTATGGATTTTAGTGAACAGTTCTTAATACATTTCATAAATAAATGCTGCCAGTTGCAAGTTGCAATATCTTCAGATGGAATACTGTTGCCTCATTTATATTGTAATTTTTTCCTTCTATGAAAAGTTTTATATTATTTCCCTTCTTTGATAACTCGGTTGTCAGTATGGTTCCCATGATATTTATGACCAAGAAAAGTCTTAACAATATGAGTTAGCATTTATTTACCGTTTGTGTTTTATACATATGTCCTTGCTAATCTAGCTCCTCACTTGTCTAGCTGAGTGTTGTGGCAATCAGTACAAACCTGCCTATAACAGTTTAGCCTGCGGTCAACAATAGACACACTGTAATGCTTTGCAGTCCTGAGTCTTGCAGGAGATTATGTTTGCATGTCTCTAAGTGTCTTGTGTTTCAGTCCCATTATATGATGAAGCATGAGATTGTTTGCATAGCATTACAAGGAGATAGGGTCTCCCATGGTCTGGCACGACACTGTGGTAATGTGTGGGTTAATGTCTGCAGGCCCTAGGAATGTGTTCAGGTCGGCAGTGAGAATTCCTCAGCCCTGCGTTAGTAGGTCACAGCACTGACACGAGGCTGGCTCTTATTTTAGTGTGCTGTCTTGCTGTCTCCCTTTTCCCTCTTTCCTGCTTGTCTGTTCCCTTCCTACCATCACCCTATATGTCTCTTTTCTTCCCCATTTCTTTCTCCGTGCCTGTTCTGTATAGAAACTCCTTTCCCAACTCTTGGAGCCTGGGGTGCTGGGGGTTGGGTAGGAGAGGGAAAAACAAGAGGGCCCGTGTGTCCTTCTAAAGCGGTGCAGTCCATGTCTTGCCAAAGCTTTTAGGGATGCTGGTCTCGCACTTTGCATGGAGTCTGCTTGGTCGCTGTCATTTGGGAAGTTATCCAAGCACTCAGCCACCTATTCAATTCTTTCCAACTTGAAAATCTGGTCTCAATAGTTCATACCTGACACCCAATGTTCCAGTTGTACATTAGTGTAAATCATCTAATGCTTTAACCCACAGACATACAGTATCAAATAATCCACTGACGGACACACCAGCTGACTGACACTGTCAGTAATGTACTTGCTGGTTGACTCTTAAAGCAAGATGGACTCACTAAGTAACTATCTCGCTCATGGTAAATAACAAGACAAGCACCGTGAAGTTTATATGCGTTGTGTGTGTTGCCCTTGCTGATTGGCAGCTGCTTGTACTGACATGTCCAGCTGCCTGCTATTGGGGCTGCCTCCCTGCGTGCCAATGCCAGCCAGCCAAACAGAGAGCACTAAGGGGGGGGGGGGGGGTCAGGCTTTCCATGGCAGGAGCTGCAGAGCATCATGCCAAACTTCTGAGCTCCCCTGAGGAGCATCGTGAGAGGGAAAAAGGAATGTGAAGCTCGAGGGTGGCAGCTATCACTGAAGCTTGTCCATGTTTCCCACTTACCTTTCATAGACATGTGCCGCCTTGCTACTTGAAGACTAAACTTAAGGAACGATAGTGTCCCCCAGCAAAAACCAGTTTGAAACCACCGAGCTACATGTAGCTTAATCAAGCTCTTGTTCGACAATTGGACTCTATTGCCATGACGTCTACTGAACTGATAGATAGGCACTGAAATCCACAAACATGATATCAAAGCAGATCTCTAAGACCACTTGCGGCATCCCGTCAGTCCTGACCCAGGTTTTCTGCAGGAGGCTACTGTGAACCTCTCTGCAGACTGCTTCACTCCAGTCCAGACGTAGTACTAGGGATCAGGAAACATTTGTGAAATGAAAACGGCTTCAGTGGCTTAAACTTCAAAAAGCAGTTACCAATAAAATAGTGGCGGGTAGGCCTAGCATAAACACTACTCAGGTATTGTTCAAATCTACAGTCAAGCTGAATGCGACCAGTGAATTAATCTCTTAAGCTGTGGGTAATAGTAACAATGCAGCGACAATGATTTAGAAGAATGCCGTCATTATACATGAACTAAATCCCCTTTTCAGATTCTGGCATGTATATATAACACAATAATTGGACAGTAATAGACCTGCTGTATGAATGGAAATTATACCCTTGCCGGTTATAATATAAGTGATAATAATTTGAAGTAAATTTCAGGAAAGGTCCGATATAATCAAAAGTAAAAATGTTCAAACTGCATTCCTGACTTTAAAATTAAAATAATCCAGTTTGAGTAGGATCCATAACATATGACGTGTGAATAAGGGCTTCTTCATCTGGAGCAAACTGTATCAGGGAAGCACTTTCAGTAAAGGCTAAAATGTTTCCAGATCTTTGAATTTCACTGTTGCAGCATGGATATCTTCAGAGATGGAAAACAGTAAACCACTATGCACTTGCTGTTTGATCTTGCTAGAATAGGAGTTTTCATTTAGCCAGTAAGTTTAATTTATAAACACATGAAGTATCAGAGTGAGAATATTTCTATAGATTTAAGCCTTTCTTACACATAGTCTTTTTTGGGGGCTGGTGTATTGTCTAAAGAAGTGCACTAATGACTAACTCTTTGTGGCGATACGAGAGGCTTGAGACTGAAAAGTTGGTGCATAGTTCGCTTGGTGGGGGATGGGCTGGGCAGGTGAAGGTCGCCTGTTGGGGTGGGGGAGGGGTGGAGGCCTATCCGTGTGCTCAGGGTCAAAGGTGAATCTGTGCTCAGAAGCGGTCTGTCTGGCCTCCCCAGACGATGTGGAAGGTTGCAGCCAAAAGGTCAGAGGTCAAGGGTAGGGAAACACAACACTTCCCATTCCCCTCCCCCCAATCCTGTTCGCTTTCATTTTTTCAGTATGTCTGTCTTAAACCTTTACTTTGCATGTACAATACCTAATTTCTAAGTGTTATTATTGTTTATATTTAAAGGAATGTATTAATTCAATGAAAGACACACCCTGTAAAAATCACTTACAGCCGTCCTGCTATCAGGCATTAGCTTGTGATTTTATCCCGCTACCTGTGGGGATGCGGCTATGAATTTAGTCTCTTAATTCGTAGCCCATTTGCAAATACTAATTTAATAGATAATCAATAACATAACCAAGAATGTCATCCATTTTTATTTATTAGTGTTAATCCAGCAGTATTGCACTATTGGGCTCATTCAGTTCGTGTTTATGCAGACAGCTACCCCCTGAGAAGTCAGCCCGCCCACCCCCCTCCCCACCACACATATACACACACACAAACACACACTTTCCCCCCTTTCTTGCTCACTCTATCCCATTTGGGCTCAGTATCGATCCGAATACATTTGCGTCCCATTGATCTGCTAAACTCTCCACCAGCCCCTCTGCTGCATCAAAAGAACAGAACCGGTATGCAGAAGAGCTGGAATGGGCCCCATGCGGACGCACAAGTGGCTCGGACCCCGGTGCAAATGGCCCTGTGAACTCGCTACAAGGTCGGCACATGACACAGACGGCAAGCATCTGCAATGATGTGAGATGGCTCTCCCTCACTTCATGCAGCTGTGAAACAGACAGGCGCTACATCCACAAACAAACACCAGAAGAACAGCAGAGTTCTGTCACCAAGTACAACCACAGAATGCCTGGGCTGAACATATACTCTAACCCACATATGTGTGCTTTCTTATCTTTATTATCTTACTCAATTTCCCATCATATAAATCAGTGTTTTCCAATCCGGTCCTCGGGGACTCACAGTCACTCCTTGTTTTTCTTCTCTCCGAGCTCTCTGCTCGGCAGTCCGCATTTTTACTCCCTCCTGGTTCCCAGTAGAAAAAACGTGGACTATCTGTGGGACCCTGTGGACCAGATTTGGAAACATTGATATAAAGAATAGTTTTGCTTAAAAGGGTATCACCCTGCCTAGAAATTCCCCTATTTCAGCTGACTGTACATTTTTGGCTATGATTTGCTTATTTTCCATTATAGAACTAAATGAAGACAAAATAGAGAACATTTTAAAATAACCTTCTGTTATAACTGTATCTAAAATCAATCAAAAATCTATTTTAAAAGTAACAATGGTTCTTTCACGTCTTATGTCATTTTTGTGCACTGTTTTTCAAATGCATTGATTTTCATGAAGCAGGATTTCACCGCTGTAGTTACTCTGGTTTTTGGGTATGGTGATGGTGCAGCCACACAGACAGCTGTGTGTTATGTGAGGAAAGACATTTCATGGATTCCGATTCTGGATCTTGGATGCAGCCGTTCTTGGAATGCTGCATGAAATTATCATTGCGAATAGTAAAATGACCTGTCAAATAAAATAATCATCTTTGCAATTTTCATATATCAGAAATAAGAACATAAGAAATTTACAAACGAGAGGAGGCCATTCGGCCTATCAAGCTCGTTTGGGGGGAACTTAATAGCTCAAAGTTGTTAAAATCTTATCTAGTTCTGATTTAAAGGAACCCAGAGTTTTAGCTTGCACTACA
>JABFEB020000132.1:2719538-2733567 GCA_019775895.2 Stomatorhinus ivindoensis
CCCCCCCCCCCCCCCCCCCCCCAGAGGCGCAGGGGAGAGAGCCGGGCACAGTCTGTGTTTTTCTCCACTATTTACAGCCTCAAGAAATGAAATAGAAGAAAGATAATGAAATAGAGGAAAAATAAGAAAGATAAGGAAGACTGGGGCAAAACAAAACCTTAGTTCTGTTTCATTTTTGGACTAATGGGGTGATTCTTGTATTTTTTTTTTTTTAAGAATGCAGCTAATATCACCGAGGCAGCAGCAGCCAGGGGATGGAAAGAGAGAGAAAGACAGAGAGAGATAGAGAGAAAAGGAGGAGAAGAGAATCCGTTTCCTTTTTTGTGTGTATATCTGTCTGGGTGTGTGTGTGTGTGTGTTAAAAGAACAATTTCATTTGTGTATCAGCAAATACTGGTGAGTGTGCATGTTACCTGATGAAGAGTAAGCATGTCCTTCTGGTTATTCCTGTGCATAATTTAATTAATTTATTATTTAATCTAACCCTTTAATTCATTCTTATTTTCCATCCTTGAAAATATTTGTTTCTCTCCATCTAAATGATTTCCTGCTCCTGCAATAGTCCTTATAGCCGATGGAGAACATGAAGTTCAATGAGCAGGGAAATGTTTCAATGAAAGCTGAAAATAATTAAGTGGAGAATTAAATTCTACAAAAAAAAATGTACGCGTTGCATGCATGTCCTATTGTGCATTATGGTTTGGCATGTGTGCACATGTGCTCATCTATGTGGCTGGTCATGGAGGTGGAGGATATGACAGTGTCTCTGTACTGTACTGAGTCTAAAAACAAAATGCGACATAAAAATACAGTATTCCTTATATATAGTATAATTAATGTGGTGCCTAGTGAAAAGGGAAAGATATTTGAAATAATCCTTTTATTATATGTAAATGTATTGTATTTGTACCTAAGCTATTTGTATTGAATCTTATGGACAGCACTGCTCTTTTTGTATGCTTAGAAAGTGAAAAATCACTGAAAATGAATTTGTACGCACCATTCCAGGAGCACAAGCCGGCAGAGTATCAGTCTGAGAGTGGAATGCTAGGTGGTGCTAACTCACTTTGTGACTTCCAGGGAGAACCTTCACATGTGCTTTTCCCCACGTTTTGGGTTATCAGTTTTTCTGTGTTTCCTGCAGGTGATATTCCTGTGAGGCCGTCAGACATATTGGAAGTGTTTTATTGAGAATCTTCAAAATGGAACCATGAGAAGCTTCTCAAATGTCTATAGAGCGCCTCATCTCCCAGTTCCCCCCGCCACACATAAAACCCATACCAGTGTCCTCACAGCGCACTGTAAGTGGAAGGATAATATGTATATGTTCGTGTCTGAGCTGTGACATATCTTTCACAGGTGAATGAAGAGGGCTCAGGCACAGTATATTACATGAGGTTAGAACCATGCTATAATTAAATTCTGGCAAAAAAAAAAAATTTTACTTGTCAGCAAAGATGGGAGACACAAAAGCTCTAGGTAGCAAACAGCAGTATAAAATGATCATTCTTCAGTGTTGCAGAAAGTTGACTGGCTTTTTTTGGTATAAAAACAGAAAATACTGGTCTGTCATTTATATCTGTGCTCCATATAATACAGCATAAGATTTATTCATTTATATTTATACATTACCTTGATTTAAGCAATACAAGTGAGAGGTGTACAAATTTGCACTGCTCAATTTAGCTATTTGCAACTTTATACTACAAACTACAGAAATTTTCACACCTGGCGAGAGTAAGAAAGATGCTGACTGACAAAAGCACCACATTTCTCAGGTTGCGATATGTGACATTAAGTATGTATTCTGTCCAAACTTAATGAGATTCTTGCCACCACAGGCGTCAGATCTCACTGAATTCAGCTACAACTATTCCAGGCTGGAATCTGCAAGTTACCCGCAGAACACTAGAGGCGCCACACGTGTCTGGCTGTCCCTGAGACCCTTAACCTGTGAGGTGACTTAAGGTCACAGGTGAGGGCCTCGGGAACAGGGCTGCATGTGCTTGCTCCGCAGTGTGATGTAAGCACCAACTCCAGCACCAGTTTTGGAACATATCGAAGGGTGGTGACTTTTCATAATGCCTTATTTTCCAGGCATAAAAACGTTTTGACCTTTTGATGCTCGACTTGCTTTTTAATCATATGACTAAGATAAATAAAGAATATGTTTGACTTACTGTTAAATCAGCAGGAGCATCATAGATTGATTTTTGTATTGTGTTCCATCCATCAATCCGTCCATCCATCCAGGGCCAGCTCTACCTTCTCAGGAGTCCTAGGCAAAGCCTAATTCAGGAGGCCCTCTTGCCCAGAAGATTGATGATTATTTCACTTCCTCCATGACGCAGGCAATTCAGAGGCCCAAGGCAACTTCTTGTTCTGCTCATAGCTGAAGCCAGCCTCATGTCCATCCATCCATTCATCCGTCTGTCTGTCTGTCCATTCACTCATCCATCTATCATAACGTTATCATCATTAACTATAAAATTGTATGCATTTCGGAGACTGCTATGAACTGATCTGGCTATTTCTTTTCTTAACATGCAGGAAATATGGATCTGTCACTTTAAAAAAATATGAAAATGAAAACTGAATCTCACTTGGCGGTCCTGCCTGGGAAGTCGATTGCACTATCCCCAAATTGATCGTAGATGAGAGGTTTGTGCTTGCTGGGTAGCCTTGCATTCACCCCAATAAAACACCAAAACAGCCATTCTGCCGCACACACATTACTTTGTAGCTTCAAAGTAAATAAATGAAATTATCATTTGTATCTCAATCTTGTTTTCTGATGGCTAATGGCTGCCTATTGGAAGCAATAAAACTATAAACACACATTGAATCTGTACTGAATTTAAAAAGGTATATGAAGGTAACAGACATTAGTGGGATATGACTGCCAGTAGACTGTAAAGCATTCACTCTGTACATATGTAGTATTACCTATTGTTAAATAATGGGCAGGTATCTGCATACTCCTTTGTTTCTATATCCAAATCACGAAAAAAAAATCATTGTTTTTAAGCTATTTTAAGATTTCATGACCTACTGTATAACCTTTGTCGTCTATTGAACAAGTATGTGGGGGTCACACCTGGACATTACATACAGGTCACGTGACACAAACATGAACACATTTACTCACAGATAGCACAGACAAGCAAGGGATAGCTGTAATAGTTCAATGCATATGTACACTTACAGGATGGTAGCATAATAGCGAAAAATACCAAAATATATACATGGATGAAGAGGAAACATTACTGAAGTGTGTGATTTACTGAAGTGCATTTGAAGAATCATAATTCACCAAAGGAAAAGATCAAGAGACATTTCTGTTAAAACTGGTTATAATATAGTATGATCGAATGATGGACTGTCACAGATAGTAGTAGGTAATTATTAAATTACACAACAATCTATAGATTCCATTGTAATCCTACATGGTTATTTATCCAAACTTACAAATAAAAGTCATATAGAACACAATTCACAAACTGTGCCCTGTATTTATTTATTTCTTCAGCATGCAGAGTGACCTTAGTGTGTCCCAACACCAGTCCTCATACATGTGGTGCTGGCGGTTACCAGGAACAGTCTGGAGACTAGTATTGATTGGCTCGTCTGTGTGGAGACAAGCAAGTGCATTAGTATCCAACTCAGCCACCCTCTGAAAATATATTAACTCCGTGTATTAGGCACTCTGTCTGGTTACCATGGTGACACACGGAAGGGGGAGGAGCTGGAGAATGGGTTGAGGCAGTAGGTTTGATAGGTAGTCTGTCCCTAACCCCTTACTGTCTCTCACCTTTCTCTTGCTTTCTTCCTGTCTTTCTTCATCCTTCCTCCTACCGCGATCTTCTCTTTATTTAAAAGCTTATCCTCTCTTCCATGGCTGCCCCACATTTCCAAATCCCTTCTTTTCCCTAATTGTTTAGATGTTTCCCTGTCCATTTCACTTCCTTCCCCCAATTTCATTAGAGTGGTTTTCTTTTGTTCGATAACTCTGCCCTACTTTTCTGCCTCTCTCTCCTCCACTGAAGTCCTGTCCTCTAGCCTCGTACTTAGCTCTCTGCTCGCCTCTCTCATTTTTATCTCTTTCATGGGCTGCATCCTTTGCTCCCCCCCCCCCACTCCAATTCTGCATTCTGCAGCAAAATACTGGTGCATTGTGGGAGAAATGCGGGAGCAAGACAATGAAAGCAAAAGAGGGAAATGAGGGTGGGGGGGTGTTCTCTGCCTTTTTCTACCTTGTTAAGGAACAAGGGGAGAGAAAATCGCAACTTAAAATATATACACAAATATTATAATTTGGAATGCATCTCTCATTGAAAATTCCTCAAAAAGTACTGCATAGAAATTTGCATTTACTTGCTAAGCTGTTAAGCTTTTACTGTTAATCAGCTTACAGCTTTTCCCCATTTACACTGCAGGCTAAGTAGCTTGCTCATGTCAAGTACATTAGAGGGACATGTGACCCCACCCAGACTGAGGAGACCAGGCCCCCACCCTGAAGCCAGGCCTGGGGAGGGAGTTTGTGGGTGAGCGCCTGGTGGCTGGGCCAGTACCCAAAGGGCCCGGCTGGGCAGAGCCGAAAAAGGTTCCAGGGATCCACCTTCCTTAGGCCTGATCCCCTGCAGGAGGGGTCGTGGAGGTTAGTTGGGTGCAGTTTAGAATGAGTGGCAGTCAAAGTCAGGTGCCGAGGTGGACTGAGTAAAGTCAGCACTGCATGGAGGTTGGAGAGTACGTTTGGACTGGGAGACTGGGGTGGGTGTTACAATTTCAGAGGAATCACACTCCTCAGCCTCCCTGGGAAGTTCAATGCCAAGGTACTGGAGAAGAGAGTCCGTCCATTGGTTGAACCTTGGATCCAGGGGGAATAATGCAGATTTCATCCTGGTCATGGAATGCTGAACGAGATTTTCACCGTCACAAGGATTTCGGGGTGGTCAATTGAGTTTGTCCAACCAGCCTTCTTCTGTTTTGTGTTTTGGAATCATGTCCCTTTGGGGGTCCTGTGTGAGGTGCTTCGGGCCATGGGGTACGGGGTCTGTGACAGTTTGGATCGCATCACCAGCATTAAATCAGACTCATTCCTGCTGGATGTTGGACTCTTTCAGGACTGCACTTTGTCACTGATTCTGTTCATCACTTTTAAGGACAGAATTTCCAGGTTGTCCAGGTTGCTGGCCACAGGATCACATCTTTGCTATTGACAGATGATGTCGTCTTATTGGCTACATTGGGCTGTGACTTGCATGCATTCTGACAATCAGCACCTTAAAGTCTGAGGCCATGGTTCTCGATTGGAAGAGGGTGGATTGCCCTCTCCTGGTGGGGGAGGAGTTACTGCCTCAAGTGGAAGAGTTTACATATCTTGGGGAAGGAGGGAGCGTGAGATCAACAGGCAGATTGGTGTAGCGTTCACAGTAAAATGGACACTGTACTATTCTGGTGTGATTAAGAAAGAGCTGGACCAGAAAGCAAAGCTTTCGATGTACAATCCTACCCTCACCTATGGTCGCAAGCTTTGGGTATTGATCAAAAGAACGAGATCACAGATACAAGTGGCAGAAATGAGTTTTCTTCGCAGGGTGTATGGGCTCAGCCTTAAAGAAGCTCAGACATTTGGGAGGAGGTCAGACATTCAGGAGGAGCTCAAAGTGAAGCCACTGCTCCTGCGCATTGAAAAGAGTCAGTTGAGCTGATTCAGGCATCTATGTAGGATGCCTCCTGGATGCCTTCCTAGGGAGGATGTCCAACTAAGAGGAAACCCCAGGGTAGAGCCAGGACATGTTAGAGAGATTATATGTCTCGGCGAGGCCTGGGAATGCCTTGAAATTCCCCCCATGGTGCTGGAGGAGGTGGCTGCATCAGCTCATGCTCCCCTACCTGACCTGACCTGGTTTTACTTGAGGGAACACAAATAATGTAGTTTTAAGCTATTATTTATGTATTAATTAACCACAAATCAAATGTTAGTTACAAACTGATCTCATGATTGTTTATCATTAATGAATAGCGACGCATCATTTATCCAAGCAGTTACTATATTTGTTACTATATCTAATTCTGTATATCTTGGTGAAATACTGAAGTAAGTACTGAAGGAATAACCCAAGTGAAATGCTGATGTCATGTTTGTTTCATCTTAAGTAGTGACTATATTTGTTCATGATTTGTACTTCAGTAGTACGGCTTACTACTAGGCATTTGTGTCCCCTCAAGTAGACTGTCACCCAGTTATGTGTTGAATGGTGAAGCAGGAGGCAGGGATTTGTTGTATAAAGAGTTTCACTTTTGTAACGGAAATTAATGGCTTACAGCATAACAGATATGAAGATCAACTCAATGGGTCTCATTCCACTCATACATACTCATAACATTAGACGTTAAACAAAATATACTGTTCTACATCCCCTTTTATTAGTTCTGTTGGTTTCTCTAAGAAGAAAATCAATGTCAATTATACAGCACAGTGGTACCTCAGAACTCCAACTTAATCTGTTCAGAACTCAGGTTCGAATCCTAAAAGGTTCGAATTCTGATCGAGTTTTCCCCATAAGAAATAATGGAAAATCAATTAATTGGTTCCCGGCCCCAAAAAATTACACCTAAATATGTTTCTTTTAGCATTTAAACACAAAATGAACAGGATAAAACAAGAAGCACATATACTGTACTAAACACATCTAAGCACATTTATCAAAACAGTAATTTAGTAATAAAATTAATGTATCTGGGGCGGCATGGTGGTGCAGTGGTTAGCACTGTTGCCTCACACCTCTGGGAGCTGGGTTTGAGTACCCGCCTAGGTTCCACAGGTGTGGAGTTTGCATGCTGTTGTGGGGTTTCCTCTGGGTACTCAGGTTTTCCCCCACAGTCCAAAGACATGCTGAGGCTGATTGGAATTCCTGAATTGCCCATAGCTGTGCCTGTGTGAGTGACTGGTGTGTGGGTGTGCCCTGCGATGGGCTGGCACCCCGTCTGGGGTTGTTCCCTCCCTTGTGCCCATTGCTTCCGGGTAGGCTCCGGACCCCCTGCAACCCAGTAGGAGCAGCAAGTATAGATAATGGATTGATGAATAAATGTATCCAAATAATGTGTATAGTTAAAAAAAACAGTCTGTCCTGCCCCAATTGTCCACTCCTTTGGTGTGCCACAACCCCTTGTTAACCCCGTGTGGAATCCCCGTGTGATCAGCTGTTTCTGGTTGTTGTCATTAGTCCTCTGTATTTAGTCTGTGTTTCAGCTTGTTACCCCAGTCCGGTCATTGTTTTGTCCGTCTGCATTTGCCTGCCTTACCTGTAATTAAACCCCGTATTCCCGATGCCCTTGCGTCTGCACCTTTGTCTCCATTCTTTCCCCGCTCGGCATGACAATATTATAATGAAATGTATTCATGGTTTATTATTAATGATATTAAAATAATTAATAAGAAATCTTTATTTTTAAATGAATTTTATTATATAATTATAATTACAGTTACTGTCTATCATTGTCTAAATGCATTTTTACTGTCTAAATATATGTATTCAGCTAGTGTAAACATGCATGATGCTATCACAGCAAATGCAAGGCTGAGACTGAAGTGTTACCCTCTGCTTCCGCTGAGAGATGTGCCTTGTGACTCATTTTCCCGAGTGTACAAGTTATCTTAGGTCGGCATTTACGGTTCGACTTCTGAGATTCAGAACGGGTTCTAGGTCATTTTTTTCGAGCTGGTTGGTTCAACTCTTACGAAATTTGAGTTCTAATGAGTTCAACAACTGAGGTACCACTGTATTATTATTAGTTCAATACTACAGGTTTGCCGACCCTCACATCTGGCATGACACTCACGCTTTCTGACTCACTCTCGTGCAAGAAATCTTATGGCAACTCTATATTATTCCATTATAAACTTAAAATTAGCTAGCACTGGGGTAGTTTGCAAACCCTACAGACTATTTAATAAAACTGTCACAATAATAAAACTTACCCTGCAGTAACACTACAACACTCAACTGCTGCCTTTCTCAGAAGCAATAATTTATGTCATGTGCAATATTCCTTATATACTTTGTATTTGTGTTTGTTTTTTATTTATTTTCCGTCAATTTTCTATAGCTTGTACAGTTTTTATTGAGGCTTTGATGGATCCAAATGTCATCTCGTTACACTTGTACAGTGACAGTGACGATATCTTGTATCTTGCCACAAATTCCACTGAGCGGCATTGCACTTCTCTCTTTTCCCTGTGTTCATAAGACTTTGTATATGAGGACAGATTACAGTTGGCTGCAGACAATTTTATCATGGAGGCCTCCAGACTGCGGTGACTGGCCCTTGTTTTCCTTTTTCTTTTGTTTTTCTATACTTTATAACCAATTCTCATGACTTTTGACATGCTCCACACGTTGTTTCCCCTAGAGTGGGTTGCAGGAATCATAGTTCACCTGTTCCCGTACCAAATCCTGCAAGATTTCACTTTCAGTGAATGGTTTCTGGCTTTTTATGCCTTGGTCAGCATTGTGCCTACAGATGAGACCATTTTTTTTTTACTGAGAATTTAATTCCACACTCTGCTGAATGGGACTCATTTGTTACACATTAGCACCATTTTGCTATGTATTTTAAGTTCTAAGTCCACAAATCTCTTTTTATCATTCATTCTGTCTTTCCCCATGTGGTGAGTTTAACTTCCTTCTAAAGCCATGACTCCATTTTCTCACAGTGTTACTCGTTCATTAGCAGCTCTATTATTGATCCCTCTCTCCTTGTAACAAAAATAAATTGGGGGATCAGTCATTGCACTAGCTATAAAGATTAAGTTACATTATGTTTGATAAAGCAACAGAGACACATGAATAGAAATCTGAAAGCTTCACTAAAATTAAAACTAAATAAAAGAAGTGAGAAATTTTAAACTATTTTACTGATTTTGGTTAATATTATTTATATCTGATACCAGTTAACCTACCTGTATGTCCTTGGACTGTGGGTGACAATCGATGCAAATGCACGTTATATGAGGAGAGCTTGCAAACTGCGCAGACATACAGAAAGCAGAAGCAGGATCCAAGCCCCCCAATGACAGTACTTGCCACTGAGACACTGTGCTGCCCCAGACTATTATATAATATTATTTAATACGATGTAATGATACTGTAAGCTTATGTTAATTATATATCTAAAATTTTACCTATCTCAACAAATTATCTATTTTTCATTCCATTTACTTCCTCAGTATTTTGAACGTTTAAGACAGGGAGAAGTAATTCTCATATGAGCTATAATATATCCAGTCTTATTTCAAGCATAGACATTTAACAGATTCCTACATGCTTTACTCCAGTTACAGGTTTCCAGCAATCGGCTGCTGTGTATGAGTGTAATGAGTGCTGTGTATCACCTGTAAATATGCAAGTCCTATGGACTGTCCAGGTGTGTTTTGAAGGTAATTAAGTCAAACACCTATTTGAATATATCTACAAGATGACTTTAATGTACATATGTTTCATAACAGAGTGTATAAAGGTATACTATCTCTTTTACACTGAAAATCCCAAGATACTCTTTACAACCTAGAAATTTCCAAACATATCTATTCATTTTCCATTCGTTGTGGGCACGAAGTAGTAAGAGTGTGCAGGATAGTGTGGGTGGTACGGTGTTTGTTGGGGAAGTTCAGGGGGCTCGTGAGTGTGTGCTGGAGGACGGTGGTTGACTGGTTGATAGAAATGAGGTTCAGGGTGAGGTGATTGATATTTCTGTTATTGAAGGCAGATCTGGGGATGCTGCAGAGGATACGGACGGTGAAGCTTTTTCAGACATCTCAGATTTTGCCTCTCAGGGTAGAGACGATGCAAGCGTGTATTCTCTCCAGGAGATTTATGCTTCCTTAGATGATACTTATGGTAAGCCCTCTGATGTGTCTGACTTTTTTCTGGATATGGGTGAACTTGAGGCTACCATAGTGAAAATGTTGAATACTGCAACATATGATGAGTTGAGTCAGAAGAAGAGATTTCGACTTAAAAGGATTCTGACCAGGATACGAAAGGGGAAAGCCCCGGCACCCTGTGTGGCGTTGAAATGAGTGTGGTTGCTGATTCTTTTTTCCCTCTCATCTGGTCCTTTCTGCATTTGTTCTCTTTGTTTTCTCTTTTATCTATTTTCTATGGAGTGTATTAGGGTGGGGTCTTTGAATTTGAACGGAGGCCGGGGATGGGCGTAAGAGAACTATGTTGCTGGAGTTTATTAAACTTAAGAAGGTGGATGTTATTTTCTTGCAAGAAACTCATAGCAATTTAGGGAATGAGATGGACTGGGGTTTTCTATGGGATGGGACTTGTGCTTTGAGTCATGGGACAAATGTGAGCGAGGGGGGGCTCTTTTGTTCTCCCTGGGCTCAAGGTGGCAAAGGTGACCTGCACTTGCCAGACCAACGCGTCGTAGCGTGAACGGGGGAGGGCCTTAATTGGCCAATTTAAATTATGTTTGTTATTGTGTTGTTAAATGTCTACAGGTATGCAAATACCAATGGTCCTGGGCATGTGCGATTGTTTTAGAGTTTGGCAAATGAAATGAGACGGTGTAGTAGTGATTCCGTTCTTGTGGTGGGGGGAGACTGGAACTGTACTGTTAATTTTGTACTGAATAGAAATGGTGAAGAGCTGCACCCCCTGTCTGCGGGTGAGCTCTTAAAATTGCTCCTGGAGCATGATTTATTTGATGTATGGAGGGAAAAGAAGTACACATGGATTAAAGTCAATGATGAGAGAGTGAGTGTGGCCCAGCTGGACCGGCTGTACATCAAGAAACCATTTGGCAATAGGGTGTCAAGGTTTTTCAAGACCTTGTGGTCTTTCTGATCATCATTTTGTGGCCATGGACTATATTTTGTCTTTGACTTCTCAGGCCTCCTTGTATTTGCGTTTTACCCTCAACCCTTTGCATGATGTGTTCTTCTGTGATAAGTTTGCTGTCTTCTGGGAGGTTTGGAAATCCCAGAGGTCCAATTTTGAGAATCTTCTTCAGTGGTGGGAGGTGGGTAAAACCCGAATCAGACTGTTCTGTCAGCAGTGTGTGGCCCATGCTGCCAGCGTGGGTAGGAGCACTATGTGAAGGCTTGAGGGTGAGATTAGCCACTTGGAACAGGAATTAATTGAGGGCAGACGTGCGGGCGATGAAGGTGCTCTGGGAAATGGAAGGAAGTAGTTTGGATCTTTTCTCCAGGAGCGGGCAAAGGGGGCTCTGATATGGGCCCGTTATGCCTCTTTGAAGGACATGGACTCTCCAACCTCTTTCTTTTTCAATCTGGAACGGAAGACACGGGCATCTGCGCCGATACTACACCGCCGAGATGCGGAGGGGAAGGTCATGACGGATCCTGTGGGGATGAGGAAACTTGCAGTGGAAGTTTATGCCAGTCTGTACAGCGCAAGCTGTATCATGCACTGAGGAGCTTTTGTCTGACTTGCCTACGCTGGACGCAGCTCAAGCTGAGCTTCTGGATGCGGACATTAGCCTTCAAGAGCCGGCCGTGGCTTTTGGGGCTTGTTGGGACGGGACTTATTGGATGTTTTGAGTTTCCAAAAACATTTCTGGGGTGTTGCTTGTGAGCTGCACTAGGGCAGTCATGTCCCTTCTCCTGAAGAAGGGTCATTTGGGACTTGAAGAACTGGAGACCTGTATCTTTGTTATGCACGGATTATGAAATTTTGTCCAAATGTTTGTCAAATAGGTTGAAAAGGCACATGGGTGAATTGGGTCATATGAATCAGTCATACTATGTGCCTGGCCGCACCATTATGGATAATTTATTTGTGTTGCGTCATGTGATCGACTTGTGGTTATCTGCATGGGACCTGGGTCTGTTGTCGATAGACCAAGAGAAAGCGTTCGACTGGGTTGACCACGGCTACCTTTTTAATGTGTTCAGGGCATTTGGGCTGGGGAATACGTTTGTGAAGTGAGTAGAACTGTTGTATGCTGGGGTTTCGGTGATCTTGAAGGTTGGTGGTGGGCTTAGTGTTCCAGTGCTGTTGTGCAAGGGGATTAGACAAGGCTGTCCTATTTCAGGACAGTTATATAGCCTGGCTATAGAGCCCTTGCTCTGTCGGCTGTGAGGTGAGTTATGGGGTCTGTCAGTGTTGGGAATGCGGACTCTAGCACTTTCAGTATATGCTGATGATGTCACGTTTCTTATTATGGCGGAAGATGATGTACGGGTGATGAGCAAGAATCTGGCTGTTTATGAGCAGGTTTCTTCTGCAAAGGTGAATTGGGCTAAATCAGAGGGGTTTCATATGGGGCAGTGGCGTGATGGTGGCCCGCCAGGTTTGCCTGAAGGTCTACAGTGGAGCAGAGCTGGAATGAAGTTCCTGGATATTTATCTGGGTACTGCGGAGTTCCAGGACAGGAATTGGGAGGGCATAGTGGATAGAGTGTGCGAATGGTTGTCTAAATGGACTTGGATCCAGCCCCAGCTGTCCTATAGGGGGAGGGTCCTGGTTGCCAGTAACCTGATTGCCTCTGTGCTGTGCCATGTATTTATGGTACTGGAACCACCACCACTGCTGGTGGAAGTGTTGCAACAGAAACTGGTGGACTTTTTTTGGACTGGGGAGCATTGGATTGGAGCTTCTGTTTTATATTTACCTATACAAGAAGGTGGGCAAGGTCTTATAAACATGCGCAGCAGGATTATGGCCTTCCGGTTGCAGGCCATACAGCATTTTGTATTTGAAGAGGACTTTATGTGGGTGGACACTGCATGTGCTCTCATGAGGCGAGCGGAGAACATGGGGTACGACAAGCATTTGTTTTTGCTTACCCTGGGAGTGATGGACTTTTCTGTGATGACGCCTTTATATCGATCAGTTTTAAGGACATTTAAGGTAACCAGGGATGTTCGGCAGTATTTTGCTGTTAATGAAGAGCCTCTTTTCTATAATCCCATGTTTCCGGTTGGACTCTTCAAATCTCAGACTGTACAGGCCTGTTTCACGAGGACAGGCCTGAAGAAGCTGGGGTCGCTCAGGGTCAGTGGATCCTGGAGGACATTGGATGACCTGAGGGCTGTGACTGGGGTTCAGTCTGGCCGACTTGTTCGGAGAGCTTTGGAGGACATTGTCTTCGCGCTACCGGAGACAGCTAAGATGGTGCTTGAGTCAGGAGGGAGCAGTAGTCCCCGTTTCCCCCCCCTCCCTGATCAGGGTATCTCCTGCTGTAGAGGGTCATCAGGAGGAGGTGGGTTTGCTGCTATGTTTCGTGGCTCTTCAGCAGGTGGCTCTTAGGGATGTCTAAGAAAGCTCTGTACAAAGCTTGTGTTAAAGTGCTGCATTTTCGGGCACTGAGTTTGCTGGCGGTTTCTCGGTGGTCAGGTTTGTTGGGGTCTGGATCTTCCCCGCGAGGATGTTGGAGGTCCCTGTACAAACCCCCCATTGAGAAGCGCACAGCGGATTTTCAGTGGCGGGGCAGTGGCCACAAGCAGAAACGTGTCGCACATTGATTCCACAGTTGGGAGGGATTGCCTTTTTTGTTCTGCGGAGGAAACGATAGAACATCTGTGTCTGAGGTGCAGTCGGCTTCATGAATAGTTTGAGGTCCTGGAGGAGTGGTATGTCGGTTTGGGGAGGTTCTTTCTGATCAGCTTCTTGTTTATGGCTGACCCGGAGGAACAGAAAGAATGTGGCAGGATCGACGAACCCTGCCCTCAAGATGAAGGGCTTGGTGGCAGCCTGCATTAGAATTGACCATGCTTTTTTCAGGGTGACTCACAACCTTGTGACCATTTCTGAGGTATGGGGACTTGACCCATGAGGATGACTTAATCTTGAAGTTTTAATGTTTTCTGATGCCGATTGTTTCCTGGGCTCACCGTATGTTTTCTTTTGACCCATTGTCTGTTTTTCCTTATTTGTCTTTTTGTTGTTTGTTGTCGTGGGCCCAGTTTCTCGATAAACACTCTTAGCGTGCTAAGAAGATTCTTAAGATATATCTTACCAAAGTTGTTTACTTTTCTAAGTGTGTTTCCCGA
>JABFEB020000132.1:2765544-2780780 GCA_019775895.2 Stomatorhinus ivindoensis
CTGTCATGATCCGTCCGTCCGAGCCTCGTGTGTGCCACGCCCCCCTCGCTACCCTGTGTTCTACCCCGATGGAAATCGCCTGTTGTCAATTCGTCTGATCGTGTTTATCTGTTTTGTATTAGTTCATGCCCGTCTCATATATTTAGTCCACATCTTAGTCAGTCTTGTCAGATCCGTCATTGTGGTGATTCGTGGCGTTTACCCAGTCTTGTCTTTGCGAATAAACCCCGTTTCCCTGGATTAACCTGCTCTTGTCGTCTTGCCTGCTCCATGCCGCCGACACCCAGGCATTGAACGTGACAGTAACAGTAAATACTTATTATTATATGTTTCTTTTATGTTCCTCTTTTTGTGTATGCAAAAAAATCCCAGTCTATCTATCTAGTGCTGCTTCATTATTCCATCCTCTTTGTGCAATGTACTGATGTACAGTACTCTCAGCAAAACAGTATGATACTAGCACCACCATGCTTGACCTCTGGTTCAGTGTTCTTAGGTTGAGAAAACAAGCTCACTCTAACCCCTGCAAACTTTTCAATGTGGCCAAGCAGAGAAGTTGATGATGCATTCACACGTCATCGTGACTGTCCCCCCAGCCCCCCAGGGTGCATGTTAATATAGGCTACAGCTTTTGATAAGATCTGTGTTTTAACTGATAATTGCATCTAATCTTGAATCAATATTTTTTAATTTTTTTGATAAACATCATAATAAAATAGGAATGAATACATTTTTTAAATAACATACTTGAAGACCACATACATGCAGATTCATCAAACAAGTCATTAAACAATCAAGTCATTGGTGTAGAAAAACCGTTCGGAAAGGCCTGGCGGACTAGAGCTGTACTGCGCTTGCGCGATACATTCCAATGGTTATTTCACTGGACGTCCACCCGAAAAACTCCAAAAACTTTCCCGGTGCACTTTAGGTAAGTAATTTTGTATTTGATTGTTTGATTGAAAAATACATTATAAACAGAGAATTATAGCAATTTGCAGGAAAGCTGGGCAAAGAATGCAGTCGATTCTGAGCTGCTTCGCAGTGGCCTCTATGATCCGGACCTTCAGAGAGGAACATAGGTAAGTAATGTGAGATACTGCTCTCTACTGTAACTGTGGAGTACTGTATTCTGTGCAGTTACAGCAAAGACACGTACTGTATCTGCTTGCGCTATTGCACTGCACGCTGTCAGAAATGCATTGTATTACTGTACCATCTCACAATTGGGAATTACTGTATGCTCCTATTTTGTAAAAAGCAAGGTTTACAGTAATCCCATAGGCTTGTTTAGATATCACGGTCAAGGCTTGCCAGGGGTCGATAAAGCATGCGAGGGGGTTTTCCGTGGTTACCTGGCCAGGGCTCATATTGCTTGTGATATTGCTGAGAATCTCTAACCTGACCCAGAACAGAGACGGGATGCTAAGGCAGAATACATGGGTTTTCTTTTGTCATGTATAAGCCTTGTTTTCCTCATCAGTTCACATTGGTAAACACGTGGAAATTGTTTCACTATCTTCTACATTCTTTATCACATTGCACATTTTTATAGTACATATTGTACAGTTTAAGTTTTCTTTATTATTTCATAATGTAAAGATGTTGTCCCAGGGCAAAGGCATAAGCCCCACTGCTCGTTGCAGTTTTTATGGTAGTGTTTTGAATTGATCTCACCAGTGTGTAATGGCTATTTTGTAGAGTCTGTATATTTCGTGGTTTTTTGTGATGTCTGAAGGAAAGGTTTGGTTTAGATGTAAAATTACATGGCTTTGAGTGGATAGTTTGTTTTTGACATGGAGGTTTGTGAAGATGAATGTGCATGTACTTGTGTTTAGAGTTTTGGGAAACAGCACAATTTCAAAAACTATGTTTGTTGGCTGGGTGGCATGGTGGTGCAGTGGTTAACATTGTCACCTCTCACCTCTGGGACCTGGGTTCAAGTCTCTGCCAGGATTCCACATGTGTGGAGTTTGCATGTTCTCCCCATGTTATTGTGTTCTCCAGGTACTCTGGTTCCTCCCCACAGTCCAAAATCACGCTGAGGCTAACTAGATTTGCTAAATTGTGTGTGTGCATGCATATGCATGGATTGGGTTGGTGCCCCATCCTGGGTTATTTGCTGTCCTGCACCTATAGGCTGCAACCCTGAACAGAATAAGCAGTTTCAAAAAAATGGATGGACGTTTTGGTGGTGAGGGAAAACTGTAATGGATAAAGATACACTGTAAAAAAAATCGGTTAAATTTATGGTAAAACCTGTGTTTGCCAGAATTTCACCATAAAAATTACAGTAGTACTGTTTAACAGAATACAGTACATATTATTCTGTATAATAAATGGTTTAAATGCATATTTTTCCAAACATTTTCCTGTTAACATATTATGTTTTTGTGATGTGAAAATAGTTAAAAACTGTTTAAAACTGCAAATTGTAGCAATAAATTGTACAGGTGTAGATTTTCCATTGTATTGTAGTATCCGTTGTTGTCGACCATGGTGCCACATCACAAATGGCCCAGAATTGTGTGCGTCATCCCCTCCAGGCCCAGAGGAGACCAGTGAGTTTCCCTCACTTCCAGTGAGTGCCATGTCTGTAAGATATTCACTGAAGAGTAAGAAGCTCCTTGGGCTGCCATGTGGCTGACTGGGCAAAGCAGACCACTGAAACCCAAGCTCACCTACCACCTTCGTTAGAAATTCATTTTATTTCTTTATTGGTCTTTTATTTTCTATCTTTCTGGTTATGTGTGTGTGAGTGTATATATACCTATTTTTGTAATTATTTAACTATGTTCCTTGTACCTCCTATGTTGCCCAAGTCCCTACTGTTTGACCATGATTATCCTCACCCGTTCCTTGTTGCCCCAAATCTCTTGTTTTGTGGTTAATTAGTTATACACCACACCTTACTCTTGTTGAAGTCCTTGTTATGTGTATTTAAGTGCTTGCCCTTACTCTGTTCCTAAGTCCATTATTGTACGTGTTCCTGTATTGCTCCATGCCTTAGTTCATCTCTAGCTGGTTTGTTTTTGGCCCCTTGTGGTCCTTTTTTCTGGTTTCTTGTGAAGTTCAGTTTTTTTTCTCTCAATAAAACCCCCTGAGATCCACTTTCTGGATTGTCTTTCTGCGATGTCATAACAGATGGTGAATTGAAAAGGACTACAATTGGCTAATGTAAGGATGAAGCAATCATTCAGTAGAAAAACGTACATTTTTACAAAGGTGGTCTTAAATTAATGGCCATGATTGTAATGTGTTGTTTGTACAATTTTTCAATCTAAAAGCATTGAACTATAAAATTCCTTTTGAAACCAAAAATAGGAACCACGGCGTGTTCTTTGCAGACATATATGATGTTGCATTCAGCAAACAATACCATGATAGTGGTCATGAGAAAATACAAGTTATGTTTATTCATATCAATTTTCTTCTTTACTCTGTTTCCCTTCCAAAAGACAACAAACCTTTCATATTACCGTAGACCTGTCATGAAATGTTTTTTTCCACTTTCTTGATCAGCAGAACTGCTGGGGATCAGGTTTCCGAGCAAATCAGCAAATATCATGCCGGTTGTTTACAACAACTTCCCAAAGATCCTGAAGTCTTGAGGCTCAGTTTTTGGCTCAGAGGTCTGTTGCCGCGACTGTGGTTTTGAGTAGGCTGTAAAGGAAGTGGTTTTGCTGGTGGGGGTTCTCCTTTTTGCATATTTTAAGGGGAATAGGGGTGAAAGAAAACTTAAACAGACTTAAAAACAGCATGTTTGACTTCCAATGAAAACAAAATTGCGATTCTAAAAATCAGACTTTGATGCATCATTACAATTCACTGTAAAACATTACCATAATTTAAACTACAACACTCCATTATCTATATATTTTTTTCGTTTCACAAAATTCTTTGAAGCTATTACCAAGGATAAGTTAGAGATCCAAAACGAGTCTCATGTTCATGTAAGCCGTGTAAATAGCCTTTCACTGGCTTTAAATGAAAGAATAACCCTAGAATGTTTATTGGTTTCCTCCTCTCTGACCACACCCAAGCTGAGGGCACAGAAAAGTTCTTCAAATTCATATTCAGTAGCATACATACAACCTGAAGTCTGCTTGTTTTCACACAGAGCTAAACTGGTATTTGTGTTGGATACCTAATGATATGTTTGGTTGGCAAAGCACAAAATGTGGCAAAGTTTAGTCTGTGACAGGAATGTCTAAACTACAGGTTTGCAGAACCATTAATTTCTTCAGGAGACTGTTATTGAGAGGATCTGAAAATGATGCACAGTTCTACAGTATAACTGCACGACAAATTGTCTGACTGTTTAATAAAAACAAGGAAGGTGGCAGGAGAAATCATTCAGATTTGTTTCGATTCAAGTCATTTACGCTACAAAGTTGTTAAAGCTAAAATAGATGAAACGAAATGCATGTCACACTAGAACTGAATCTCTGTGATGCTAACTGTATTAGCCCTAGCGAGTCATGGAAAACACATTACATCTTCTACATTTAACTTTAAGTAATTACATATTTCTGGGAATGTGTGGTCTCTCCCCAAAGCTAAATAATATGTTCCTTAATACACTAGTATGTTCTGCAAAGACAGACAGGAGAGACAAGAATTATCCTCTATATTCATTTTAGTGTCATTGGTCTTCGTCATGCTGAAGGATATGTGCTCCAGCTCTCTACCTCTGCGGACGTTTATTCTGCTCCCCTATGTTCCCTTCAGCCTCCACACATCTGCTCCTTTGGCACAGCAGTTCCTGAATGATGTGTACACTGGCTCCCATTTGAACATGGGGTGTGTATGCAAGCCCCTGGCCGTGTGAGAGCCCCTGATTGCTTCAAGGTTTCAGACTGCAACAGTGAAAAAGCAAATGGCAGTGTACAAACATAAAAAACGTACCCTCTGAAAAATGTATTTTTTCTATTGCAAATTACTCATTATAACTAGTATGTTATTTTTCTCCTAATTCATACTTGAATGGACCATAATTGTTGCTTTGATGATTTCTAGACCTCAAACGGTAACATTATTTGCAGCCTTAAGCTGAGGGTTTGGTTAATTTAACCCTTGACTCACCCATCAATTAGGATGTTCGACTAAAAGTTTATAAAGTTTTCACACCGAACACAACTAATTTAAACAAATATTAAACAGAAACTCAAAATGAGTATCACTGGCCTTTTGTTTGTATGATTATGTATAATGCCCATGTGTCTGTAGATATTGTTTTACCTTCTAACCAAAACTGAAAAAGTCTCTGAAACATCTGCAACAAATTACAACAACCCCCACAGATTCTTAGGGTTGTGTTTGTGTAAAAGATGGGTAGGGTTAGTAGTGGGTGTTAAAAAGAGATCTGGGAGAATTTTCTCCAGGGGCTATCAATCTGTTAAGGTAGTGGGCTGAATTATGAGAAGAGCTGTTTAAAGGGTGGTGGGGAAGAGGGTGCAAGCTTACTATCTTCCCAAGTATAAACCTATATACTGACTATTATATACACAATAATGTATATCTCTGTCTTGAGTTTAATTCATACACATTCTCATATTTCTTTCCCAATCAGTATTGTATAAGTTTTTGGCAATGTAATTGTATCTTGTTCAAAAAGCATAGCAGAGTGCTAGGGGTTAGGGTCAATGGCTTTGGTTTAAATGTGTGCTGTAACTTCTGGTAAATAAACATTTTGTTGCATTTAGTTTCAGGTTGCACACTATGACCACTCATTGAAAATTTGAGCACAAAGTTTCTCCCAGGTATTCCACCTAGCATACTAGCTATGTGGGACCAATGAATAAAATATTTTTTAAACTAACAAAAATCTTGTCATTGTTTAATTGATTTAAAACTAATATAAAAATATTGAATCCTACCATATTCAGCTAATTACATGACTAGTTAAAGCCACAATATCATTATATAAATCCATCCATCACCTATTATCTTGATCATGGTGACAGGGGGCCTGGAGTCTGTTCCTGGCAACACAAGGTAAAATCAAAACAAATCCATAATTAGTGTATGATCATAAATAATAGCTATACATTAATATAACCTTTTCAAGCCATATTTACCAAACAAACATACCTTTATATTGTTAAATATGTATATAATTGGCTTCTTGGATATTTTTACATTCACTCCATTATTCTGTTCACCCTGTATTACAAAGTGCCATCCTGAAGTAATTGAAAGGAAAAAGAAATTATCACAAAACAAATACTTTTCTCAAGCGTATCACAATTATCGGCACCCCTTCGTTTAGTACTTTAATATTTCGTGCAGCCCCCTTTACCAAGCTAACAGCTCTGAGCAGTGCTTGGAGAACATGAGTAGGGATCTGAACCTTTCCTCCATACAGAATTTCTCTTGATGTTTCACATTTTGAGGTCTGCACTTGTGCACTCTTCTGTTCAGCCCATTCCACAGGGCTTCAACGCAAGTTAGGTCAGGGGACTAGTGTGGCTCAGACAAACACTTTTACTCTGTGGTTGATGATCCATTGTGTTTATTTTGAGGCGCATTGTCCTGTTGGAAGATCTATGCATGGGCTTTTTCAATTTTCAATGGCTTAGTTACTTTCTTATAGCCATTTTCTGATTTGTACAGCTCACCAAGTATTCATTGCATATCATTTCTGTGTTCTCAGCTCTTTCCCATTGTAAGGAATGACTAAGGGAATCTGGCCTGTGTGCCATCTCATATTTATACTGCAGTGAAACAAAGTAATGGCTCACCACTTAAGGTTTACAGTCCACTCTAGTAATATGAAAAACTTAAAATAATATCAGATTTACACTTCAGTTTGATTTTATTCATATGAATTTCTATAATTGTGGTACACATACACTATAATGCCAAAAGTATTGGGACAACCCTCTAAATCATTGAATTCAGGTGTTCCAGTTGCTTCCATAGCCACAGGGGTATAAAATCAAGCACCTAGACATGCAGACTGTTTCTACAAACATTTGTGAAAGAATGGGTCACTCTCAGGAGCTCAGTGAATTCAAGCATGGTACTATGATAGGATGCCACTTGTGCAAGTCCATTCATGAACTAAATATTTAGTAGTAATAATATTATTAGAAAATAGTATATTACATTATAACAAAATGGAAGCAATTGGGAACAACAGCAACTCAGTAACAAAGTGGTAGGCCACGTAAAATCACAGAACGGGGACAACGTTTAGCAGTGGTTCTCAATTCCATTCCTGGCGCTCCCCCTGCCAGAATGTTTTCCTTCCAACCCTACCTTAATCAGGCTCAGATGGTCCTTAATAGGTTAAAGCCAGTTTCAGACCGAACGCGGCAAGCACTACACTGCGCTCCGTGCCGCGCACCGCTGGCAGAGAGTGTGCGAGCTCTGTGGTCAAACTATACAAAGATGGACTTTGTTGAACTTTGACCGCTGAGCGCTGTGACGCATTGTCGCGTGATCATTAGAAACAAGGCACCGAAATTGAAATAGAGAGAAAACTTATAGCTCTGGGAAATCAGACAGTATATCACACAAGCGTAGAATCTTTTTGAATGCAAAATATACACCGTCGCTACTAACCGTTAGCCGAAATGACAGGAGAGAGTTTTGAAAACCACGCCTACTCTTTGCACAGAAGCCCCACGTGAGCACAGCGTGTTGAGCGGACGCCGCCGTATTTTTGAATGGGGGCCGCACAGTGCATGCCGCATTTGTTCTGTAACCAGTTTTAGCCTATTACGGTAGGGTTGGAACAAAAACATTCTGGCAGGGGGGGGCACCAGGAACGGGATTCAGAACCACTGACATATAGTGAGGCGCACAGTGTGCAGAAGTTGCCGACTGTCGGAAGAGTCAATAGCTACAGACCTCCAAACTTCATGTGACCTTCAGATTAGCTCAAGAACAGGGTGTACAAAACTTCATGGAATGGGTTTCCATGGCTGAGCAGCTGCATTCAAACCTTACATCACCAAGTGCAATGCAAAGCATCAGATGCAGTGGTGTAAAGCACGCTGCCACTGGACTCTAGAGCAGTGGAAACGTATTTGCTGGAGTGACGAATCTCTGCCTGGCGATCTAATGGCCGAGTCTGGGTTTGGAGGTTGCCAGGAAAACGGTACTTGCCTAACTGCATTTTCTAAGTGTAAAGTTTGGTGCAGGGGGGATTATGGTGTGGGGTTGTTTTTCAGGGGTTGGGCTTGACCCCTTAGTTCCAGTGAAAGGAACTCTTAATGCTGCAGCATTCAAAGCCATTTTGGACAATTTCATGCTTCCAAATTTGTGGGAACCGTTTGGGGATGGCCCCTTCCTGTTCCACCAGTGCACAAAGCAAGGTCCATAAGGATATAGATGAGTGAATCTGGTGTGCAGGAACTTGACTAGGCTGCACAGAGCCCTGACCTCAACCAAACAGAACACATTTGGGATGAATTAGAGTGGAAATTGTGAGCCAGGCCTTCTAGTCCAACATCAGTGCCTGACCTCACAAATGCTCTCTTGGAAGAATGGTCAAAACAAAACACACTCCTAAACCTTGTGGACAGCCTTCTCAGAAGAGTCGAAGCTGTTATAGCTGCAAAGGGTGGGCCAATTCCATATTAAAGGCTATGTATTAAGAATGGGGTGTTATGAGAGTTCATGTGTGTGTAAAGGCATGTGTCGCAGTACTTTTGGCAATACATTCTATGTATATCCAAAAAAAATTTGTTTTGTGATCGTTTCTTCTTTTCAGTTTGCTTAATTTTATGGCTGGATTTTTCACATTGTTGAATGAATGATTAATTGGACAAACAATAAAGTCAAGTCCATTTCATTTTTATTCACCAAGGATGCCAACAATTCTGGAGAACAATGTAATGGGACGACTGAAAATGGGAACAAAGTACTATGAAAAAACCTGGTTGTATTCTAGCACATGCCCGTTTACATTACATTGCCAGGCAAGTTAGTGTGTGATGTTGTTTTATGTGGGATGAAGTGTAGGAGGAGAACTTATTTCTAATATTATGCTATATACAACTAGCCATAATGTCAATTATCCAGTTGCCAAGCGCCTACAATGACATTGATTCGCATACTAGCTTGATCTAATTAGATATACTCAATATGTAAAAAATAATTTAATTACTGGTATGACATTCAATCCAATATGGGCATAAAATATAAGCCTTTTGTGCTTATTATTTATAAATTGTGTTGTTCCCCCAAAACATGAGCTTCCTTTTAACGTATATTTGTGCATATATTGTGTACTAAGATAAAAAGAATAATCGAAATCATATCCTAGCTATTTGGAAGTATGATCAAAAAAGCATGGAAAGCATTAATTAACATGTTGCTCAATCTCAGGAATACATACAGGGCAGGGTGGGCCATTTGGCCTGTGGGTAGGTGGGCCACCAAAATCGTCCTCCCACCCCCCTCATTTGGCAATATTTGAGGCTATGGGAGATGCCAAAATCCAGGACCGAATTTTAAAACCAGTTCAGCGCCGTTTATTCAATTCAGCAGCTATGTTTTATGGGTATCATCAAAAGCTGACAGATGTCACAAGTTGCGTATCTGTATGTTTAATATAATCTACATTCTGTCTGCATTTGACTTCATGTTGCTAACTTTAACAACTTTAAGAAATATCCCCACAAAGCGTTATAGAAAAAGAACTGGCGACAAATGAAACGCAGACACGTGTAATTTAACATCAAGTTTTAAATAAGATTCGTGTTTATGCCACTGCATATTTTCAGATGGCTTTATTTCCTGCAAGGGAAACTGAGTAAGCTTCACTGGCTGCTGGGTCCGACCGCAATGCCTGCCACGCCAGTCTCTCCCATTTCATGGGGAAATCAGAAATTCCTCGGTTTTGAATAACCGATATTAAAGCCGGAGTGCATATGCTCAGCAGGTGGACTTCATACCTCACGTAGACGTATTAAGAATTAGATCAACACAATCAAATAGAAATAAATATATGCTTAAGAGCTTTAAAATTGCAATTCTTGCAAAAACGAGGCGTACTTGCTACTCCTTCTGCATGCTATAAGGTTGCATCTTAGACACTAAATTGCTTAGTTTGTGCGCTGCTAAGTTTACTACATGGATTTACAGGATGAGCGAATTTAAGTTCGATTGGAAAAAAAAGTTTTTTGTAATTGGCTAAGTTACCCCGTCAGTGTTACTTATTCAGTGTTACAGTTAAAAACCCGAAGACACTTTAAGAAACCAATGGTAGTTAGCCAATGCATAAAATCCGTAGAAAGAAAATGTCGGCGCCAAATTTTAAAATGCCTGCCCATCCTTTATACGTTAGAATTAAAGGTAAGTTCGATATTCAAGTCAAATACTTTGATATGATTGATTACACAGTTTGTTTTAAAGATATAAGAAAAGTATATATTTTTCTTTCAATTTATGTTTAAGGTACCGCCTCCAGACGTTGACGTCACCGCGAGAGAAACTACAATTTCAGGACATATTCTGATCACCATCAGTACAGTTTAATGGCTTGACTGCTTGGCATAACTCAGTATACCGTAATTGATATATTCGTCGCCAACTTGAGAATTAAAGACAGCCCTGGAAATAAGGTAAAGACTTTTAGTCGTGGAGAAATTTGTTAATGATCATGTTAATGATTGTAATAAAACAAGCTTTCGAAATGTTTTTGTTTGTTAATTATGATTTTTTAAAAAACGAAAATGTATTGCGAGGGATACGACAATAGTGATAATCACATTATGCTTATGTTTCTAACTATTGAGAAATAAACTACACTAGTGTTGTATATATAAATATAATAATTGAACCGTATACATTCTTCTTTATATTCTGCTTATGCTAATAGACGCATAACGTTTAAATTAATACGCAAGTCATACAGTTAATGTGAAGGGAAAATTGTCAAGCGCATTTTCATTATCATGATAAGACAATATTAAAGTGAAGGAAGTACTTTTCTGTCATGACTGCAAATATATGTTTAAAAATACCTTGTATTCTGGTAACATGCAAAATAGAATGGCAGTCGTAAAAATATTTGGAAATATAGGGGCTCCCTCTAGTGGAAGTAGAGGGGAAAATAGACGCAGCAGTTATTTAAATTCTGACATGAAGGATAAGTGAAGAATTTGAAAGACTAAGCTTAATATTTGAGTAATAGCATTAAATAAATAGTATTTCATGCGCTGTATATTTTTGATTTCAGAATATCTGTTGCATTACTTTGGATGATATTAATTTTGTAACTTCTTTTGCATTCTTCTTTATCTTCGCAGTTTCATTATCTGGATTGTACACAATGATGGAATCATTCCAAACCGCCACTTCTTCTTACTTGGTTAATGGGACAAACATGTTTCCTAACTACATGCCACCCAATACCACAGTAGCTGACTATTATTATGATTATGAAGATGAGAATACAGAGATTAAGATGGTGCTTAACATAATGTCTCTCATTGTGTACTCTGTGGCATTTGTCCTGGGAGTGCTGGGAAATGGTTTAGTGATCTGGGTTACAGGTTTCAAGATGAAAAAAACTGTCAACACTATATGGTTCCTGAACTTGGCCATTGCTGACTTCCTTTTTACTGCATTCCTGCCCTTGAGCATAATCTACACTGCTATGGACTTCCACTGGCCTTTCGGCAAATTCATGTGCAAGTTCAACAGTACTCTGGGCTTCCTCAATATGTTTGCCAGCGTCTACATCCTAGTGGTGATCAGTGTGGATCGTTGCATCTCTGTGGTACATCCAGTTTGGGCTCAAAACCACCGTAGCTCGCATAGAGCATCAGTAGTGAGTGTTTTCATCTGGCTGTTTGCCTTGATCCTGAGCGCCCCCTACTTTGTCTTTCGAGACACGGCACCCGCGAACGATGGCAAGGATGTCATCAACTGCTTCAACAACTTTGCCGTGTCAGAGCACAATGAGACTTTGGACATAAAAACACTCATTGCATTCCGTCACCAGACAATGATTATCACACGTCTGCTCTTGGGTTTCGTGGTACCCTTCACTGTCATCGTTTCCTGCTATGCCATGATTGTGCATAGACTTAGGAGAAACCGCTCTATGGCTGGACGGACAGGACGGCCTTTCAGAATTATTGCAGCTATCATCATTGCCTTCTTCCTGTGCTGGGCGCCTTACCACATCCTGGTGTTTATCGAGATGGTCAGCCACATGGAATCAGAAGAAAGCAGCGGTCTGGAGCTTGTTGCCGTCATTGGCATTCCTATAGTCTCCAGCCTTGCTTTTCTTAACAGTTGCCTTAACCCCTTGCTTTATGTTTTTATGGGTCAAGACTTTAAAGACAAGGTGCGCAAGTCCATTTTTACAGTGCTGGAGAGTGCCTTCACGGAGGAAGTTTGCCCTTCTAATTCTCACTCAAACTCTGGATTCAACAGCCAAAACAAGCAAACATCCTTTTCTGATGTAGAAGTGTGAGGGCTAATTTGACGGTCACTGCTATGTACATCGTAGCTTAAAAATAATTACCAGATGCTTTAGAAAGCAATCATTATATAATTATTGTGCATGTAGGTGAGCATCAAGAATGCTAATCTCTTATACAGGATATGTAATGCATATACAAAATAAGGTACTATAACTACATCAAGTACTCAGAAAATGTACTTTATACCTATTTCATCCAATATTTGAAAACATAAGTGAGACAAGGTGGTATGATGTGATATATACAGTGACTATCAATAAAATAACAGTTTTTCCATACAGTTTTTAATTATGATGTTTAATGTAGCTTACTATGCTATGGATGCCATACCTTGTAAATACTTGGAAATGTTAATTCTGTTAGAGTATATACTGTTTTTGTGTCAATATACAGCAAGTGCCATTAATATTCTGTGCATCTGTTAATCAAGCTTGTTTCAGATTCTTACAGAATTTTTCTAAACTATTAAATGATTAATAGAAACCTTACCATTGGTTTATTCGTTTTGGATGATACTTAATAGCCAATGGGGTGGTTTTATTTTTGATTTTAAAAGTGGTATATAGCTTTAAGAACACAAGCACTCAAGGATTGTGACCTTAGAGACCTGGTAGAGGAGTTTTTTGTGTTTCAGTGATCCACAGAGTGATGTGCAGCTGGACTTTTAATGGTACACTAAGTTGAGCAGAGGAAGACTTTATCTATTGTTTCTGTGAAGGCACCAAATGCAGTTCAGAGAACCCAGAAATTGGGTGGGGTCCTGAAATGGACTAGCTCTTTATTACACACATAGCAGAACAAAGGGGGATAAAGTGCTACTCACTGAGCTACCTGCCAGATAGTGCCGTTTACAATTAAATGGCAATTAAATAAAATATAATACATAATGGGGAAGAAATATAAGTGCCAAGCAATTATGTTTTATTACAATCATTATGCAGGAATTTATTGTTCTATGCATCATAAGCTTCAGTTTTCTTAGTATTTCTGACCTTCCTAAGTGTAGATGATGCATTTTCCATTTCATATTGACAGCAGGTTGTTAGGTCCATCCATCTACCTGTTTTTCATAACCACTTGTTTCATAACTTCCAGCATTGTAACATTAGGAATTTGGTATTTTTGTACATATACAGTAGTGTGCAGAGGTCTTAGACAGTCAAAGAAATGTTTATATTTAAATTTACCTGGGAAGCGAGTGTGTATTCACAAAGAAAGAAAAAGAACACGGGTATGCTAGTGGCCGAGTCAGCAAACACATGGATACATTGGATATTTACTGCAAATACCATTTCTTCATGACTATTGAAGAAATGGCTGAACTGACACATTTTGACAGACAGAATATCACAGTTTTACATCTACATGAAAATCATTTAAAATTCATTTTCTTTGACTTTTGCATGGTATGGAATGACATACATTCCTGAGTCAATGCAATCTTTAGTAAAAATCAATGCATTCAACTTCTTGCTTTTCCTGGTCAGGGTTGCTAGGGGTATGAAGCCCATTCCAGGCAGTATAGGGCACAAAGCTGGGGTACACCCCGGAGGGGATGCCAGTCCGTCACAGGGCACAGGGCTGGGGTACACCCCGGAGGGGATGCCAGTCCATTACAGGGCACAGGGCTGGGGTACACCCCGGAGGGGATGCCAGTCCATTACAGGGCACAGGTCTGGGGTACACCCTGGAGGGGATGCCAGTCCATTACAGGGCACAGGTCTGGGGTACACCCCGGAGGGGATGCCAGTCCATTACAGGGCACAGGTCTGGGGTACACCCTGGAGGGGATGCCAGTCCATTACAGGGCACAGGTCTGGGGTACACCCCGGAGGGGATGCCAGTCCATTACAGGGCACAGGTCTGGGGTACACCCTGGAGGGGTTGCCAGTATACCACAGGGCACAGGCTACATGCAGGATGGGACATAGTCCAATCCAGGGCACAGACACAGTCTTATGCTACAGGTAGCCAAGTTTCAATTTTATTTGTCACATCCACAATCATACACTCAACCTGGATTGTGAATCTGTAATACAAAGAGAAAAGCAAAACAGTTATAATTATACAAATGAATACAGGATAAAATAGGAATAAAATAACAATAAAGTTAAATAAAATTACGGTTAAAGAGACAGAAATAGAGCGCATCAGCATATCGACAACTGAAAAAGATGTTCAATGACACAGTGGGCTGGTAAATGTTATGACTGGCAAATGGAACAGGAGCGGACCCCAATAAGTCTTTATTATAAGTACCAAGGTCACCAAAGCCAGAGGGGATAATCGAGGAGAATCGTTGGGAAGGTCACGACAGTCCAGCAGCCGAGATGGTGACGAGACGCGGTGACAACAAGCCAGGTAGATCCAGGAGGGTAGACCAGAAGATCGGGGCAAGGCAGGCAGACAGGGCAGGCAAGCAAGATGAGGGAGGCAGGGCAGACGTGACGGGCAGGATGGGAGAGACGAGCAGAGCAGGCAAGACAAGTGGGGAAAGCACAAGACAAACAAATGCTTGGTATGGCTCCAAAACATGGCAACAATACTTTGCACTACTGCAAAGTTCCCTCCACCTTAAACAGTGGAGTGATCAGTGATTACGTGTTCCTGTCAACTTGGCTCCGACTTCTGGGCGTGACAATAAAAGTATGCAAAGTAAAGTGTCTGGTTAGCATGGAAGTGTCTTGGTTTTGGTCAAAGAAATGCAGTTTCCCTCGCTACTTCGCGGTTCACTTATCGCGGATTCACGACTTCGCGGGTTTTTAAATATACAGTAGTAGTAGTATT
>JABFEB020000132.1:2786594-2814082 GCA_019775895.2 Stomatorhinus ivindoensis
TTTAACTCCATCCAGTCCACAGTTTCTAGTTTTTGTCTTATACAATCAAAGTTAGCCTTCCTAACATTATATTTTTTAAATTTAGACTTTGCTCTTCGGAAATTAAACTTAACCTCAGATTTAACCATGTTATGATCGCTACTATCAAGTGGTTCTAAAACTTCTAATTTTCCAATCCTATCCTGGTTGAGATTGAGAAGCCTCTGGCTTAAGCCTACAGGAAGGTGGGGTTGGATATCAGCCTGCCTCACATGCAACCTGGCCTACTCTACTTCACCTCACAAATTGATCAACCATGCCATTCATTCTAGAATCACTTTGCTGTGCTTGATTTACACGTCATGCTCATGTTCTCAAGAAACACTTTACCAGTGTCATTGTTGTGTGAACATCATTATATTTACACACTATGCGTGACACGGCATATTGGTTTACAGTAAATGTTTTGCTTTTTAATAAATAAAAAGTACACTTGAAAATAATATTTAAAAGGAATGTATAGTAAATACATAAACTGCTAACATAGTTTATTATTATTATGAACATAGATTATTTTTTATTATTATTGTCAAGTACAGAACTGTTATAAATTATTATTATTATCTTTTAAAATCTTAATTCTTCCATTCAGCAAGTTCGTATCGGCTCATACTTCTGCTTCTACTTAAAGATGTGTTGGACATGGGCGTGTCTTTTCATGTTACAAAAGGGCCTCGTTGGATGTCCAACTTGCACAGTGAGACATACTTGGAGAGATTACACAACTTTATAATAATTTGAGCTGTTTCACAGTTTTTTTTCCCACAATTACAATCATCATAAATTTGTACCTCAATTTATCATTGCTACATGCCTACAGGAAATCAATGCTTCACACTGAATATAGCTTGGGTAGAAATGTTAATCTATTATGCAGAGGTTTCAATGGGTTCCTCGATCCATATCTATTTATCTTAAATATGTTGGTGTTTCTCAGTTCCATTTGTTGACTGTGCACCCTGTGATGAAATGCTTTGTGCTTCCTGGAATAGCTGTACTATGATATAGTGTAAACATATATGGAAATGGTTTGTCATCTCAGCCTACCACAACGTATAGTAAACACCTGAAATCATACTTATGTTGCAGAATGAATCCCAGATTACTTATTTCCCATTTTGTAGTGGTAGACATCTGGGAGTGCCTAAGTAGTGTACGTATTTCACTGATAAAAATACATTTATAATAAACTGGGAATTCGTATTTTTATACGAAGTTAGATTTAAATGTAAAATGTGATGATTAAGGAACAAGGAAAATAACGATCCTCTTTCCTGACCTTATGTACCACAAAATTGACATTATATATTTTTCTGTGATTTGTATTTTTAATTTGTTCTTTTTAGATTAAGACAAAATACTGGCAGGAATTATTCTGTTTAGTGGAAAGATTTATTCTGCAAATTAGGTCACGTCAGCTTCTCGGGGTTTTTGCTGAAATGCTAAAGATTTTTTAGTCTATATTTACATATTAGCAAGATTAATTAATAATTATATAATCAACAATACAATAATGCAATACAAAATGTAGAGTGTAACTATATATACTCAGTACAGGAATTTTTAATAGATATCTTCGACCAATGTCGTTGCGATGTAAATGCGTGCGTGTGTGCGTTTAAGAAAAAAAATCTATCTCCGCCCTCTGCCTGGGCTTATTGTTACCATCCGCAAACTGTGGCTGGAAACCGGCTCGCCGTTTGCGAAAATCGACCGGGGAGAAGCTAGTTTGTGGTGTCTTTGAACTTTTCTTTAAATATATATATAAAAGATAAGAAATATCTACCAGAATATTCAAGTATCGTGTTTGATGGATCTCGTAAGTACCAGCTATTTTTTTACAGAGATGCACACCAAATGTTGCTACCTGCCAGGATTGGGCTATGGAGAAAGAAGGAAGGCCTGCAGCCCAGCTAGCTATGTCTGTTAGCCGAGGCAAACATGAGAATTTGTGATAAACTGACGGTTTTTAGTGGATATTTCACGTTTTTACAAAATATTTTGAGAGTATTGTCGTTCCTATAGCTATACGGTAGATATAACACCGTTTATTAACGTTCTGCATAGTTAAATTATTTAGCCGTATCGCGCCTTGAAATAGTTGAATTATGCTGCCGTTTTACGGAAATAGGCTCACGGCAGTATTTATGAGCGGTGCATCTGTCGTGTTTTTGTACGCATATTTATGCACAGAATGTTTCAGGGTTGTTGCTGCATTTATTTTTCACTGTCCAAGTTACTCGTTAATGTATTAATCCATTATCCGTGTTAGCTTATCGGTTTTTTTTCTGGTATAAATGGGTATTCATGACTAACCATCTTACTGCCCTTTCTGTCAGCCCAATGGACGTAACTTATTAAAAAAATTATAATTTTCTCTAAAAATAAATCATTATGGAATAAAGTCGTGTACGTATATATATATCCTCGAAACTGATATATTTGCATAAATTCAAAATGGCCGTTCATTTCTTGTCAACATGACTAAATATATTTAAAAGGTAAAAAATGTCCGTATAAATACAAAAACACAAACGAGTGTCCATGTCGTTATAATGAAACTCATCTGAAATGGCATTTATTGCGCTGGTAACACTATTTGGAAAAACCCTTGGTTGGAGATTTATCTGTATCCATGATCCTTTCAGCATTGTGGCGGCCTTTATTAATTGTTTTTAATAAATACACGTATATCAGTTGATACAAAACGTGTATTTATTTAAATTGCGTTATTTTGTTACTTTTTATCTTGAGTTTAATGAGAAGCGTTTTTTTTTTGTTGAATAGTCAATATGGTTAATAGAGTATGTTCAATATCATTCATAATAGTGTCAATAACGAGTATGGCTGTTACCACATTCCTCATTTCTTACTTAATGTGCTGGAATTAAAAGGTATTTTAGAAATAAGACCAGTCTGAATTTATGTATTTGCCAGAGTACCCCTTGGCAAATAAGCTGTCTAAAATAGCTAACTGACCAGATCTCAAATTTTAATGAATTAATCGATCTTTTTGTTCATATTTACAGTAGCGGATGCACATTTGGAGGTGCCTTTATCTGGAGCCCGTCCTGGGAAACACAGGGCACAAAGCAGGTGTGTGTTTGACCACCACAACAGACACAGAAAGGATCATGAACACAGGAAACCTACAATTTAACATATACATTTTAAAATGTTTCTGGCTACGTCTTCATATGAGGCATCAACATTCTCTGTTCAAGAAAAGTGTTGCATTTAGGAATGATAGAGATGTTGATGATCAGTTCCCTTGTACTTGCTTTGTCTTGATGCAATTTGAAAAATTGTAGTTGTAATGAATGAATCTGGTTACACAGTATGAACTGCAATCCTTGAATTTCCTACACTAGTTTTGTGTGATTGTGGGGGGATGGTTTAATGAAGCTTTTGCCTTCTGCATTTGGGGAGATGTTAATAGACAGACATGAACCCCCCCATATTCATTGTGTAGGGGGCAGTGTGTGGCTCACTGGGCTAAGCCTCTGTGCCTGTGACTGGAATGTCACCGATTTGAAACCAGGCTTCAATAGAATAGGCAGGTCTGTGGGCCCTTGATCAAGGTCCTTAATCCCTAGCTCCATGGCACTTGCTACTACAGGTGGCTGCCCTTCGCTACCAAGCTTGCTCTCACCTGCATGCATGTCTGTGTGTCATGGAGAGCAAGATAGGGTAGGTGAAAAGAGAAATTTCCATCCATCCATTATCTACCACTTATCTGGAGTTAGGTCAGGGGGGCAGTAGTCCCCACAGGGATCAATAATGTATTATTATTATAAGAAGTAGAAAATTTTATTAACAGTATAAAACATCCCCCATGAAACCACCTTATTGTGATGGAGAGGTTTGTGTGCCTCTGTGATCCTACAAGTTTGTGGGGAGCAATTGCCCCTGGTATGGTCTCATAGAGCAAATTGGTTCCAGGTGAGCGGGCAGTCTAAGTGCAATTCACATAGACCCCATGACAAGTACATTAGAAAAAAGATGTGACCTTGCTTGAACTGGGAAGACCAGGGTCCCACCCTGGAGCCAGACTGGGAAGGGAGCTCACATCCAAGTGCCACACCCGCTCGACTTGGGCTTAGGTCTGTCTTCAGCTGACGTGACGTGGAGCGAGATCTGCTGGCAGCTGCAAGGGTGGAGTATAAACTGACTGCAGCCAAGTCGGACAACTTCTACACCTCATAGTGTAGGAGACCTGACTGCAATGGCGTAGAAGGGTGTAGATAAATCTATACAAATATCACCTGCGTGCACATTACTACTTTTACAATAACCAACTCCTGATCCAAACTGTTAGTAGTGAAATAAAATAAACTATTGTGTATAGTGGCCCTGTGTAAAAAGATAGCTGCCAGGGAAAAGGTGAAATACTTGTATTTCAAGGATTCAAAGTTTGTCATGTACAGAGTACATTGCAATTCTTACTTGAATGCCGTCACAGATTGGACCATTAAAGAAATAAATCATCACAAAATTGCAGTAACTAACAATAAATAAACCACTAACTTACGTATACTATTAGAGCATTTATGTAATTTATTTAAACTTAATTTTACCAGGTAAATGAACTGAAAACCAGTTCTCACTGCTTTACGTGCTTTTCGGGAGAAATACCAGATAACGCATCGGAACTTCCTGGGATACAAAGGTCATGCGTGTAACTAAACTCTTAAGCCAATAAGAGCAAAGTTGTGTCATAATGGAGGTGGTTCCAGTTTGTGCAGCCAGTTGAGAGGTGCTGCACGATCTGTCTTAAGTTGTCTTGTTCTCGCGAGGATTTTGTACTGTGTGACATGATGACACGTGGTGACGTTTTGCAGCAACGGACAAGAAAATCTAACCATGATTTGGCATTTTTTTAAGTAAGTGTTTTTTTGTTTGGTTTAGATACTTTTCTACCTCAGAATTTTAAAAAGTTTTTAAGAGACCAATAATAGAGGCAGATACTTGTTGCAGTCAGTCCTGTCCTGTTTTATTTTGTTTGCCCTTTAACATATTTGTAATATTCTACTGTTTTGCTCATTGTTACATTATTATATGGTTTTGTTCATTTGAGCTATGTTTCTTTGAATACTTAAATCAATAACCTTTTATAATTTTAAGGGAATTTTGTATGTAAACGGTAAAATTTGTTGGAAAGTAAACAGTATTAGTAAACAAATATTTATTTAAATGTATTCATTCTATATGTCAGAATAGGGTTGTTTTTATTATTTTGATTATTACATTATTACATAGAACAGCATTGTGAAACTATAATATTGATAATTATCAGTATCGGTCAATACAGGATTTTTTTTTTTTTTGCCATATCGCCCAGCTATAGGTAATATATAATGTTCAGTTTCATCTTATTTTGTGTTTTTATGGTATTTGCCGTTGAGTTTGAATATCTTCCAAGAACTTATACACAAGTGGCAAATGCTTAAAATGCCCCACAATTTTTTGCCCACTGTCAAGAGTGTCACTTACAATTAGCAGTACTACAATAGCAACCCCTCCTGTATCACAAGCTGTACCAAGTGTGCAAAACAGCCCAAGCTATCAACTCCCAAATCATCCATTGATTGCTGTTTTATTATTACTCGCATTTTTATGCAAATTTGCCACTAAACTCTTTCCACCTTTTAAAGCTTTTGTTTTTACAAAGATTGCAAATCATTGTGCAAGTAGTTGTTCTCAAAGCGTGAAATACTTCCAGATCGTCACCCTCTTATCTGATATTTTTACACTCCCCCTACTGCAAAGGATATGCATGATGTCACAGCACTCACACCGATTGAGTGGCAGAAATACTCAGTGGCAGCATTGGCATTGATAGCCTTCTTGAAGACATTTGATGGGCTGCTGGAAGGTGCCCCCTCTGAAGGTTTCATAGTTCTGCTAGGGGACTTTAACACTTACGTGGGTAGCAACAGTGAAACCTGTGATTGGGAGAAATGGCCTGCTCATTCTGAACCAGAGTGCTGTTCTGTTATTGGATTTCTTTGCTAACCACAAGTTGTCCATAATGAACACCATATTTAAACATAAGTGTGTTCGTAAGTGCACCTGGCACCAGAGCATCCTAGGTCACAGTTCGGCGATCGGTTTTGTAATTGTATCATTGGATCAGTGTCTGCATGTTTTGGACACTTGGGTGGAAAGAGGAGCTGATCTGTCAGCTGATCACCACCTGGTGGTGAGGTGGATCTGATAGCTGGGGAAGATGCCAAATAGACTTGATAGACCCAAGTGAATGTGTGCTAGGAGCTAGGTGGAGGCCTCTGTGTGGGAGATCTTCAACTTGCACCTCTGGCAGAACCTCCTGCAAAAAAAGAGGCCTTCCTAGCTTGGTTAGCTTATGGGACCCCTGAAGTAGTTGACAGGTATTGACAGGCCAATCAGAATGTGGCCCTGCAGTACTGAAGCAAAAACTCAGATGTTGCCAAAGTTTGGTGATGCCATGGTGATTTAAAAGATTCTGGCAAACCATATACACCCACCAGTCCCTGTCTACAGCAAGGATGGAGAACTGTTGGCCTCAAATAGGGATTTACTCACCTGGGGGAAGGAATATTTCAAGGACCTCCTGAATCCCACTGATGTTCCTTTCTTGGAGGAAGTAGGCCTGGACTTGCCGTTCACAAGGGTTGAGGTCTCTGAAGTAGTCAGTGTTCAGTGGTCAGACTCCTCGGGTGGATGACATTTGCCCTGAATTCTTGGTAGCTCTTGCTCCTGTTGGCCGACATGTCTCTTCAACATTGTGTTGAGGTTCAGGACAGTACCTTTGAATTGGCACACTGAGATGGTGGTGCCAATCTATAAGGAAGGAGTATGTTTTCCAACTTGCGATCCCTGAAATGATCCCCACTTCTCAGCCTCTTTGGGAAGCTCTAAGCTTGGGTATTGGAGAGGAGGGTCCATCCTTTGGTCTAACCTTGGATCCAGGAAGAACAATGCAGATTTCATTCTGGTCATGGAATGCTGGACCAGCTCTTTACCCTAACAAGGATACCAGAGGATTTTGTGGGAGCTTGGCTAACCATTCTACATGTTTTGTGAACTCAAAAAAGGCATATAATCATGTCCCTGTGGGGGGTGCTACGGGGTCTGTTGTTGCGGCCATCAGGTCCCTGTTTAAGTGGAGTGAGAGTTTGGTTTGCATCACCAGTAGTAAGTCAGACTTGTTCCAGAGGGGTGTTGGACTTTGCAAGAGCTGTCAGGATGAGGATCAGCACCTCCAAGTCTGAGGGCATGGTGCTCAACATGTGAAGCAGCTAAGTATCTCAGGGTCTTGTTCAATAGTGAGGGAAGAAGGAAGCATGAGATTGACAGGCAGGTCGATGCAGCACTGGCAGTAATACAGAAACTGTACAATTCTGTTGAGGTAAAGAGAAAGCTGAGCCAGAAGGCAAGACTTTCAGTTTTCTAGTCGATCTATGTTCTTACCCTCACCTTAAACAAGGTGTCTGGGCTCAGCCTTATAGTGAGGTATAGGAGCTCGGGCATTTGGGAGGAGCTCAAAGTAGAGCCACTGCTCCTCTGCATCAAAAGGTGCCAGCTGAGATGGTTCAGGAATCTGTGTAGGAAGTCTCCTGGATGCCTTCTTGACTTTCAGTCATGTCCTATTTGGAGGAGACTTTTGGGTAGGACATTTTAGAAAGGTTATGTATCAGTTGGCCTAGGAATCCCTTGGTATTCTTCAGTTGGACCTGGAGGAGGTGTTGAGAGGGTGGTCTGACATCCTTGCTTAAACTTCTGCTCCTGCGACCCAACCTTGGATTAGTGACAGAAGATGGATGGATGGATGGATGGATGGGTGAATGAGGAAATGTTCATAGTTAGAATATGATGAAGAGAAAAACGGTATGACTTGCAGACTTTGCATAAACCATAGCAATAGTGATGCTCTCACTAGAAAAGAGTTTAGAAACTATATGTGCTAACTGAGGAGCCTATAAATAAGCTGGTTATTGAATTCATAACTGAGTACTTAGTGCAAGTTGTGGCAGATATAACTAATTAAAAACAGCCAGCAGTTTTACGTGCATTGAAAGCTAATTTCTGGATAGCAAAAGAGGATCTAATAACTAAATTTGAATGCTTTGTCACTGGGGTTGCAGCAGTATATGATTTAATGGTAAATAATGATAAATTCTTTATTTGCCATTTGCACACGTGTGAGTACAGTTACATTGAAATTCTTCTCTTTGCATACCCCATCTTGCTCTCCTTAGCTGTGGTGTTACAGTGCAGGGTCAGCCAGGGCAGCACCACTGGAACGGCGGGTTAAGGGCCTTGCTCAAGTGCCCACTGACATGTGACTTTTCTGCTGAAGCTTGAAACTGATCATCTGATCAAGTTAACAGAGACTGGGGTGAGCCACTCACCGCCCACACATGAGTGCATTGACTGCATTTTCACAATTTGATAGCCATCTCGGCAAATATCACGGTTTTATTATATACAGTATTTCAGAATTATTATTGTCAGTTGAGGTTGACCTTTTAGTGTAATAAAAACGAAAGGATTTTTTGGTTGAGCAAACACTTTCTCTAGCTGAAACTTTTTTTTCCTGGTGCCATTGAATTGGAGTGTTAAATGTCTGCAACAATTGCGAAATATACTGAACTTAATATTTCAGTTCAGACTGCAGTATACCAAAATACACTGGATAGCAGCAATTTCAACTAAGGAAAATACACTGCCTGGCCAAAAAAAAAGTCGCCACCTGGATTTAACTAAGAAAATAGGTACGAGCCTCCTATTGGATAATTGCTGCATGGGCGATAACTTGTTGCCAGCTGAAGGATAATTTAAGCCCAACTAGTGCAATGAGTTGCTTCTCATTTCTTAAACAACCATGTCGAAAGACACATCTCGTGGTCGTGGAAAAAGAGTCTGTTCGAGAAGGGTCAAATCACTGGCATGCATCAAGCAGAGAAAAATCTAAGGAGATTACAGAAACTAGTAAAATTGCGTTAAGAACTGTCCAGCACATTATTAAACACTGGAAGGATAGTGGGGACCCGTCGTCTTCAAGGAAGAAATGTAGCCGGAAAAAGATCCTGAATGATCGTGATCGGTGATCACTTAAACGTTTGATGAAATCAAATCGAAGAAAAACAACAGTAGAAGTCAGGGCTGTGTTTAATAGTGAAAGTAAGAGCATTTCCACATGCACAATGCGAAGGGAACTCATGGAATTGGGACTGAACAGCTGTGTAGTCATAAGAGAACCGCTAATCAGTGAGGCAAACCAGGAAAAAAGGCTTCAATTTGCTAGGGAGCATAAAGATTGGACTTTGGAGCAATGGAAGAAGGTCATGTAGTCTGATGAGTCCAGATTTACCCTGTTCCAGAGTGATGGGCGCATCAGGGTAAGAACAGAGGCAGATGAAGTGATGCACCCATCATGCCTAGTGCCAACAGTACAAGCATGTGGGTACAGTGCTATGATCTGTGTTTGCTGCAGTTGGTCAGGTCTAGGTTCAGCAACAGTATGTGCTCCAAGAATGAGGTCAGCTGACTACCTGAATATACTGAATGACCAGGTTATTCTATCAATGGATTTTTTTCTTCCCTAATGGCACAGGCATATTCCAAGATGACAATGGCAGGATTCATTGGGCTCAAATTGTGAAAGAGTGGTTCAGGGAGGATGAGACATCATTTTCACTCATGGATTGGCCAACCATGAGTCCAGACGTTAACCCCATTGAGAATCTTTGGGATGTGCTGGAGAAGGCTTTGCGCAGTGGTCAGACTCTGTCATCATCAATGCAAGACCTTGGTGAAAAAATAATGCAACACTGGATGGAAATAAATCTTGTCACATTGCAGAAGCTTATCAAATGGTTTACCATAAACACCAATTCTCACTAAACAAAGCTACCACTAGTTTGACGGTTACTGTAGACAATATGGTTTACCATAAAATGGCAGGATGAATGGATTGGTCTGTACCAGAAAATGTAATGCGCTGTACGCTTGCTCAAAAATGCAGTTGCGCAAATTGCAAACTGGGCAGGTGGCGTGGATCGCATACTGACATGGTAGAAGAGATTTGGCTTGATGGCGCCAGGTGCCAAGTATGACTGGCATCCGATTAAGAAAGGAGATGCACATAGGCATGTGGCATTCTCCATTTAGTTGCATTTTTTCAATACCAATAATAAGCAAATGTACATGGTATGATATACCATGGTATAAAAACTGATGGCTACCATGAAACCAGTATATTACTGCAACACTACTTGTCCCCCTGTTGCACCAATTGACTCTGTATGCATGTGAGACTGTGACATTCATTTCTGACACAGTAGAAGAAGCATTCATCCAGATCTCTTGCACATGTCCGAAAGAAGGTTGAAAATAGTCATCCGGTCTCCAGTTGTCAGTCTGTTGTGTTGTCTTAACATTGCTGATGTATCCATTACCAAGAAACCGAGTGTGTGCATTGTAGGGTTATTAATGTGAAGTAGAAGAAAAAAGTAAATCCCTGAAAGTCGTTCAACATGTTGAGTTACATTGAAGAGTTTGCAGTTTAAAGACCAGCCTTTATGCGAGTGTCCTTTTAGTCCTATGGCCCATCTATTTAAAAATGCCACATGTCTGATGGGCCATTCAGTCTCATATTTTGAGAATCTTGGCTATCTGCAAGTTATTGTGATGTTCTTGTACATCATTCAGACATACTTTTTCCAACCTAAAGTGTGTATGTTTCATCCCTGTCTTACAGTTGCAGACAGATTCTTGCAGGTAGGAGGCCAATAAGGGTTATGTTACATGATGACCTCACCAGGTCATGGAAATAAGAGCGAGAATTCCAGCAAGGTGTTGCAGGCAGATTAGACAAGGGTGGTTTCTGTAATGAGAATTACTCCCTTTGGTGTGTACTTTGGATTGTAAGACTGCAGACTGTTTGCATGCCCATAAAGCTATATAACACACTACGTTAAAGGAGACCTATTATGCTTTCTCCTGTCCTTTAAAGACAAGAGATGCAGTGGTACATGTACCATTGTTTGCTTTTTGACTTTCGTCTGGAATACACAGTGAGGCTGAGTAAATTTCCTGATATGGGTGAAACCTAAATTCGCAAGTAGGTGTTCAACATAGAACATTATGCTAATTGTGAGTTGGTTATGGCTAATGCTGGAGAGCTCAACCACCCTCCCACATCGCTTAAATCAGACATCTGGGAACATTTTGGTTTCCAAATAAATCGCGCCAGCACCATAAGGAGTATTTGATAAGGGAAAGATTGCCTGTCTATCTTACCAAATTTGGATATGTTGCTGGAAACGCATCCCACCTACTAACTCATTTGAGACAATATCATCTCAATGAATGTATGTTTCTGCCTTACTCCTGTCAATCTCTGCAAGTTGCTTTGAGGTCAGGCACGGACATTGTGTTTGGGGGTCATGCACCGCTCAAAGAACGAATTTTGTGACGCGAACATGCTTCAATCTTTTATTGGCTAGGACGGGGGTCAGCAATCTGCGGCTTGCGAGCCACATGCAAGTCTTTTACCACGTGGCTGCAGCCCTTCTCACAACGATATACAGATTTATTTTCATGTGTTAACATATAATACTTTTGTAAAGAGAAATCATTTATTTATGGGTTAATATTATTTATTGTTTAGATATTTCTTTAGCTATATGGGAATCGGGCTGTCTATTGCACACTTCTGTTACGTCTTAACTGCATAATTTATATGTTCCTCAGTGATTTGCAAAAAACGAGATCTCTGGTTAAATCGTATGCTTTCGGGGGTTTTCTTAAGCACCTGAGGTTGGATGTATGCTTCAGTGTTTATTGGGATTTCTAATACTTTCTTATACTTTTTGTAGAAAATTGTCACCACGGACGCATGGCTGGGCGGCTCGGTGGTACAGTGGTTAATGCTGCTGCCTCACAGCATGAAGGTCCTGCTTTCGGTCCCGGGTCATTTTTGTGTGGAATTTGCACGCCCTCCCTGTTTTGCTGGGGTTTCCGGCCTATAGTTGTGTGAGTGTGTGCGCACTGTGGTGTGTAGGGGACTGCCCAGTGTTGGTTCCCGTCTGTGCCCATTGTTCCCCTGATAGTCTCCGGTACCCTCCATGACCCCAGGATTAAGCGGTTTCAGAAAATGGATGGATGGACACGCCACCCGATCTTGTATCATCAGTGTGGCAGCATTTTAGCTTTCTAGTAATCACAAATGAAAATAGGAAGAAAAGCACACACAAGACAAAAACTGTGTGTAAACATTGTAAAAGACTGATAACATACACAAATAGCACACTGAATATGCTTCAGCATGTCCACAGGCACCTCAATGAGCTGAGTGAATATTATTAAAAGGGCAAACCAGTATTTTATTCAATTTCAGTTGCACCGTTAAGAAGATTACATGTTTTGCACAGTTTAGAAAGACAAGGGAATATTTTTGAATAAATTTGTCTGCAGCTCATTCTGCTAAAAAAACCGTGAGAACATCGCATCGTGAACTCAGACTCATGGATCGTATCGAATCGTGAGTTGAGTGTATCATTCCATCCATAACAGATGCTTCTCTACTTATGAACATTCAACTAGAGGTGGGCGATAAATCGATTTTATTGATTAATTCGAATTTACAGTTCAGGACGATATGTTTTTATGAAAATCAATTTTATTACTTAATTTACACGCGAGCGCCAAACGCGGAAGTAACGCGACGCACTGTTCTTTACAGGTACATTAGCTTAGCGCACCCAAACACTGTAGCAGATTCACAAACAACATGCCAATGGTTCAGGTTTACTCCGTCGAATACAGACCAAACAGGTCCTCTTTGCAAAGTCTGTTTAAAAACTGTTGCAACCAAAGGAAGCAGCACGACAAATTTATTCCTGCACCTAAAGCAGAGGCACACAGCAAAGTGGGAAACGTACAGCTCCACAAAACCAGCACAACATCCAAAGTTAAGCAAACAACCGTCCCTGACACGTTTTCGAACTGTGTGCCATATGATAAGAATGGGATTCAGTGGAAGGCGATAACGAACGCTGTTGTGATGTATATTGTAAAAGACATGATGCCCATATATTCTGTGGAATAGCCAGGATTCATTAACATGCTAAAAGCTTTTACAAGTTTCTAAAAGTGTTTACAATGGCGTGGTCTGCCATTTCACTTACAAGCATCTTTCTTGGCTTGTCATATTGTAAGTTGTGAGAATGCACTTTAACTCTAAAAAAAATACCAACAAACTAAAATTAAGACTTGTTTTGAACCATTTATTTGTCATCTGTAGTTTGATTTTGAGTAGGGGAGGGGAAAATTTATTAAAATTGAAAATCAGATTTATTGTGAAAAAATATCTGAGATCTTATCTTTATTTTTAGGATATATCGCCCAGCTCTACTTTCAACTTGTAAACTTTCAGGCAAACATAGAGGACTGTAAATCCAAATTGTGTTCATTGGGCTCCCGTTTCCTGTCTGCAACATCATCTTTTTTTTCTGCATGCCAATTCCACCTAGTACGACTTCTGGCCACTACTCCCGCCGCACAGTAGCGTAGTATGCGTTCTTTGTGCTTGCATATATCCTTAAAACGATGTTGAATAATGACTTACGAACATTTCAAGTTACGAATGGCCATTCGGAACGTAACCCGTTTGTAAGTAGTGGAGCGTCTGTACATACACATAGACAAAAGTAGGGATACTTAGCCGTTACTTACCCAGACCACTGTGCACTGGGACACAGTCATGCCGGAACAGAAATAGGCCTTTGCCAAACTGTTCTGACAAAGTTGGAAGCATAGAATTGCCCAAAATATCTTGGTATATTGAAGCTTTAAGAGTTCCTTTCACTGGAAGTAAGAGACCTAGCACAAGCCCTGAAAAATAACCCCATACCATTATCACTTATCCACCAGGAATTACAGTTGGTAGAGTGTAGTCAGGCAGTCCACTAAACCCATATTCATCCATCAGACTGCCAGACAGAGAAGCTTGGTTTGTCACTCCACAGAACATGTTTCCACTGCTCCAAGGTCAAGTGGCAGTGTCTAGTGTTCTTTACACCACTCCATGTGACGCTTGGCATTGGGCTTGGTAATGTGAATCTTGCATGCAGGAACTCAGGCATGGAAGACCATTCCATGAAGCTCCCCGTGCACAGCTCTTGAGCTGGGGGTAATGCATTTTAATGACATTTGGAACTCTGTGTCAGTGGAGCATTGCTGACTATGCACCTCAGCACCTCTAGGTTAATCTCTTAAACAAAAGATAATTGGAGTCAGGAGTTGGCAAACCTGGATTCCCATCGATGAAATGAGATTGGAAGTATTGGTTAGTGCTACTTTGACTTATCAAGAGCCCTTAAATGTTTTGAGTTTGCTGTTCACAAGAATCATCAGCTGTTGTGAACCATTCATTGTATGTAAAGATATGTTCTCTGGTGCTGTAGGTTGTGCTGTAGGTTATCAAACTTGTGTATGATACCAGCCTAATGCTAACCGTATACTTCAGATGAAATCAATTTTATTTGTGCTAATCCCACTCACTGTCCATGATTGGCTAATTTAAATGAAATGCTGCAGGATTGATCATCAGCACAAATTATGCAGTTACTAGCATGCTTTGGACCCCACCGTGCTGCACTTTAAATGAATGTGTATTTATGCCTGTTAATTGTAAATGTTAGAACCGTGGAGTGTGCATGCTTCATTAGCAAGTAACTGTGAGTGTCCTGTAAATTGTTAGTTTTCCTGTCTTTGCTACTGCTGGTTGCTAGCTGTTATGGAGAGCTACTTCCATTTTAAAAGAGCGGTCACGTCCTTTATTACAATCACTCACACCCTTGATACAATTCTTTTATTTTTGCTCTGTATGAGGGTGTGCTGCACTGAAAACATTATCCCGACCATTGGCAATTCACCCGCCAGATATTTGGCATGCTAAATATCTAGACTTCGGTTACTTACAATCCTGTAGGTGTGAAAAGTGTTGTGGCTGGCAATGAGCTACAGCCAATGAGAGAACAAGACATGGGGTGAGGTGAAACCTGAGGCAAGAGTTTAAAAAGGTGTTATAAATGTGTAAGAAGTTCAGTTTTAGAAAGTGTTCAGCTGTATATGTTAAATATATTGAATATGACATTTAAATGCCAGGTCACTAAAGACCTAAGGTATCTGATACTGTATCCTGAAAGTTCTTTGTATACGAGGGTTAATTTACCACGTGTTTGTAAATGTAGAGCGTATGTGTCTGTCAATAGATTACAGTGGTACAACAGTTTGTAGTGCGTTGACACTAGTTGATCTCCCAGTGTGATTTTGTAACAAAACGCAATTTGGAGAATAGACTAACTCCTGGTGAAAGGTCTTGTTCTGCTTGACTGTCGCTGATCAGTCATATGGTTTGTAATCTACAACGACTTCAAAACTCCAGATTACAAGATAAGTTGTGTAGGGTGAACAGTGCAATGACTACCTTAAAATGTAGGAAAATAATACATCCATTTCAAACAAATTAATTGTCACTGCCCACATGTATTCTGTACTTCTCCCGTACATTGACATGGATGTTAAGCTACAAATCCCTTGATGGTAGGACCTTCTGAAGTTTCTGGTGCAACAAGCATGACGATGGTGGAGGAGGTTGTAATAATGTACTTGTTAATTAAGAAAGGCCGCTTAAGATTTCACACCAAATTGTAAGGAACCCTCAGGGTCCTGAAAAGAAGGAGCTTCTGTCCTCAGGCCATCAGACTTTATTGTCAATAGTCATTAAACTTCACCAAGCACTTTATTGGAGCTATGTTACACATATCTGGTCTTCTTTTAGAGTGAACCAAAGTGTACCAAAATGCCATGCCACAGAATAGCAGGAATTTCAAATGGTGGAAATGTTCATATTTATAGTCCATATATGGGATATTTTGGTAATTGTGTTGATCCAAAAACTGGGAATAGACTATCAGAGAGTTCTGAAATCAAGCAAATGAACACTTAAAAGGACAGGTAAAGAAAATGGATTTTCTTCAGTCAGTGGAATCATTTACAACAGTTCTCACTAAACAATAAAGACAACATGGTTTGCCATAAAATGGCAGGATGAATGGATCAGGTAGTGCCACAATATGTAATGCAGTTTATACATGCTTGGAAATGAATGCGCAGGCGTGCAATTTATAAATCAGCCTGGTGGTATGGATCAGTAGTGACATAGTGGGAGAGATTTGGCAGGATGGTGCTAGTCGCCAAGTCTGACAGGCAGCCAATTGGGCAAGGGGATGTACAGATGAGATTCTCTAAGTTGCATTGTTTTCAATACCAGTAAAAAGCATGTGTACTGTACATGATTTTACAACCATCAATTTTCATGTCGTGGTATACTGTGAAACTGGTATACCACTGCAACCTTACCCATAACACAACCTTGGATTCCTTGGTCTTAAATTCTCTGTTGAATCACATAGCATGGTCCAGGTTGGTCGAGGAGATTACTGGAGAGCATTTCTGATTATTACTTTGAGACTTTCCCCCAACTCCTCGGGATAGTGTCATCTGGTCCAATTCCTCTATCAATCGCCTCAGCCAGTGGGTTGGTGGTCCTGGATAAGTCCCCAAATTGTCATGAAAATTTTCTCAATCATAGGTCAGACAAGGAGAGGCTGAGTATATATGGAATCCTCCTGAAATGTATATACACAAGGAATAGGTAATTCCTTGGTTACTGTAGAATGTCTTCCTCTTCAACTATTGGCTAAGAGTTTGACCACAGGCATTAAGCTATTCTCAGGATTTTCTATTTGCCCTTTCAGTTACTAGACCACTAGGTGTCTTGACCTATTTTCCACCCTTAGTTCTGCAGATTATTCTCTGAGGATGTGGTTTCTTTCTGTGCTATAAAAGCAAGGATATGAAAACACCTTTTGTTAACGTTAGTAGGTTTGGTGATATGCCAGTAATATCTAAATTTATTTCACACACTGAATTCTTGTATGTTTAATTCTCATGTAGTTGCATTAGGACTCAGTGTATTGTTTTGTATTTTGTATCATCTATCCTGTTAATCCATTCCTAGAAACAGCCTTTGATTGCCCTAACCTAAAATTTTTGTGACATTGAAAATAACAGGCATATTGCTAATTTACCTTTTAATAGTAAAGATTTTATGTTGATTTAGCTAATATTTTTGGCCAAAGTGAAGTGCTACATATTCTTGTCAACCTGGTTCCAAATCTGTATGGATACAAAGTCAAGTCACCTGGGTTCAGACGATTCTTTGACTTTGAAAGTTCATCAGCTAATCTCAGAATGACCTATTTCAGATGGATTTGGTATCAATGTCCTACTGCTAAGCCTAAGGTGGCTGTGTACCTCATGGAATCAACGTCATTATAGAAATGCAATTCTATATTAGGGGTGATCACAGGAGTGATCGAGGGTTTGTTGCACCGCCTGTGCAGAGTCCCCAAGGTGAACTTTTTCATTTGTTCTGATTCCTTGTTGTGGCAGGTTGTTTGTCGTGGAATGTGTTTCGTTAGCATGTTACTGTGTCGTGTAAATTGATGGTTTTCCTGTCTGTGCTACTGTTAGTATTAAACCAGTTTAATAGAGTTGTCATCTTCTTAAAATGTCACGGACTCAATAAAATGTTTTTTACATCCCCTTTCCCATATGTCTGCTGCGTCGAAACATGGTGCACCATTTAGGATTGTCTCATAAACAAGGTGGTGTTATTTTAATTATGCAACACCATTGTTCTCTTTTTATGCGATGTACCACAGGTATCTGTCCTAGGTTGATTATGCTTTGTGTACTCTTATGCATTTAACTAAGAGACTGATAAAATGAGTATTGGTTTTCTGCTGATGACAGTGCAATCAGTATCAAATAAATTCTGGTTGTCCTGTTACTGATTTGCAAAACGTCACATTAAAATTATCTCGTTGTGCTGTATTTTTCATAAATATTTTTTGTATTTCTCTTCCATTTTCTCATAGCCTAGATGCTGATCTGAAGATCTGAAGCGGTGAAAAAAGAAGAAAAGATCTGCATCTAGATTGTAGTCAAAATATGGGTATAAAACGTTCAGTTCATCAGATTTTTTCTGGCTTAAATTTGAGGCTCATTAGATAGTCATTTGAAGTTAAGAAGACACAAACATAGTTTCAGATTTAAGGCTGACTTGAATAACTCTTAGTGTTATCTCTTGAAGAACAAGAAGACGGAGATGGATCAGCTGAGCTAATATGGTCTTAATTTTGTGAGCACATGAAGTGTTCTAAATTATTTTGGTATTGATGTGTTTCATTCCCTATACATGATAATGTTAGTCTAGCCATAGGATGAAAATGAGGTGAAGACTGGAGTTCACACTGCAAGTACTTCTTTAGACAAAATGGCAATTATCAATCTCCTTTTTAGTGCGAGTTAAATTGCATACATGGAGTCATGATGGGATTATGTTTTTATTCTTTGTAACTCTCATGCTACCTCTGTGTTTGAGAATTTCTAATGTGAACATTATCACTGTCTGAAAAGGTTTTGGTTTTTTTGACATTACGCAATGGTCTGAAGTACATTCTTACATTCTTTTTATATAGTCTTCAGATTAATTGGTGTATTATGACAAAATGGAAATTTTAGACCAGTGAAACATTTATATTGTGTTCTTTCTATACATTATACTTAAAACCATAACATCGATCGATATATAGTGTACATTAAGTGCTGTTTCCTAAACCTGATCTTGTGATACTATTGTACCTCCTTGAAATTACCCAAGAAAAAATGGAATACCCCATTGTGGATTATAACAACTGCAGTGAACCAGTTGGGGGAGCAGCAGCTTTCATCTGCACTGAATGTGGCGATGGCTTCAGCCATTATCCTGACCTTTTGAATCATATGGTGACACATGGGCCAGTGGATACCTTCTCCTTAGATTGTCCCCCAAATGGCTTTGGAGCACCTCTTGAGTTTGCACTTCATGAAAATGGCATGCTAACAGTTGTAGATAGATCTGTAGAATTGAACTATTTACCTGCCAATGATAAATCTCCACCCCCAAATATAGTTTGGAGTCAGGCTTCCACACAGGAGTCCCAGCCGTGTCCTGTTACATCACCTACAGAAGATGAACCTCTTGAGTCTCAGCCTCCATTAGTGTTGCCAGTCAGCCAGCCTCCTACATCTCAAATTACACCTGTAATTCTATCTTCAACTAAGGAAGTACAGTCCTATAGTGAATCCATTAGTCGAACTCTAGTTTCCTCTCGCTCTGCTCGTTTTCGATGTGAAACATGTGGCCAGTTATTTAACACAAGGGCTGGTTTACAACGACATCAGCGCTACAGGACCTTAGACCAGGGATTTAAATGTACTTTGTGCTGCAAGGTCTTTAGTGAACGAGAGGAACTGCGTCAACACCTTCAAGAACATGCACATGAGCGATTTTACAGCTGTGGACACTGTGGAAAACGATTCCTCAATCAAGAGACTCTTCATGCTCATCAGGAAGAACGGCACAGCAAAGCAGCATCCAAGTCCTCAAAGACCTCTAAAGAGGGTCCGGAAAATAGCACTGGTAAAACGTACCCCTGCAAGTTATGTGGGCTTCGGTTTTTTTGGCTCTCTGATTTACAGAGTCACTTGCTCAGTCATGCTCAAGGAAAAGTAGTGTCCCATGCTTGTACTACACCAACTACCAAGAGACAACCTCAGCAGGATGAAAAAGCACGTGATAGTTTACCTAAAATTGGCTTGTCTAAATATACAAATCAGCGTCGGGATTCTGCCTCCAGTCTGAATACACCATTTAGACCATACCGCTGTGGATTGTGTGGGATTCGCTTTCAGCAGTTATCTGATCTTAAGTTGCACCACCTCTCACATCATACTCAAGAAGACTTTTTAAGCCCTGAACCAGAACCTAAACCTAAACATGTCCAAAGTGGAGCAACAACAAGACAACAGACCCAAAGTAGTCCACCAGCAAAAGAGCCAAAGCCACGAGGAAGGCCTCCACGTGGGAATCAAGCAAATCACAATGCTCGTGTATATCCTTGCAAACTGTGCCACCGTGTATTTGTGCATTCCAGTAGTTTGTCTCGACACATGAGATACCACAAAGGAACTTTGCATACTTGTGTTTACTGTGGGAGGCACTTCCCACAGCGCTGTGATGTAAGGAGGCACATAGCAATGTATCATAATGCACAAGGAACACAGTCTAAGGCTGAGACGGAAAAAGCAGTTGCAGAAAGTAGAAGGGACCTACATTTGCAGCAGCCTCAATTAAAGCCATATATACAACCTCAAATAAGGCAAGCAAAAGAAATAGAAAAAGGTACATCAGACAAAAGAAAGGATAACAGTAATTATTCTTGTGGAAAGTGTGGAAAGATTTTTTTAGATTCTTCCGAGCGGGATAAACATGGTTGCAACAGTCAGCACCCCTTAGATGCCAAAGAGGCACAGACTCCTTCCAAACCTCGGGTGACCTTCCAGTGTAGTGTTTGCGGTAAAGGATTTGGGTTGCTTTGTGTTTACCAACGTCACCAGCGTTATCACAGACGGGAGCTTTCTGGTGAGATACACAAGTGTCCACGCTGTCCAAGACGTTTCCGTCAGTCATCTTCATTAATACGCCATCTCGAAACTCACCAAAGTCATTCTCCACAAGATGATGATAAAGATGTGCAAACATCTACCACTTTGCGTGGTCAGGATCCTGCCTTAGTTTTGGAACATGACAATGAAGATCTTGAGGATGAAGAATACTTGGAAGAAGAGGAGGCTAATGGAAGTATCGCAGCTGAAGTGCTGTATGAATGCACAGAATGCACCCAGACTTTCTCTTGTTTGGTGACATTCCTGCAGCACCAGAGTGCCCATGGCTCAGATAGCCTTGCATAATGGAGTTCCCAAAACAATGTCTTGTGAAGTGTGTGTGACTTATAAAACTAATTATGTTCATGAACTGTTTCTTCTGGCATTCACAGTCAACCTAAAATCAAAAAGATGAACAATGATGACACTTCTGACAGAGGAAAGTTATAAAAAGGTTCCACAAGTTTGACATTTTTCAGATGACTTTTTGTATTGTTGAAGTTTGTTTTGCTTGGGTTTGTCAGTACTGTTATAGAAGGTTATCTGATTCCAGTTTGGATCAATATGAATCTGTATAGTTCTATAGATTCCAAGTATCTGGTAGTTTTGGAACTACTGAAGATGAATTGGATTTGGAGAAAAAGATGTGTATTTGTCATGACTTGGTCTTTTCTACTTAAACCCAATTGGAAATGTACGTAATATTGTGGATTTCCAAAACGTTAAGAATATTGGCATACATCTTTGCAGGATTTTGTCTGAAAGGTCCTTTATTAGAGGATCATCTTACATCTGTTATGGGTCTCTTCAGCTGTGATATCAGTTTTTAAAAATGACACTTTCATAGTAACATTATAAATGCTGATGTCCAGTTACTGTTATTCTTTCTAAGCCAGTTGTCTGTTAGCTGTGTTATATTTACAAACCCTAAACATTTCTAATCAGATTAAGCTGCAAATTCCCATTGTATCCATCAGTTCCTGGGAGTTTGTCCTAGGAACATTCATTTTATATGCATTTCCATCTTTGATTATTTTTTTGTTTGTATGAATTTGTTTTGAACTGGTATTTTGACAACTGCTATTAAGTTTTAACAATAGTTAAACTGAAAAATAAACTGCAGAAATTTGCAGAATTCTCTTGCCCCTATTTTAACATTCACACATTATCATGTCACCTACCCCCAACCCAACTCTCAACCCTATAAATATACATTTTTTAATTCTGCTATTTAATTTAAAAATGAACATCCAAGTAATAGGTGGTACTCTTGAAAATGGGTCCTTGACAGCTACAACTAACTTGCACACTTTTCTTGTATTGAACTATATTCCATCTCGTATTTCAATGGTAATTACCCTTTTTCGTCACCCATATAAAATTCTTATATCATCCTTCATCACAGTTCAAGATTAAACACATATTTGGTACTGGTTGTCACTAATATCAAATAGCAAAGTGCCATTTGTGGTTTTTTTGTGTGTGTTTTTTAGTGTTACATCAAATTTGCATTTTTGAGGACCAGAGGCACTGAATTTTTTTTTTACTTTGTGGGCAACAGAGAAAGACTACTCAAAAGGCTTTTATTTTGAGATACATCAATGACAGAATGTAGTTTTTACATTTTTTCATTGCCAAATATGAATCAATGTATCCTTCCTCCAGAAATGTTATGTGCCATTACAATTAAATAAATGTTCGCTTTAATATCAGCCCATGAAACGTTTTTGATTTTTTTTCTTTTTTCCCCATTGTTTAATAAATAGAAATAATAGAATTTACGTTTCTTAATGTAAAATGATTGCCAGTGGAGTCATTAATTTGACCCAGGCTTGTGTCTTAATGTAGTTTATCCTGCAACAAATATTTCGTTGAAGTGGTCATTTCACACTCTTGAAAAACCTCTAGGAATTTATCATATTGGTGATTTTCTCCCTGACCTCTTATGGAAGATGATCTCGCCTCTTGACCAAAAGATTTTTATGTACATATGTGGGCATGTTTCATGCCTGTATAACAGAACCATGATCAGATCAATGTAGATGGAAAAACATTCTCCATCACATCTGGTAAATAGTGATAAGTTTCCAAAAGCTAAGAACTGTCCCTGGAGCTCATGAAGTGTAAAAAACCTGCAAGATCATCTGTTTACTATAATGTTTTATAAAAATCTCTTTGGTTCAATCTGGAAAAGGGCACAATGACGCGTGTCAGTTATTGGTTCTTCCACTGACCTTATATTAATGTGTATGCTAACTGGTTTGGAATCTGTTGCTCAAATTTATAATTCTCTTGGCTTTGGAGCATATGGAAGTTGAAACTGTGTGGAGTACCAATGCAGTACCTTCCTATTCCATTCTCTTTTGGAAGCGCAATAAGCATACTACAGAACACAACCAATGGAGGTAATATCAGGGAACTATTAGAAACTAAAAACAGATACCACTGATATTGCAGCATCATAAAGAATTAACTATCAAAAGTCCAGTTGGGGGGTGGGGGTAAATATAGCCTCATACCACTAGGGTTGTGGGCTTACCAACCCTGGCCATAAGTGCCTGTTCTATCTGCGTTTGTTTGAGTATCCTCGAGAAACTCAGGTTTCCCACTGCAATCCAAAGATAAGTGAACTGGCATCTCTAAATAGTTCAAACTGGGTATTTGCCTTGTAATGGACTGATATCCTGTCCAGGGTGTCCCCTGCATTGTGCCCTGTATTTCATGAGCTCAGAGCAGCCCTGTAATATGTGGTACTGGAAAATGGATGGGACACACGGGAAGATACATTGCAGGCATACAAACCATTTGTCTTTCTTGATCAAGAAGAACCCTGTGTGTATTTTCATGTTTTTTTGAGTAATAGACCCTAAGCTTAAATAGTCTCATTGCTAGGTTTGTATAGAATCTAACCTTTGTATAGAAGCTTGTAACCTTTTGGAATGGCAAATGTATTATCAAGACACTGGAATTTGGAAGACCGAATCAAAGAAGCCTTAATTAGCTCTTCGACGTGAACAGATTTGGAGACTAAAACACATTAAACCACTAGAATTTTTTTGGGGGGGAAATTGTTGTTAGATATACCAACTTATGTGACTAAAACATGAAGTGGCATTTATGATCAGTGACAGTGTGTGGAGTTTGCATGTTCTTGTGTTGTGTGACTTTCTTCTGGGTACTCCAGTTTCCTCCCACAGTTCAAAGACATACAGTAGTCTAACTGGCATCTCTAAATTATCTATAGTGTATAATTCTGTTTATATACCCTGCGATGGAATGGCATCCTGTCCTGGGTATACCCCAACCTTGGCCCTGTGCCGCCTAAGACCAGCTCCAGCCCCCCATCATATTACCCTGACCAGGATAATATTGATCCATTGCATTCCATGTTGTCAAGCAGCAGACCTACAACAAATATTAGTGCCTGTAACTTCTTGTTATGAATAATTAACTCCCAGGCCTCAAGAAGACTAATGGAAATGCTACTAAGATATTTTGGCCAAGTTATACCTTTTCTCAATAACTGTGGAACAACTTCTCAACTGCAAACAGCTTGCAGAAAGTTTTTGCCATGTAATGCTTGATTTTGTTTTGCAATGCACCTCCTTCTTGAGTAGTCAATGTAGTTCTTGAGGGTCAAATTGATCAAAAGCTAATCATAGGAGCACAGCGTGCATGCCTCTATTGTGGGAGAAATCTGTACCCCAGGAGAATACGGAAAAACAGTTGTGGATGGATTTAAACCCACAACCCCGCAGTTGGGAAGTTAGTACTTTATGTTCAATTTAAACTTCAGTTAACTTTGCAAGTTATGGCTCCTGTTGCTACCTAAAAGCCTGTATATGAGCTTCAATAAACAAAAAGAGTTTATTAGCTTAAAAATGAGTGTATACCTTTATGAGGCTAAAGTATACCACACAAATTTTTGTATTAAAACTTAGAAACATTTTTTGTATGTTCTTGCTGTTAGCCTTTTTGTCCTGTATAGAGTTCTGGAAAAGAAGATGCACATCATCTATATAGCATATCTAGAGCAAAACTGAAGATAACGAAAGTGAAGGTCAACATCAACCAATGCTAGGCATACCACTGACTCAAAAGCTGTTACATCTCTTGATTCCAGAACAGAAGTCCTAGCAGGAGGAAGAAAAAGTTATCTATATGGACCTTTTCCTATTCTGAATTTCAAATAATATATGTGAAATATGCTCATGAAACCGTATTCCACTGTATGCTTCCTGTAAAATGTAAGCCTATTATGGTTTTACATGAATAAATCTGTTATGCACATCTTCATTCTTGAAGTTGCAATAACATTTGTCAGAAATAGATCATCACACTTACATGAATGAATGATATGTTGAGTATTGAAGGAATTTGGTATTTTCTTTTAGCAGAGGTAGAAAGTTCAGGTTCAGAAACTACAGATCCAGTCCAAGATTGTCTCAACCAACCAGCTGAGTACTCTGGGAATGTGACTCTTCATACTCAACTGATTGGTTGAAACAAAATCTTAGTTTGGATTTGTACTTTCTGAACCTGGGCTTTCCACCTCTGCCTTTTAGAATAGTTTTTCTCATAAACTGACCTGTGAGTCTTCTGTATGTAATACTTGCTTACTTTATGGCCAGTAGGGAATTATTAACCTATAACATTAAGCCAACTTTCCCAGAGTCTACTCCAGGCAGGTCAGGGCTCAAATATGGGATGCATCCATTACAGGGTACATGTACACTATGAGATACAGATGCCAATTAGGATAACTGCATGTCTTTGGACTTCCCAAAGGAAACCAACACACCACTTGGAGAACACACACAAAGCAAAGGCAGGATTCAAACCCTGAAGCCTCAGCTCCTGTACCCTCCCATCAATGGTGAAGATGTGTGCTGAAACACACTTACACGGGTAATGGTAGCAACTGACATACGGCCCAATCAGAGAGCTCAATTTCACCAACTAGCTTTGACACCAATTCAGCATGCTTGATTGGCCAAAACAGCAACATGTACCAACATGTCCGACTCTGTCATACGCACTGAGATGACAGGCAGTCACCGAGTCTCCTTGACAGACTAACATCTTTCAATGGCTGAAAATTATCTTCTTGTGTTCCAGGTTTTAGGCAACTAGCCAATAAGCCCCACTATGCACATAAAATTTTCAAATATATGCCAATCAGACATAAAAACAACCAAAAAAGGTGACAATTGGAACTGAGCAGGGTTCATGTGACTAGTTAGCTTTCTAGTTTAAAAAGTGGACACAAGAATGAATAGACTATGAACAAATACCTTCAACCAAGGGATTTCAAACATCAGACTACAATGAAAGGTTGTTTAAACCACAGAACCAACCATTTGTATCTCTATGATGCAGGATTGTCAATCAGGAAGTCAAAGTCTATTTTTGACTAATCATAAAACTAACAAAAGATTTTCTCTTGTGGATATAACACAAACTGGGTTTCCCTCATAATACAATCAGCTCCAAAATTCAGTTTATCCAGTTAAAGAAGCCAATCTACATGCTTTAGGTACTATAACCATAGTTAATGCCTTAGACCTAGTATATTTTGGTACAGGCTAAAAACGAGGCACGACTTGTGACATGTCTGTAATAGGGCAAGCTATATGCATGCAAAAATTGAGGTTAATTGTATTGTGCAGTAATTTTATTATAAGACAATACAGACTACATATAATGGCAAGTCTGTTCTGGATTACTGAATTACACTTAGTAGAGATAAAAAATAACACATACAGAAAGTCTTACAGTTATGTGCCGATTGAGGTTTCAGTGTTTAATAAAACATTGCTACAATTCACGTAGTATCATGAATAGGTTTGTATTGAAGATTTAACTGAATTGCCATCAGTATGCACTTCTTAATTTGGGCAATCACAGTTTACCTGCCGATGTTATGTCATCTAAATATAATAGTGCCTGTTACAAACCTAACAAACTATGTTACCCGGGGGGGAAATCTTTACGTGTGGGCTTAATAACTGCAGTTCCCCGCCATTATTGCTTTATTGCGCCACTGTACATGCGCAGAAGCATCAATGCGCAAAGACGAACTTGTAAGTTGAAGCCGCGCGACGAGAGGGGCGGGATTTTACGAATCAGAACTTCGTTTCGATTGGTTAGTATAAAGTGGTGTCATAAAAGTGGCCCTGGTTTAGCCACATTGTCTAACAAATGCGCCAAACGGGGGGAAGGTAGAGATCTGAAATAAAATATATTTAAGCTGTTAAGAAATTGAATTGATTGCATTTGTTAGTACGAATGATCGCGACTTAAAGGTTTGCGTGTGATGTAATTGTGTTGTTGGCCAAAGGAAGACGGACACGGAGGAAAAGCGAGAGGTGAAGACAGCTACAGTAAGTGAAGAAACGTTCACAACTGCGCCGATTTTTTTCACGAGGAAGCCATTTATATCCTGCCAGTAAGCTAGTTCAATTCCAACGTAAGAAAATAATGATAGATGTAGGCAAAACTAGCGTTTTTATTGCTAGATGATGCGTGCCTAGTCATTTGATCATAACACAGTTTGTTATTATTGGCCGCTGTTGTGATGTTAAACGCGTATTTCGGTTTGTCAGGGTGTTCAAAAAAGGGCTGGTATGCCTTTCTTTAGGCAAGCGCTAGCTAGCCGACGTTGCTCCTCCCTGTTTTTCCTATTTGTCTTTGAAATGTGTGCATGTGTGTATATATATATGTATGTATGTATGTATCTGTATGTATGTATGTATATATATATGTATGTATGTATGTATCTGTATGTATGTATGTATCTGTGTGTGTGTGTGTGTGTGTGTGTGTGTGTGTGTGTATATATA
>JABFEB020000132.1:2822552-2845147 GCA_019775895.2 Stomatorhinus ivindoensis
AGTACCTTACATTTGTCTATGTTAAATTTCATCTGCCAGGTATCGGCCCAGTCACTAATTAAATCAAGATCCCGCTGCAGCTGCTGAGGTTGCTCTTTGTCAAAAAAGTAATGTGGGGCAGTTCACTTTATTAATATTGTGAACTGAATTGGACTGGGTTTTTTTTGTTAACCTGCATGTGAACCTTTGATTTGATTTACCCTGTAGATCTATCGCAGGTTTCTGGGCAGCTAATGTACTCCATTTAGTCCTGCTTGTATGTGAAGTTATGATGAGACGAGTTTCTCCCGTACTTATCTGGGAAAATGCTTAACTCGGCTTTTCTAAAATGTTACCCATGATGGATTTAATGCATGTTGTGTTGGACCTTCCAGAGATATAGTTTGTCAATGAATCTGCATGTCTCAAGACTTTCATTAAACAAATGTGCTCCTTAAGGTTTTTTTCCTTTCTTTTTTTTGAATAGGGTTTGGGAACAAGGGAACTAATCACCAGCTTTGGTTTCCAAAAATTGGTATGGCACATGGACAAAACACATGCTGCGATACCCAGGTAATGAAAGATCCTGGGTCTGCAGAAATTCCCATAAATCTGGAGAGAAACTTGGTGTCTCCCTCTAAAACTCTTACTGTGCAAGAGACTCATGTCGAGAATGTATTTTCTTCAATTGGTAATTCAAACATAAACACAACACTGGACTCCCCAAGGCAACACCCACCTCACCACAGGTGTCATGAAGAAGAGAAATCGCTACAGCTATGTCTGCATCAACAGCCAGATGGAGTGGGGAGGCTGGAACTTCCAAACTGCACTGCTGCAGATGTCACGGCTAACGAAACACAATGCTTAAATCTCTTCCATGGAGTGACTGAAGCAAATGCAGACTCCCAAGGCAATTATTTTGTGAACTCCACTATTTTTGATCAATACTCTGATGTTAGCAGTTGTTCAGAGCCTGATGTTGGAGATGTTACTACTTGCACTGAATTAATCATTGGCAATGACCAATATAATGACCTACAAGGAAGTGAAAACACCTGGAAACTTGAATGTTTGGAATTCTCTAACTCTTTTGGATCAGTAGAACCCAACTGTCAAAATGGATCTAATCACCCTGGTAGTACCTGCAAAGATGAAAGTTGCGGTAGTACCACTGATTTGAAAATTCAAGAAGCCGAGGATAAGACCCAGAGAGAACAGATGTTTGTGGATCAAAAGTATGACTGCTTGCATCTACAAAAGGGTAGGGGTGATATTAATACATGTGGAAAACATCAATGTGAAGGTTGCTTTTTTGCTAGCAGAGATTCCAGCAATCGACATGATTCTGATACCTGCAAGAATTTGATAAATGATAGTACTGTTGCTTATGAAATGGAGGCCAGAGATCAAGTGATGGCACCTTGTGCAGATGGCTCTATCAGTTCAAAAATGGGACTCCAGAAGCAATGTGACCAACAACAGAAAGACGATTATAAAGAATATCCTGGTGAGTTGCTCGGTGCTAGCAAGGGTGAGGATCAACACTGTAGCAGCTTTGAATTCCTTCAGCGCTGCTTAGGCTTGAATAACTTTCACAGTGATGCAAATGAGTCTAGTCTTGCAAAAGAGAGCCAGAATGATGGAAAGGTATCCCACGAAGACAGCATACACCCCGTACAGGGAGAACCACAGGGTGGTCCTTCGGCCATTGTGCAAATGGGTTTAGAGTCTGTTCCTACAAGGAAGCCTGAGGAAACGTACACAGGAAGTGGTAGTCAAAAATTACCTATCACTGTGTGCCATAATATTCCATGTGTTACTGAATCAAACAAGGTAATGGCTTCATCTTCTCAGAGTAGCAGTTTAAAAGGGGACAGTTTAAGTTCACAGGCATCTGACACCTGTGCATCTATTTTTGAAAATCTGAATTGTATTGATACATATACTAAAACTGTTCCTTCTTGCAGTGATCTTTCCAGAGATCTTTTACTAACAACTTTGCCTGACTCCAATACTGACTCTAGTGATATTATACCAAGTTCCTGGAAAGATAATGAAATATTGGAATCTTCTGAAAAACAGACTTCTGTGTTGTCTAAAAGTGTGCACAAACCTTTTTTTCCCTTGAATAATGAAAATTCTGCGTTGCTTGATGTGGCTGCTGAGTCCTCCACCATGCAAGCGTTGACTCATTTTGAGACTTCCCAACATTTAAAGAAACTGTTACATCCCGTTGTACTGCTGAAGACTACAAGGCAATATGTTACAGAAAAGAAGGGGTACCACTGTGCTGAATGCCAAGAACCATCACCAAGTTTGTCATGCCTCATAGAACATCACCATGTTGCTCACTCTAAATACAATTTTCACCTTTGCCAAACTTGCAACTGCTATTTTACTGGCTTTGAACAAGCTAAGAAACACTTTTGTGTACGGCAGATAAATACTGAAAACAAACTGAAGAAAAGAAGTTACCGCATGCCACGCACATGCAAGTACTGTGACCTGACTTTCACCAGACTCTCTGATTATTACAAGCATGAACGGAAACATACTGGCATTACACCATTTAAGTGTGAAAAATGTGGTGTCTACTTTGCTCAGTCAGCAAGTCTGAACCGACACAAGCGATTGGCTCGGTGTCCGCATCCACCGTTGAAAAATCTTGATAAAGTAAAGCAGCAAAAATCTTACTCTCCTGTCAAAGTGTACCAGCCTCCATCAGATGACATGGGTAGTCAGCTGCCTCCATGCTATGTAAAGTTGGTGGACTTTCGCAAGGGCAGTTGTCCACCAAGCAAGAATAATTCAGAAGTTTGTGAAAAGAGTTTCCAACTTGGACTAACTGATGAAAGGCACTTTAAATGCCTTAAGTGCCACAGAGCCTTCAAGCATGGTAGCAATCTAAGCAGGCACAAGAAGAATTCCTGTAAAGATGAAAATGGCACGTTTAGGTCTACAATTACAAAACCAATTAAAAATGCTGGAGGGCAGTACAAGTGCCCACTTTGTCCACGTCTGTTCAAATACTCCTTCAACCGTTTCCGTCATATGAGGGTGCAGTGTCTTAAAGAATATTCACAGCAAGGCAAGGGTAAAAAAGGTAATTTGTACAAGTGTGCTTTTTGCAAAAGTACCTTTTCTAATTCCTCTAATCGCAGCAGACACATAAAGATGGTTTGCATGAAAGAGTACATTCGGCGAGAGAGTTTGAAGATGAGACGGGAAATCCAAGGACGGAAAAAATGGTTGCCTCAGAAGTCGCAGCGGCCACTGACACAACCTCGGCAGGCCCAGAGATTGCGCCACAAGTGCAGTTTTTGCCCAGCAACATTTGCTCATACGTCAGGTAAATATAAACACATGAGGAAACACAAGCCGTTTGAGAAGACTGGAAAGCCGTTCAGGCAGCAGAACTCTCACCGACTTCTGTCAGACACTGAAAATATTAATCCAAGGTCCAAAGCCCGCAATGAAAATAATGCTGGCAGCCTACCCTTCTCTTGTCATTATTGTGGAAAACAATTCAGCACCTCTGCCACTCTCTCAAAACATGAAAGGTTGCATAAAGGTGAAAGACCTTATAATTGTTTAGAATGTGGAAAGCGCTTTTTGCGAAGCTCACACCTCATAGCTCATAAAAAGGTACACCAAAGAAGAATACAGTGCACTGTTTGCAAGAAGATTGTTCCTACAATTAGAGATCTAATAAAACACAGACAAAGCCATATAAATAAGGGTATGCTACAGTGCCCTGATTGCCCATTGCAGTTCAAATATCCTGCTTTTCTTCTCCGACATGTGTCTAAGCATAACAAAAAACCATCGAAAGGTCCAGAATCTTCTGCTTCTCCGCCACTGCCACCACCAGAACCACAAAATGAAGGCAGCCTTGGTGAGTTTCAGTGCTCACTCTGTCAAGAGGCCTTTGACAGTGCCTTAACACTGAATAGGCACTGCTTATCTCACATGTCAAAGTCTTCTAAAAATCAGTGCCCTTTCTGCAAAAGACATTTTTCTGGGCGTACTGCTTTAGTTCGACACTTTCGCCTACATACTGGGGAAAAGCCATATCGTTGTGACACCTGTAGAATGTGCTTTGCACGTTATGAAGGCCTTAAAACCCACAAAGAGAAATGCTCAACTATTGAAACAATCCAGATTGATAAGCAGGATGATCCTCTTTCGTCCAACAGTAAGAAAAAGTACACCTGCAAATACTGCCCACAAACATTTTTCTGGCCCTGTAGTTTATCAAAGCACCACAAAAATCACATCCTGAAGATGGTTTTTCCTTGCTCCAAATGTGGTAAATGTTACAAAAAACTAAGGTTAGTGTCTCATGAGAAAGTGTGTGACCCTTCAGCTACCACACATGCAGATGCATCTAGCAGTAATTTGATTGCTTGTGGGAAGTGTGGACAGACCTTTAATAGAAAATCAAATCAAATTGTCCATGAAAGGAAATGTACTGCTAATGGCATAGGTACAAGGAGTACAGACAAATTGAAGCACCGCTGTCCGCATTGTTCTAAAGTCTTTAGGTATCGAAGTTACCTTCTAAGACACCTTGTGGTTCATGCAAGGAACAAACCACATGCATGTATGCATTGTGGTCATAGATATGCCAGTCACAGCCGCTATCTTCAGCATGAGGCTTTCTGTAATGGTACTTATAGGTACAGGCGATCAAGAGAGAGCGTAAAGGTTGTAAACAGCATGCATATGTCATGTGATACTACTTCCAAACAAAGTGAACATCTACCTGCAGGAGACAGTGAAGAATACAACTGCAAATTCTGCTCAAAGAGTTTTATGCGCACTGGAAATCTAAGACGTCATATTTTAACGCACACTGAGGTCAACCCTTACCATTGCAAATCTTGTGAAAGCTGCTTCTCTCGTTATGATACATTAAGACGGCATGAGGATTCTTGTACTGGCAAGAAGGTGAGACCTGAAGTCCGCATTGTCAAGATTAGTCTAGATGACCTGGGGAAGGGCTGGAAAAACAAACTGGGGAAACCAACAGAGGCGCAAAAATTTTACTGTCAGACTTGTAGCAAATGTTTCACCACCCATGCCAATTTAAGTCGTCATGTAACCTTGCAACATATAACAGTAAAGCCTTTCAGCTGTAGTCGCTGTGGTACTTCATTCTCTCATGAGTGTTCTTTGAAAAAACACAACATGAAGTGTAAGGGACAGCTATTTTCTTTCACCTCTAAAACAAAGAGTTCTCAACCTGAAAGCAGTAGCTTCCAAGCTGTACAGGAGAGTGGCAATACTCAGCCTTGCAGGGAGACATCTGAATTTCTCATGAAGATACAAAGGCAGTACCCGGACAAGCATAAATTCCTGTGCACTTTTTGTCCCCGTCGCTTCAAAAACCAAGAACAACTGAAAGTCCATACCCGCCTGCACACAGGAGAAAAACCTTTTGGCTGTGCCAGCTGTGGTGAACGCTTCATCCGTCGTGACTATTTGAAGCGCCATTTGATTAAGTGTAAAGTTGGCTCAGAAAAACAGGAGAGAATGCTCTGTGACAAATGTGGTGAAATTTTTCTCTCTCTAGATCAACTCCAAAATCACATGAAGTCTTGTATGGTCACCCCAAAGTTACTGGACTGCTACTTAGAAAAGCCTACATGTCCCAGTATTTCAGCAGAAAACAAGGGCTTTTCTTGTGCTAACTGCAGTGAACGATTTTTGCTGTTCTCACAACTACAGCATCATTTCCTTGCTGTGCATAGGGGAAATACTTCTCAGAAACTTACATCAACATTACCAGTCAAGCAGTTATCTAGCATGGACGTTAAAGAGGAGCCAGTTGATGAAGGTTATGAAGAGAACCAATTAAAGAATTCTGATCAATTGTCTACTAAACTTCCAATTGCAATTCATAAAAAGAAACCATTTGTTTGTCCACACTGCAACTTAGAATTTTGTAATACCAGTGGACTTGGCATGCATCTTCGTATGCATGCTGGCCAAATTCCATTTATGTGTCCAAGATGCAAAAAAGGCTTTTGGAGTAAGAGCTTACTGCGAAAACACCAAAGAAAGTGCCGCTTTCAAGTGGTAGCAAGAGAGTCGCATACAGAGACATCCCATCCATTTCAATTGAATTACAATGCCAAGAATACTGTTCTGGTATTTAACAGTGGGTCCAAAGCTACAGGGACAGGCGTACTACAAACTAAGTTTTCCTGCAAGGAGGGTAACAAAGATCAATGGTGTCAACAACAGGTTTCATTTGATACCGAAGAGAAGCAGAATTCTTCTGGAACGAGTGTTACCGGTAAATATCAATGTTCAGAATGTGATCAGAGTTTTACTGATGGGCTTTTACTTATCAGCCATTTGGAAGGCCATAGTCGCCAGGAGAGAGAACAAAAACAAGGGCATGTTTGCAAGTTGTGTGGAAGGGTATTTAATCAGTCGGCTGTATTATACAGACATTTGAAAATGCAACACTCCAAAAAGACACCATATCTATGTCCAGAATGTCCCAAATCTTTTCGGTATCCTTCAGATTTGGAAGTCCATAGAAGTTGTCATGACCCCAATAGACCATTCATTTGTAAACTCTGCACCTCAAGGTTTTGGTCAAGCCAGTCTTTAAAAAGACACACCTCTGCTGTACACCATGAACTTCCCAAAGATACATGCGCTTATACCTGTCAGGTTTGTGACAGGTCCTTTTCTCAGAGAAGTTCATATCAAAAACACTGCAAACGTCACAATATAGGGTTGGGTATAGAAACTCAGCTGAAACAAAAGCTATTCTTAAAGCAAAAATGCAGTATGGTTGTGAATCTTGAAGGAAAGAAATATTTACATAATGAAGATGAAGGCAACAGTGATGATTCTGACTCGGCACCTTATTTCCCCTGTCATGTGTGTGGAAAAACCTTTCCTACATCAGAAAACCTAGAGGATCATCAACGTTGCCACCTTGGTGAGAAACCTTATGAGTGTGCAGAGTGTGGAAGATGTTTTTTCCAGCTTGCTCACCTGCAGCAACACCAGAGAAGCCACAAATCTGAGTTTCAGTGCCAAACATGTGGCCGCGGCTTCGTTTCATTCTTTGCTTTACGGAAGCATAAGCACACTCATGGAAAAAGCCGACCGTATCGCTGCCCAAAGTGCCAACTTGGCTTCACTGGTCCCACACAGTTGGCAGAACACATGGCTACTCATCGTGAAGATAATTTCCCCTGTGACCTCTGTGACAAAACGTTTTCTTGTAAACTTAGCCGTGCTCAGCATCGCATGAGCCATACAGATCAAGATGAAAGTCTTCCTCCCCTGCTGCCACCAACCAATATATCACTGCAGTCATCTCATATCTTTAATTCTGATCGGTTGAAATATCACTGTGGTGTTTGTTGCAAGCAATTTCAGAATACAGAACAACTCTCAGAACATGGTTGCCATGCAGGCAGAGAACGACCTTACTCTTGCCCTGAATGTAACCAGCATTTTCGTCATGGATCTCACCTCAAAAAGCATCAACTCAGTCATCAAATCTCAAGACCCTCCAGCTACAAATGTAATCAATGCAACATATGTTTCAGATACCGTCATCAGTTTCTAAACCATTTAAAAGTACATGGTACCGAAGAGTCCACAGATGCTCTCAACACAGCCAGTTCAGCAGATGCTCAGAATTCCTCAGAAAATATCTTCCACTGCCCCATCTGCCCATCCCAATTTCTCCATGCCATAGATTTAGCAAGCCACCTTTCAATTCATGCAGACAATACATTTGCATGTGAGATTTGTGGAAATATGTTTGCAAGCAAAAGCAGCCTTTTAGAACATGAATGTCATCTAACTACCTCTGTGCAGTATGAGTGCACAGAATGCGGTAATAGTTTTCTGGGCAGTAATACCTTCCGGCATCACCTCTGTACAGGTAGAAAACGTCCAGATAAGGAGAGTGAATACTGTTTTCCATCTTCATCTTCTATGAGGAAAACTGCTCCAGTCACTGTATCTCAAGCTACAGAAGGTGATGACAGTGACGTGGATGTTGGGGAAGACTTTTTTAATTGCCCCGTTTGTGACAAACGGTTTACTTCCAAGGATTGCCTCCAGGAACATCAGCAGCAACACACTATTAATCGTCCCTTTAAGTGCCTTTCATGCGGCAAGTTCTTTGCAAAGAAAAGGTACCTCAAGAAGCATGAGCTGATTCATCAGCGCCTGTATCGTTGCAAGCTGTGTCCTCAGTCATTTGGTGATGCAAAAGCCTATTTGATTCATCAAGGTCTGCATGATGAAACCCGGCGGCACCAGTGTCCGGTGTGTCGGAAATGTTTTGTAACATCTCAAGATCTGGCACGACACACAAAATCTCATTCTAAAGAGCTGGAGGACTCTAGGGGAGATTTTCGTTGTGACATGTGCTACAAATCTTTTGGTCAGCTGGCACATCTGCGGCAGCATCAAGAATCGCATGTTGGGCAAGTTGTGTATGAGTGTACGGAGTGTGACAAAGCATTTGCTTTTTTCCACCTTCTGGAAGAACATCAGAGCACGCATGCATTACCACAGTCATCTTTATCTGCTCCTGTGTCCAACACCTCCAGTTCCTTTACTGCATAACCTGTAACTGGAAGTAGAGATGTTGATTTTGCTATGTTTTGGTAATTAATTCAAAGTATGAAAACTGACTCATTGCTGTTTTTCCACTTAACATATTTTTACCTATGAAGTATTACTATTCTGGAAGTCATTTTTCCCCTCAGTTAAATATATTATCAGATCTGCAGTTTAGTCCCTCCAGCCTGTTCAAGTTGGAGGTTTAAGTGTTTAATGTAGAGGATTGTTGATTCATGAATGTAAATACAGTTTGTGCATGTGTACATTTTAAATGGTAAATCCTGGCTATTGTAATTACGAGAATATATGCTTGCAGTGAATTGTAAATATTAAAAGCTCCTTTTGGTCAGTGTGTGCATTGTCACCTAATCTCTTTTTGCTGTAGTTTAAATGAATTTGGTTTATAGAGTTGCTTGTTGTATTTACTTTCTCACAACAATTTAAACACATTTTTAATCTTTCAGAATGTGTTATCAGGTGTACTTATGTGACTTTAAATATCTTGCTCTGATATGTGGAGTTTGTACTCTCGAACTTAAGTAATAAATAGTATATGTGGATAAAGTATTATGTAAATGTTAATTTTGTTCTGTATTTACTAAAATTGACTGGACTGCACAGTTTGCTGTACATTTTTTTATATTTCCTTTTAATATTTTTCCAATATTCCCAGTATAATAGTTTTGTACAGAATAAATTGTGTTCAGTGTTTCTACTTACTGTTTGTATACACACATGTATACATGTTTTAATTTTGTATGGACAGAGTATTGGGTGATCTTTCAGACTTCTGGGTTATTTTGGTTTTCTTGTGTAGTCTTGTTTGTAAGACAATGTAAATAGTGTTTGTGTATATAGTAACAATTGTTTAGGATTATGAACCCGTAAATATTAAATGACTTGTGGGAAAATTTAACCCATAAGAATGTGAGAACTGGGAGTATGTACTGTAAGAGCATTGACATTGCTTGTCCAGCCTGTATTGTTGTCAATCCATTGATAAAGGTGGGATAAGCACAGTAATCAGCAGACAGTTTATATGAAAAATATTGTGTACATGTATAGTACCTGTACTCTTTTGCTTAACAAGGAATACCTTGACATCCAATTATCAGTCGGCGTTTAACCAATTTAAACACCAAGTTCTATTTAAAATTTTAGTAGATTTTTTTTTCTGAGGGATTTGTTAAAATAAACAGAATAAACTATTTTGAATAGTCCTTTTTCATATTTAGGACCACATTTAGAGTATGTCGTCATGTCAGGTTGGTTTGTTACAGTAGACTTTCCACTGCACTTTTTCCCTAGATTGAATTCTGTTTGCACCTCAACAGCCAATGGCCAGTTTGGTAGCATCCTCATTACAATTTCAGTATCTAGCGGTTGTTTTTCAGATCTACCAAGGTTCTGGTTTTACATCTGGATATGTTGGTGTCAACTCCATCAGAAAATCAAGAGCCAAAAATGTGCCTTCTGTAGGCTAACACCTACAATAAAAAAATCTAAATGGGCTGTGGACAAAATCTGAAGGAAATTGATTAGCACAGTTATGTGCATTTATGGGTAAAGTATGAGTAGGTGTCCTAGTAGTAAGTAGGAGGGTTGCACATAACATCACACTCTACCGTCCACACCAAGCAAAGGCCATATTGGTGCATAGATTCCTGTCTAGTGTGGTACTCCATGTGTATAGTCTGCACTCTTGCTGCAGTCATTATCGTTGGGTGTACTGTTGTCGGCTACTACAGCAGCAATGTTTGCAAGAAATGTAAAGGACCCTTTACGATTCCCAAAATTATTTTTAAAAAAAACATCAACAGAGGAGAGAGTGTTTTATCCAGCCAGCCTTGCAGGCAATAGTTACACAACATCTCAAGAACGGTTCATACTGAGAAGAGCGGCAAAGATCATAAAGATCACTTTGTCTATGGTAAGAATAATGCAAAAAAACTGTTTCTAATTTGACTTTCTATGTGTTCATTTCTGTAGATAACAGTAGTGATCATATTTAACTGGTGAACATCGGCTATGCAAATGCTACTAATTCTTGTGATCCCCATTCTGTTTATGTTTGTGATGACCAATAACAAGAATATAAGTAATTTTATGGCATTTTGTGCCACATAATTCATGAGAGCTGATGACAAAATTGTTTGGTTTTAAAGGTATGATGTGGAAATGTTTTAAAGACCATTCTTATACTTCCACATTAGGCAAACCAGCCACTCCATATGACAGGCAGCATTGATGGGGCACCAACTGTGAACATGGCATACAGCAGTTTGAAGAGAAGAATGCCAAAAGAGAGAGCAAAATGAAGCAGGACATTTAGGGATAAAACAAATCAATCAGCAATTCACCTTTAAAACACTTATGTGTGATCAGTCTAGATTTGGTGTATTAATGACAACAGGCACAGCACTGTAATGTTAGCATTACAGCACAGAGCACAGCTGCTTTACATTACCATTCCATGATGAAAACAGTAACAGTGAAGTATAGTGATATTAAGATTTACAGTTGTAATTATGCATGAATATACTGAATTATTTCATCCATGTTTTTTCCTCTGCAGTCTTTGTATCAAGAGAGAAATAAAGAAAAGTCACTTTCCTTTGTTTTGATGTTATGCATGATGTTTGAAATCTCATCTGTACGGGACACATCCAGTAATCCAGTAATATCCTTTTTCTATTTGTGTAGTTTGCTTTTGTTTTATTTGCCTTTTGTATAACATTATCTTAGTTTGCTGTACTAATGGTCTTGTTCAAATATTAGATTTTTTAAAGACAACTTACTGTTCATCTTGGATCATTTTTCTGATGCCCTGACTGATTTTGTGCCTTAATGTCAGTGGATGAATTGATTCTATTTCTTTTGTTGTCACCAAGCTGAAGGTCTTAAGGAGACCTGCAGTAAAATAAGCCTACTTAAATATCTTACTTGTTCATTCTGCCCTTTCTCTCTCAGTTATTCGCTGAATTATTTATGCATGGGGATAGACATTTCTTCATTTGCCTCAGCCTGTGCACAAGTAATACTTTACCCCCAGTCTGACATAGACATCCATTGGTATCAACAGCACGAAAAAGGAATGGAGTGTTTTGGATTTTTATTTTCATGCATTGATTAATTTGTGGTAGTATCTAAGTTTGTCTCGGTTGGTATAATTATTGAGCTTAACATATACAGAGTAGGATGCACTTTAATATTAAGCTTTAAAGGTGTTACCAGCTGCACAAAACATTGGATATACCGTATGGTGCTTCCATTTTATTTAGAAGATGCCTTTGTCCAAAGCATCATGCAGGTCATCACTTGAGTGACAGGGGCTGTGTTCAAAGCCACAACGTTGTTTTTCAGCTGCAGGACTGAACCCACAACTTTTTCTGAGCTACACACTGACACCGGATTCTTGCAAAAAATTGTTTCCCATTATATAAAACAAATATTTGGATACATCCTTTTAGTGGGTCAAGACGTTAGAGAATGAATAGTTATGGATAAAAAATGAAAATAGAATTTACGAGGATGCTCATTATTCCACTAACCTCCACCCATTCACGCAAAGATTGAGTAAATTATTCTAATCAAAGGTAAATATGAAGTCTTAGTTTGGCTTTTGTTGTTATACAAAGTGGTGTATTCTTGTTTGTTCTTCACTGAAATTACAACTGATGGTTTTCTTTAACCACCTAAATATATATAACTACATTTTTAGAACATGTAATAATGTATGAAAGTTTTGAGAGATTTGCATTCAAACTCTTTCTGTCTAAGCATGTGAACAAATTTCTAACTTATCAGGAGAAGTTTGGGACTTCAGGAAGGTTGATGTAAAATCTGAATAATGCCACAGTATGTGTCACGACCTGTCTCCATCTGCCTTGTCCTGTTCTGCCTTGACTGTCTTATATTTCCCTCAGTTGTTGAAAATCTTTGGTAAACTCTTAATGTGTCAAACACTCACTCCTGTCTCTGCCCCGTGTCTCATCATCAGAGTATAAATCAGCCTGATCATACTGTGTTCTTTAGCCCATTCATAGTTGTAATGTCAGCGGGTGTCTTTATCCTTCTGTTGATCTGCTGCACCTGTTGTGGCCCCTCTTGGTCCCTTTTGTTTCGGTTCCTTCCTTTGTCAGTCCCAAATAAACACTGTTTTTAACCCAAGGCTGAATTTTCGGTTGCCCCTCCTTTTAATGATGTGACAATAAGCAAGGTATTATTGTTGCATAAACTTTACCAGGTTCCCTGACATTGTACTCCTGCAACCACCTAAGTGTAGATGTAGCTAAATTCATATTTCATTTCATTACCTGATCATTTGCAGTGGTTGAGAGCTGAAGTTAGTTACTCAGGCATCCTCACGACTTGACTGAAGTATTCCAATTGTACGGGTTTATTGTAAGGCTGGACTAGCACAGAGCAATCACTGTGCGTGAGATCTTCTGTCTACAACAGTCATCCCTTCCTCCCCATTGAGGCTCAAGGTTGATGGGGCTTTTAATCCAGCGATCAACATTCAAGAAGCACTAGCAAGATGTGGAATTGCTGTCATTATGGCAGTAAAACTGGGCAGTTACAAAAGACAAAGTTAACACATGGGCGCCTATAGGTGGATGGGATTGTTCTCATAGGCATTTAAACCCTGCCCTATGTGATCTGAACCAGAGTGAATTTCAGAAGCGTGCTTTGATGTCTTGTATGATTTGCCACTCCACTGAACATATTATGGACCCTTCGTAGTTCTCACCCCCCGCTAGGGGTATGGTCAGGAGTGCAGAGTTGGTTGGGAATCACTGTCATTGGCTTTGGATGAAACTGGATGTTCAGTGCTGTCACTTTGACTTCTCATCTCTCGTGTTTTTTGAGTGCTGGTGCTCAGGGATTCCTAATGCCTTTGTTCCCACCGATCCACCTGGTTTAGCTGCTGTAGTTAATTAAAGCTGCCAAAACCTCCCTTTCTCCCTACCACACTACAAATTACCTCATATAATTTATACTATTTGTCACAATGCTCCCATGTCACATGTCAATGCTCTGTTCAGTTCTCTGTCCTGGAGCTCGAGATGGTGGGCAAATCCCTACCTGCCTACCATATGTGCATAATTCAGGTCCAGAGAGTCTTGACTTTTACACTCTGGACCCGAACTGCCTACGTCTGCTGCTCACCCAGCCCAGCTACATCCTCCCATGGTTGCTGCTGGACCACACCACCGCTCCATCCCACTGAAGGAAGTAGCTTTCTCACCTGCCTCTCCTGACATCAGCTGGATCTTCCACATTTGTACCTGGATTATAAACCATTTAACTTTATAAACCAGACTTTGTTATTTTGGATTTCCTCTGCTGGCCCCTGGAGGATGGGCCCCCTCTTTTGGTCTGGTTTCTCCCAAAGTTTTTTCCTATTAGGGAGTTTATCCTTGCCACTATTGCCACTGGCTTGCTCTCTGGGGTCATTGGCCAGGGGCATTGTGAAGCACTTTGACACAATGTAATATTGTGCAATATATAAATGGATTGTGTTAGGATGGGGGAATCATGGAACTGGAAATGGGTGGTGGTGCTCCTGATATGTTTGCAAGAGGACAAAGGTCCAAGCCTTCAGTCCTGGTGCTTCCTGTCTTGCTGTATGGCTGTGAGACATGGACACTATCCAGTGAGCTGAGATGAAGACTGGACATGTTTGGTACTGTGTATCCTTGGCTACCACTGGTTTGACTTTGTGTCAAACAAGCGGTTGCTCAGGGAGCCCCGAATCAGGCACATTACCTACATTGTGAGGGAATGTCTGTTACGGCATTATCGCTATGTGGTGTGATTCCCTGAGGGTGATCTGACTCCTAGGCTCTTCATTGCTGAGGACACAGGCGGCTGCACCAGGTCAAGGGGACACCCATGATAGCACCTGGTTGCAGCAGATAGACGGTCATTTCTCGAGGGTGAGACTGGACCGCATGTCTGCTTGGGGGGTTGCTGCACTAGTGCATGCTCCCCAACCTGACCTGACCTGGCCTGATTATACGTATAAATAAATTGAATTGATCTGGGTGATCATCACTTCTACTGTTCCTGCTGTTTTCTGCAAAAGTCAAACTGTTTGGTAGCATGCAAACTTTCAAACTGTAAATTTCACCAAATTAAAAATTAGAATAAAGTAATCAGAAGATAGGATAAAGTCATCAGAAGGCAAACTGAATAAGTTAAATATTCTTCTACAAGTAAATCTCCAAACTCCAACGGATTATCCATGTTCTTATGGCACCAATGACCTCTAACAGCCACTTGGAATCAAAATGTAGGTCATGATCATGTTTTCTGCGCTTGTGTTTTGTAGTTCCTGTGGCATGTACAGTGTACACTGTCCTTCCGAGGATCCGGGGTGCGTTTCCTAAAACCATAGTTGCTTACTGATGCAGGTGATTCCCAAAACCATAGTTCGAACTACAGAGGTAATGCCGCTGTGAACTTACGTAGTATGATGCATCATTAAATGACGCAGATGTTTCCCGAAACCAAAGTTCGAACGAATGTTCACAAACACTGTTAAGTTGTGTAGTTCGAACTACAGTGCTCGAGCTGCAGTTAGAAGCTTAGTTCCAGGTAAATACGTCAGTGATGGTGGAAAATGCAGTCTTTGAAGGGTACAGTAAAGTACAGTATGATTGTACATTAGATCGACCAATTCGGCAATTGTCTGTAGTGAGCAATAGTGAGAATTCTCAGACTGCAAAGCATTGTATTAGTACAGGGGTTAACACAGTTAGCTGAAGAACAGTGCGTAGAGAACTTCAAGGAATGGGTTTAAATGGCTGAGCAGCTGCATCCAAGTCTTATATTACCAAGTGCAATGCAAAGTGTCAGATGCAATGGTGTAAAGCATGCCGCCACTGGACTCTAGAGCAGTGGAGACTTGTTCTCTGGAGTGACGAGTCACGGTTCTCTGTCTGGCCATCTTAGAGACGAGTCTGAGTTTGGAAGGTGCCAGGGGAACGGTACTTGCCTGACTGCATTGTGCCAAGTATAAAGTTTGGTGCAGGGGGGAATATGGTGTGGGATTGTTTTTCAGGGGTTGGGCTTGACCTCTTAGTTCCAGTGAAAGGAACTCTTAATACTGTGGCATCCAAAGCCATTTTGGACAATTTCATGGTCCCAACTTTGTGGGAACAGTTTGGGGATGGCCCCTTCCTGTTCCAACATGACTGCGCACCAGTGCACAAAGCAAGGTCCATAAGGACATGGATGAGTGAGTCTAGTGTGGAGGAACTTGACAGGCCTGCACAGAGCCCTGAACTCAACCCAATAGAACACCTTTGGGATGAATTAGAGTGGAGACTGGATGAATGGTCAGAAATTCCCATAAACACACTCCTAAACCTTTTGGACAGGTTTCCCAGAAGAGCTGAAGCTGTTATAGCTGCAAAGGGTGGGCCAACTCCATATTAAAGCCTATGTATTAAGAATGAGATGTCATTAAAGTTCTTGTGTGTGTAAAGGCAGGTCCCAATACTTTTGGTAATGTAGTGTATATTATGATAGTATACAGACCCCCTGGACCATACACTTAGTTTCTAACTGAATTTGGGGAAGTTCCTACTCAGTTATTAACTTAGACAATATTATAATATTTGGACATTTCAATATACATGTGGATATGGAGACTGATGCTTTCAGCAAAAAATTCCTGTCCCTCCTGGACTCTGTCAGATGTTATCAGCATGTAATAGGACTAACACGTGTGCACAACCATGCACAAGACTTGAGTTTCACTCACAGATGTTCACCATGTTATCTGCATGTCCATCGAATAAGTCCTTTCCTGATCTTTTTCTAATCACTTTTGTGATTCAACCACCCTCATTGACTATGGCGGAGAAGATTATTATGACATGTCACATAAATGAGAGAAATTTCCTACGATTTATTAATACAATAAATAATGTGAACTTCATGTCGCACATGACTTCAATAGAGTGGTTAGTCAGGTTTAGGATGAGGTAGTGCCTTTGAAAAACAAAGTTCAAAACAAAAACCTCAAATATTCTCCATGGTTTAATGAGTATACACACTCTTAGAAACAGCAGTGCCGCAGATTAGAGCACAAATGGAAACCTACGGGTTTAGAGGTATTCAAGTTAGCTTGGTCCAAACAGCCTGCAATAATACAAGCATTCAGCCTATTACTCTAACCTTATTGATCACAATAGAAATAAACTTCACTACCTTTTCAATACAATAGCTCATCTAACAAATAAGTCTGAAATTCTGCTACGAAGTAATACTGGTAGTGAACATTTTATGGACTTCTTTAACAATAAAATTACAACATTAGGCTTCAAACATGTTCAAATGGCTCACAAATAGCTCTGATGCAAACAGAACACACACACACCTTTAATGCTTTTGAACAAATCAGTGAGCAAGAGTTAACAACAATTCTTAAATAATCCCAGGTAAATTCTGGGAAGACCTATAACTCCCATAATGAATATGTCTCTGTCCTCAGGTGATGTCCCTGACCTATTTAAAGTAGCAGTAATCAGATGACTACTGAGGAAACCAAGTTTAGATCCATAGGAGCTCAGCATTTACAGACCTGTTTCTAATATACCATTCTTGTCCAAAGTTCTGGAGAAGACTCTGCTCAACTTCAGGCATACTTGGAGGCACACAACATACTGAACAGATTCCAGTCACTCTTATTTCAGTTACACCTAATGATACCTCCTCTATTGTGACTTTAGCTAATTGCTTTAACGATGTAAAGATTTGGATGACTGAAAACTTCTTATCATTGAATACTCTGTGGATATGAATGCTATAATCTCTGCACTCTACTCCCAGGGGCTCAACTTTCCCTTACCAATGCAGCTCGTAATCTAGGTATCATCTTTTATACAAGCATGTAAATGCAGCATCAAATGTTTTCTTTCTACAGCTAGGTAACATTGCCAAACTACTACAATTCCTTACTATTCAAGACACTTAGAAATTGATACATGCCTTTGCATACAGTAGTTTTCCTACAATTTTGCTGTTTTTGTACAATTTTGCATGCTTCAGTGAATGCTTTTAACTCTGCTCTTTGTGCTGACATCCCTTTAGATCAGCTCCCGCTAATGATCGCCTATGTGTCTGTTGTTATTGCCCATCCAGCTCATCTCACACTCCTCTCAACCACTGATGAACAGCATTATTTTGGGATTATGCAATGGCGTTTCTTGAGTGTAGCCAGCTTCTTCCATGGCAGTTACTATTTCCACACAGTTGTGATCGGTCCCTGCTGGGTACTCTGGCAACAGGTTGGCAGGGATGTTTGGACTAACCTTTTCAATCCCAATGTTAGGTGTTATGAGGCCTAAAATGCTGGGTGTTGTGATGCTCTGTTTAGTGTCAGGAGAGTGTGGACAGTGTGTGGGTATCTCACCACTAGAGTTCCAATACCAGGCTGAAAACAGTGATGACCGTCAAATATGTAACTTGGACAGTGTCATGCTATCCAATTCTGCTGAATAGTAACCTACAGGTCACTGCAGGCCACCATGATCTTGTGTTAGAAATGCTATCATGTAGCCACTCTTCTCATGACGATAGAAGGCTAGCCTGTGTATGGAATTCCTAGGGCAGGAGCTTTGCACAGAGCTTTCTTCAGCTTTTGGAATGCCATCAAATGAAGTTTATTCATCTCAACATGATCTCAACATGCAAGTCTTTCCTGCCTTCCAGTAGATAATTGAGGGTGTTGTACTACAGTATTTCAGAGTATGAGTCCACCCATGTCTGACACCTCGGAGACCGAGAGGCGTGGGATTGGCCGGGATCTGCCACGCTGGGGTGGTGGCTGAGGTTCTCAACCGGAAGGGTCCCGTGGGGCCATCAGTGAAATCCCCAAGGGGTCCCATTCAAGGTCCTCCACCACCAAGGGGGAAGGAGCCATGATCTAATAGTCCGGGACCTCCTCAGGGACAGGGACTGTGGTCATGGGAGTGTGGGCATGGGAGCAGGGTCCGGAACAGAAGGGACTGGAGACAGAGCCTCTATAGGTGGAGCCGGAGCATTAGGTGTGGGTGGCAGTGAAGCAGGAGGTGTAGGAATCTCAGAGGGTGAAGTTGGAGGCGCAGGAATCTGGGGCAGTGAAGTAGGAGACGCAGGAACTTTGGGTGGCGAAGCAGAAACAGGCAGGCGTCAGGCAGACACCGCCGGACCGGGCTTCTCCTGGCAAGCCATAGGGGAGATAGCAGAGATTGAGATGGCCTCTATGGAAATGCTCAGCGCCTCCTCCCATCTTGTTCTCCGCTTCTTTTTCCTACGTGCTGGTGCTGCGAGGTCCAGCAGCTCACATGGCGAAGGCGGAAGAAAACCGCAATCAATGGACTCCTGACAGAGGATATCCTTGAAGGCCCAGCTTCTGATCCAGGTCGGATGCATCTGCACCTCCTCCACGAGGTGTGGATCCTCGGAAGGGGAGATCCATTCACCAGCGAGCAATGGCTCGCGCCACGGTGTCTTCCTTCACCTCAGGCTGTCCAAGCTAGTACTTTACCTCATCTAAAACGTCAAGGCATTCCGCCTCACTGAGGGGAGGCATCTTCTTTGAGAGTCCTGCCATTCTGTTATGTCGGGAGCAGATAAGCAGATGAAGGGAGCCAAAGATATAAATATATGGAGTTTTATTTGGACTTAATCCTTACACAGTAACATCAATGACAGGACTGGGGAAACATACTCTGACTTAAATACACTGAACTAATCAGAAATAAATATGGAGAATCCACATGGGGTAGATGAGGGGGCATAGCACACAGGAGGATCGGACGAGTGGGTCACGACATCAGTTACCTGCAATTCCCCTAGTTCCACCTCATCTGTCGCCTGCACCTTTGCTGGCTCTGGCTGCACCTGCAGCAGCTTGAGAGAGTTCATGTTGGTCGTTATAAGCGTGGTTTATGTACTACCACAGGCCAATGTTATGCTAGCCATGGAGACATTAACCAACAGCTTAAAGTGCACCCGGACTGTGTTATAATTGCAGCAAACCTGAAGTCTGTCCTGCCCGGAATATACAAAAACGTGAGCTTTCTGATGATGAAAAACAACATTCTGGACCAGGTCAATGCCAACATACCAGAGGCCTACAAAGCCACCCCTCTGCCACACCTTGGACTTTCAGGTCATCTCTCTCTGTCCCTGATACCTGCTTATAAACCTCTAATCTACAGACAAAGACTAACAGTTAAAACAATTCAGGTGTGGACTGAAGAAGCCACCGCAGCCCTACAAGACTGCTTTGACAATACGGATTGGGGAATATTTACAGAGGGAACAGGCATAGAGGGTCACACGGCTGCTGTGCTCTCTTACATCAAGATGTAAGATGCTGTGGCTCAACAGTGAGGTCCGTGCCCTACTCAGAGCATGAGGTGCTGCCTTTAAGTCAGGAGATCAGCAGGCTTACAAACAGGCACTTCGGTCCCTGCTGTGAGGCATGAAAAAGGTGAAGCGCAGACACAAACAGCGCATTGAGGATCACTTTGATAGCAACAACTCCAGGCATATGTGGCAGGGGATCAAGGCACTCACCGGCTACAAAGACACCCACACACCGGCAGACTCCTCGCAGTGTTACCCGCTGAAAACCGGTTCCAGACCTTTCTGCCATGTTGCGATTCTCTGAGGAGTGGGCACGCTCAGATGGTTACATTTATCAAGTTCTGGATAAATGCAAGGTCCTTGCCTGGTTCATCAAATCATATACTGCATGCATCAAATCATATACTGTTCACGTACCTTCAGCTGATGCATTGCTCTTGAATCTAAGTGATCTGAGTAAATCTAAGTGATAAGGTATAGGTCTATATCCCTATGTTTCAGTACTAGTATTGCTTCATAAAGCACAAAAGACAAATTATAATTTGGAATGTGCAGTGAGAGACTGTACAAAAGTATGAATTTCAAGTACAGTAATTAAAAACCTCTTCAGCATCCTTAGTCCACGTCAAATCATCCATAATATTTAGCTCATTAGTTGAGCTCTCTGTACAATCTTAGATCCAGGGTCTACAATAATCTAGTTTCCATAACTGGTAGCACTTGCTGTTTTGTTTGGCTGGTTTTGGCACAGTTGATATACCTTTCTTACCATTCTTGGACAGTGTATACTGTCTTCTAATAGGTCTGAAGATACTATTTTTGGCACAACGTGTAGGGGCTGGGCCGTAATAATCCTTCCAGAGTTATTCTTTGATATGGCCCACAAACAGACCTGCAAATCTGCCCAGAGGTGGTCCTCATCTGTGGTGGGGTTAGCTGTCGGTGTGACAGGGGTTGAGAGAGGATGGATGTTATGTTGGACAGAAAGGCAAATGAACACGGGACTGTCATTGACCCCTGGTGTAGGTAAGAAACAGGAACCATCTGCCTAAGGCATCTAGTTGGAAACATTCTGTAATATCAGCATTCAATGACCCTTCATTTTCCAATCTGTAGAGTGGCATAGGCCAAGAAACACACATGGGTTAGAGCCTGACACAAGAAACTGAGAGGCAGACAGTTACAATGCTGCAGCCCCAAATTCACATTACTTAAAAATCTCTGTGTGCATAATCGCATCTTCCAATCCATCATTCAGGAATTCAGACAGGATTGTGCGGTAATATAGTGAGAAATGCAGTGCAGCTGCCGAGGAGAGTGCCAGTCACATGACATGAAAGCAGTCAGTCTCTGAGTCTGTGCTGCGGGATGAATATCCCATATTGCCTAGGTGGTACACTGTTGAAAAGAAAACAGTATTAGGTTGTGGTGGTGTTAGCCAGTGGAGCTCCTTCTGCAGCCTGAGGGCAGCGTTTTGCTCAGTGTCCTCTCTGGCCACGGAGATGGCAGATGTCAAATTCATCAGGTTGGCCCTCTGTCATACCCTCTGCCCCTAGGTTTTCGATGGTCACACTCAGCCTGCTCAATCTGGACATTCATCAGTTTCTCCTGTGGACAGTGAAACTTATCCTCTCACAGCCTGTAGACGAGTGTGGATTTCTGCGTAGGGGGAGGTTTGTAATTGTGCCCCTGGGGGAGAGGTGCACAGTCCTGATCAAACTCACATCGGGGGGAAGGGAGGGCATGGCCTGCAAGTTTGTACATATCATGATTGCTGTTCCCTGTAGTTCCCGTCCGTAATCTTTTCTGGTTGTATGCTTCTGCTCCTTATGCTGAGCTTTATATAATATGCAATATCCACATTCACAACCAACTCACTCGCTTTGTCAATCTTTCATCTCACCTTTACATTCCATGTGCCCCCCAGAGGGAACATCTCCTCCTCCTCTATTCCATAACACTTTTTTACTTGTTTTTTTTATATATCCCTTTTATAGCCATATGAGGTCTCATATGCATCCCGCATCTCACATGCAGCTTCCACTAGTTAGTTTTGCATGCAGGTAATTCCTTTACAATATGCAAGCTTTTCTTCATTGTAAGAAATAAAGTGATGATTTTAACTGCATTTTAGACATACATCCATGTCACACCACTCCTTCACATAGGGACTTAGTGGGTGGGGGGAGTTGTACAGGTCCTGGGTTGGCTGCTCCCTTCCCCTCTATTTTAACTCCACCTTAGACACTTAGGGGCCGGTGGGTGTCTTTTCCCCATATACTCCTCCATATTTTAATGACACCTTAGTTCACACACAGGTACACCATCAATGATCAAAGTGGATGGGGGCTGGACGGGGTCCAGGGTGTGGAAGGGGCGGTGGGCGCTGGCGGGTGGGCTTGAGGGCGGGGGTGGCTGCATCTGCGGGGCACTGCCGGTCTCCGGCAGGGTGCCTGCTGGCTTGCGATCTGGAGGGGTGGGGAACATCCTCTGGGGCCGTCCACTGGGCAAGTCCAGGGCATCTGCTGTCGGCCTTCAAAGACGAGCAGGTGTGACTGAGAGTGTGTGTCTGAGTCTGTACGTGTCTATGTTGTGTGTATGTCTGTTCTGGAACGGCAGAGCAGTTGGGCGGT
>JABFEB020000132.1:2845247-2857457 GCA_019775895.2 Stomatorhinus ivindoensis
TTGCGGCAAGCGATAGCTGCAGCCTGGGACCAGGTTCGTGCCAATTGGAGGACTCCAGAGGGAGAACCACTACGAGCGTTTCAGCTTAGTTTGTTGTTGTTTCATGACCAATCAGGACTTAGAAGTCCTGGGAGTTATGGTTTATCTACTGGTTGCTCTGTGTGCCAGAGGGGACTTGGTACTGAGTGCCAGAGTGTGATGTGAGCGCTTTGCTGAAACTTGCTGGAATAAAAGAGATTTCCTTTACTCACAAACTAAGAGGTCTAGACTCTTATTCTAAGTGTTTGATCTACAAATTTTCTACCACAATGCAACATTTTTCTGCGTATGCACCATTTATACATGAAGCCCCTGGTTCCTATATATCTGTCATGGCTCTGCTGGGTCCCACTACATTAGCTATGCCTCCGCCTGGCCCCACTACATCAGCTATGCCTCTGCCTGGCCCCTCTACATCAGCCATGCCTCCGCCTGGCCCCTCTACATCAGCTATGCCTCTGCCTGGCCCCTCTACATCGCTATGCCTCCGCCTGGCCCCTCTACATTAGCTATGCCTCCGCCTGGCCCCTCTACATCAGCCATGCTGTGCTGTGGTAGTAGTTACTGCACTGCTGCGCAACATGGTGTTACAGCAAATATCCAGCTACTTGAAGGTGATAAGGTGTTGGAAGAGGAATCTGAACAAGGCCATGTTGGAATATATCATGCAGGCCTAGCAGTATGACTGCGGTTGTGGGGAAATATATTTGGCCTGTAATGCCCCTCCTTTCTTCCCCCTCCCCACACCTTTCTCCTCCACTGGCCCTTTTCTTATTTCCCTGCCCATTAGTTTTTGCCATTAAATTCCCTGTTTTGTGATTTACTCCCCTCCAATGTTTTATTTTATTAATTTCATTTCATTTTAAATGTTTATATTTTTTAATTTTATTTTTTAATATATGTGCTGAAGTCTACCATAGCAAAATGAACAATGACTGCACAACATCCTTTGCCTTGCCACACACACTATCTGTATACACTAATATGGGGTTGGTCAATCTTGTGCACAAAGGGCTTGTCATGATCCGCCCGTCCGAGCCTCATGTGTGCCACGCCCCCCTCGTTACCTCGTGTTCTACCCTGATGGAATCCAACTGTTCTCAATTCGTGCTTGATTCTGTTCATCTGCTGTGTATCAGTCTATGCCCGTTTCTTGTATTTAGTCCGCGTCTCAGTAAGTCTCGTCAGAGTAGTCATTGTGGTGTTCTGTGGCGTTTACTCGTTGTTCCTTTGTTTGCCCTGCTTTGGACCATTACACCCCGTGAGTTCCCCCGACTCCCTGCCTGCTTGCGACTTTGTCCGCCTCACGCCACCGACACCCTGCACGCATCGTGACAGGGCTAGTGTGTATACAGGTTTTTGGGATAACCTTTTGGGCAACTGTTCAAAACCAGATGTGAGGACTCTTCAGACAATCAGTCCTTTAATTAATAATCTCAGTAGGGTGTTGCAAAAAGTGGCATACACAGCAGGTCTTTTTGGATAAGTCTGACCACCTCTTCGCTAATACAACACAGTGCACAATGTGAGAAGATATTCTCTCTATTACTTACTGCTCAGCTTTTGCCGACTTGAATGATTTAACTTACAATCCATACTTATGACCCACAAACAAAGTACTTTTTACAAACTACATTTTTTGAACACTTCACATTATGTATGGTCGTAGAACAAAATTATTGTTTATAAATTTTTTTCAATGATTAAATTATTAAAATCAGTCACATGGTAACTAGATTCCAAGCCAGTTTCAAAGATAGGAACTAGGGTCAGTCCATACATTTTTTTTAATTGGTATCGGCTACCAAATTTAATGTCTCACGGTCACCCCATTTACAACAGCTGCACAGATCATAAGCTTTTCTCTCATGCTACAATAACAATGAGGCACATAATTTGAAACTATGAACCATGTCAGTTGTGTGTAAATTCTTTACATTGGAAACTCAATGTAGCACAAAAACTTTCAAGAGTCAGTCTTTCAAGAGCATGTAGTGCATGTAGCTACTGTATGTGTATGTACTGTTGAATATTTATTTTTAAAAAAAAGATTGGGACTTGGCATCAAAGGACATATAGATATTGAATGGATCACATTGAATCGGATCCAGGTACCCAAAATGGGGACTGGGACATCATATTAATTATCACTAATATGTATTTTACTTAAGAAAATCTTGCTCCCATTCTACTCATTCTAGTTTCAAATATAGTCTCAATCACAATAGTAAAGTACAAATGAATGCGATACCTGCACTCTAACAGAACCCCAGAGGTGTGGTGGCTAGATATATGTATTAAGGCCAAAGTTTAAGATTAGTCCCCTATGACTTTTCCCCCAGTCATTCCTTTCACTGAAATTATTTTTGTACAGTTTTAGATGGTGGAAGAAAACAGATGCATACACTTATATCAACCAAGATAGAGAGAGTATGGCTTCCAACATATGAATAGTTACATTCTGCTATTTCTATGACACTATGCTTACAACGGAGCCTTGATGTTTTCATTCTGAATTTTTTGACATACCTGATTTCAGCATGCAGCTGTGACTCCAATATATGATCAAATTTGTCAGCCCTCAGCACAGAAGGCAATTTGTATAAAGGGCAGGCAGCCAACTGCGATTAAGATGTTGTAGTCATTGATTTCTGATGCGCCAACAATGGCACCACCAAGGAGGGTACACCGCCACTCTTATACAATCACTGCCTCCCCAAGTCCCATAGCAAAAATAAGTGACTACAACATGACTACATTTAAAACAAAGAAACTAAAGTATATCAGTATGCAGTTCCTTAACTCTCATAATGATATAGTCATTAGCTATAGTTTATATACTACAACAGCCTAATAGAATTCCTGAAATTCAGTTATATGTTTTGGTTTGTCAGTGGTCCAATCTGACCACCCCCTTGGAATATTTTTGCTGTGATTCCTCAAGACACATTTTTTTGTCATGATTGGTCCAACATATACCTATCAGTCTGTTTGTCTGTCTATCCATTCAATCAAGCAGAAAGACCAAAAGCCATAACTGAATTTCAGGAATTCTTTTATGCTGTTTTAGTATATAGACTAGCTGATAAATATGTCAATATGAGATTTAAGGAATCACATACTGATATACTTTAGTTTCTTTATTTTTCCCAACCTAAAATACTGTGTGCAGGTTTAGTCACCTTACCTTAAAAAAGACACTGTTGCCTTAGAAAGGCTTCAACACAGGGCTACAAGAATGATTCCTGGTCTTAGAGGAATGTCTTATGATGAGAGGTTAGCTGAGCTGAATCTGTTCAGCCTCGAGCAAATGAGACTAAGGGGGGATGATTCAGGTCTATAAGATTCTATCAAGTCTGGATGCTGTTCAGCCAAATAGTTACTTCAATATTAGTTTAAATACCAGAACTTGTGGCCATAAGTGGAAATTAGTGGGAGAACATTTAAAAATTTCATTTGAGAAAGCACTTCTTTACACACCATCTAGATAGAGTATGGAATAGTCTCTCTGTTAGTGTAAGCTAAAACCCCGGGTTCCTTTAAATCAGGGCTAGATACCATTTTAACAACTCTAAGCTATAGGTTGAATTCTTTCCAAACGAGTTTGATGGGCTGAATGGCTTCCTCTCATTTGTAAATTTCTTATGTTCTTATGTTCCTATCTATTGTATCTATTGATTTATCTAATATTCAGCTAAGTATTGATTACGTGCAATTTCCTGAAATTTGTTTTGATTATATCAAAACGCATACTGCAGGCTTTTAAAATAACAATTAAAAACTATTTACAATAACAGAATTTATGCAATTACACAGAATGTTCCTTAGTGTCTCCTTATATATTAACAGAAAATTCCATTGTGTCCGTTTGCCAGTTTGCATTTGTCTACATTTTAAATATTGAAAATTATGTTATAACCTCAACACTGTACTGGAGAAGCAGCTGAAAGCTATATGAATGGATGTTCGTTGTGTAATGTAAAAGGACGCATGCAGAATTGCTGTTATTTTAGTCCGCCAGATTTAGTCCTCCCAATCGCTAGGCGGTGTGCTGTATTAGGTATGAAAACTAAACACTACCGATTCCTTTACTTGAAACAAGTACATTGTAGCACGTTCTTTTCAATACAGAATCCCTACCCTAATATTAATACCACAGAAGAAGAATGCAAACAGTGCTTCAGAAACGTGGAGTATACAAACTTATAACCATTCATTACTTTTTGTCAATTACGTGGTAGTGCTAAAATGATGCTATAACAGCTTAAAATCCGAATTTAACAATAGGTCGAAATAACGAACAGCAATAGGAAGAAAACGTTTTATAATTAAATGCAAATAAATATATACAATTGTTTATTATTGCAGTAGCTGGTATATCTTGAATGCATTTGACCAAGCTAGCTAGCCATATGTTTAAAAGGTTAGACCAGCGGTATTGAAGATGGCATGTTGTTGAAAGAACGGGAATATCATTTTCAATATAACGCTATACTGGTAAGTTATTGAATGGTTTGCTTTTTAAATGCTTCTAGCAGGTATAATTATATCACGATAGCCAGTGCCTTTTGATTACGTCTGGAAGTTGCAAACAATTAAGTCCATGCTTTGGTGTTGTGTCGTCACCTACATTTTTTGCAACGCTCTTCCGATTTTTAAAGATGTGTCAGGTCTGTCTTTTAATATGCATATACCTGCATTTCACTGAGTTTGTGGACTATGAATGCCGCGCGCATTTGTGTGGTTTCACAGTACGTGTATGCCCTGCGATGGGTTGGCACTCTCTTTCGGGTTATTCTCTGCATTGTAGCCGTAGCTTCCAGGATAGGCTCTGGACCCCCCCCCCCCCCCCCGCCCAGCGGGTGTGGAAAATGATTGGATGAAAAAAAATATATGTGGACATGAACACAGAAGTTTGTTATAATAAATGTGTGCCTTTAAACAATGTAATTAATTCATTAGAATTCTAATAGAAGCATTACTATATTTACTACTGCCGTATTAATGCAGCAATGAATGATTACATCTATTCAAGTTATCACAATTTTAATAGTTATTTAGGTTGATTTGTTTATTTATTGCAGGACCTTTGAAAACCAATGAGTAGGTTTCGGGATCACAAAATAATTTCCAGAATATGTTAAAAGTTTTAAATGTTAAAAGTTTTCTACTTTAACTGTAAGTGTTCAAAAAAAAGGTAAAACATGGATAAAATAAAATGTATACATTTTTAAATGTATAAACCTAGAGAGGGACACAAGCACTGTTCTTTTGGGATAGTGAGCTGAAAATTTTGTGAAGCTATGGTTTATGAAACCATTGTTGGCGTGTGCAACAGCTTCATTCAGTGTACAGACTCATCCTTGGTAGTTAAAGACCACTTTTTAATTAAATTTGGAGCATCAAGCCTCAGGTTATAATGGTAATATCACAGTGCAGAGTGCTGCTTTGAATGGTGACACTGGTATGATGGCTATTGTATCATGGGTTTTTTGGCAATACTATATTTACTGTGACCACTAAAGATGACTAAAGATAACAAATTAGAGTGAGTAATGCATGTCTGCTAGGGATGCTCCGATCAGGATTTTTGCCACCAATACCAAGTACCGATTTTTTGTCATGGTGATCGGCCGATACCAATGGCAACTCTGATGCTTCAAGTTTATATAACTGATATGTAAGCTCTCTGATCAGAATTAAGTTTTTTTTTTCCACATAAAATAATACTATAAATGTTGCCTTTGTTATATTTTTGTCATATTTTTACAGTAATATATCTAATGTAACTATTGTTTTAATAGAGTATTAAATAATCACAAAAATATTTATTATACAGCGAACATTTTAATGTGCCTTTAGAGTGAGGTTTATGCATAACATTATGCACATCAGGATACTTAATGCATATAAATTCCATTATCTTCGTGGTTATATCCTTTGCTTTCTTGCTGTCTGGTGTGTACAGTTCGTGTTTTTTCCAGAATGTCTATAAGGGATGGCTGAGTGAGAGATGCATAATTAGTTACCGTTGCCTTTTTTACAGTTGCCAGTTTTTCGTATTCGCCATACGACTCGCAGTGGCTCATTTTTAAGTGCTGAATGAGGTTTGTTGTATTAAATGTTTTGGACAGTGCGCCTCCATGTGAGATTTCTTTGGAATATAAAAGGCAAATAGCGAATTTTTCATTGTTTCATGAAACGTCATAGTAATTCCACACCGGCGATGACATGAGTGTGGCGCCAATACATTTACGTTCCCACTTATCGTGTACGTCCTCACGCATTGATGTCATCAATTGTGATCGGTTCCTAAGATCGGGCAAGTTTAACGAGTACCGATCGAGTCATAAAATGTGATTATCAGCCGATACCAATCTTTGGCTGAACGATCGGAGCATCCCTAATGTCTGCTCCACATTTTTTGCAATGATAATGCTGTAATTTAGTTTGAGGGTCAGTCCATTGTAATTAAAAAGATATCCAAAACAGTTTTTGCATCACCATTTTTAATTTTGATGACTATTGGCACGTGAATGACATACTTTCCAGAGCGCAAAAATATTATATTTTGCAAAAATCCCCTTACGCCAGGACTCTCCAACTCCGGTCCTGGAGTGCTACTATCCACTAATTTTTTTATCCTACCTGGCTTCTGATGATGATGATCAGCCACACCTGCTCCTGGTATTTACCTGAGAATTAGTGTGGCTCAGAAGCCAGGCAGGATAGAAAACCTACTGGTTATTAGCTCTCCAGGACCGGAGTTGGAGACCCTTGCTTTAGGCAGTGTGTGACTTAGTGGGCAAAGCCTTTGTGCTTGTGATTGGAAGGACATTGGTTCAAGCCTAGCCTCATCATACCTGTAGGCCCTTGAGCAAGGTCCTTAACCCCCAACTAAGGCTCAATTGGTTGTACACATGACCAAAAATATGTCAAGTACAACAAATCTTTCTTCCTTGGTCACACTGTTGCGCATAACGTTTTGCAGATCTTTTTTTAATTTTATTTAATTTAGAGTCAACGGAAGGGAAAGGGCAGTTGTTTGCCTCTGATTGGCTCTAACTCTGAGATTCTTCTTTATGTATCTGTGTGTTTGATATTGTGACCTGTAGACTGTTCATACTGGAGTGACAAATGAATGCACATGCTAAGCAACACGTAACTCAACGTGACGAGAAGTATTGATAGTTTCTTCATGAAGAAAAATGCTGTACAGCCCATTTCACATATCTGTGACCCCAGCTCTGAAAGTTCCAGCCTAGACCTTACACCATCACATCAGCATAGGTTGTTTTGTTTTGACTGGGGGAGGAGTGAAAAATATTTGGGGGACATAATGTTACAAAAACACGAATTATATGCATTTTTTCAGTTTGCTATATTGGTACCATTTGTATGTTTTACATGTTAAATGGTAAATGAATTGCATTTATATAGTGCTTTTTTACTCCTACGATTACTCAAAGCACTTTACAATTTATGTCTCGCATTCACCCATCCACACACACATTCATACACCGGCAGATGGTGGAATGTAATTCCTGTTCATTCATCCCTTAAAGTTTTCAGTATTAACTTATGGGGTTTTATTTGGTTCTTTCATTGTGTTAAATTAATGTGTTCACCCTAAAACCAGTATTTCTAAAATGTTTTGGAAAAGTGTGTTTTATTAATTATAAAATCATTTACATTTAGCTTTGTAGTATAATAGACATGTTTTATTAAATTATTAATTTACGTTGTGCACAGCTCAGTTGTATTTATTTTAACGGTATAATTAGTTTGGTAGCATCATGTTTGCTTAATCTGCAGGATTATAATTATTATAACATTCAATGTTTCCCCTAGATTTACAGCTTTTGGGGGGGGTGTCAGACGGACACAGAATACATGGTATTCAGGATACATGGTATTCATGTGTTTCTTTTAATGATAGTAGTGGCGATTCAACCCATAATACACTGTGATTATATCGAGTGTGACATCAGCTGACAAAGTCCAATTGCAGATGTTTGTCTTGATCTGCAAATACATTAACTGTTAGGCTTTTAAAGTGATAGCTGTAGCTTAAAATAGTAATAGTTTAAAGCAGAAAATCCCACTGTGAAACGTATTTATTACCCAGCTATTCAGATGGTTCACGCGACATATTTTCCGACACGCGCTCTGTCCGACTTTCCTATACTAATTAAATGAATTAATTAACTGAGGTGGATTTGAAATGCAGCAAATACATGCAATGGCCGGGGTGCGCCTGAGGAGAGGTTTGGGAACTGAAGCGGTATTCGGCTGTCACTACCCGATCCATACCATCTACCCGATTTTTGAGCATGAATGCACCTCATTGCATTTCCTGGCACTGTCTGATTTGTTCATCCCTCCATTTTCTACATTGTCTACATTTATAGCAAACTACACTTCACTTTAGTGAGAACTGGTATTAATGTTTCGACTGAAAAAACAAGGAAAAAATGCATTTTCTTTTTAAGTGTTCATTCCAGTTAGGGCTCTCACAATCATGAAATTTTAATTGACGATTAATTGTCATACAGATAATTGTGATTAATGATTTAATTGTCTTTTTTCTGTTCTTTGCATAAAGTGAGCATGTTCATAGTTTAGTGATACACGTACACCTTATGAAGAAACCCTGTTTATTCACTTTGAACCGTTATATAACATATAAAAAGGCAGAAATTTTTTAATTGATGTAAAAAAATGTTTGCCTTTGTTTTGTTAACAAAAAATTTACAGGGCAGGAGAGAGTCAGACATAAATAACATATAACGATCAGTAGCCAGCAATAATTACCAAACTAATCATGACAATACAACAGTCAATATCCTTTTTGCACATAACCGATCATGCTCATTACTGGCTAGGCAGATTCCGCGCAAGAAACACTAACATGTTCACTTTATCTGGTTTAAGGCCACATCTCACTGGGGTCACAATGTTTCCAGCTGTACTAAACATTCTCTCAGAGGCAATACTTGTCGCACAAATGCAGAGGTACTTCCGAGCTAACTTTGCAGTTGAAGGGAACCTTGCTTGGTTATCACGCCACCACATTAGGGAATCCATTGAAGGATCCAAGACCTGTTCCTGCAAGTACCGAGTTAGTTCAGTATCAATAATCGCTAATTTTGGCACAGTCTGGGTAGTAATTTGGGCTCTTCTGCTCTGTAAGAGGTCACATAGCTTCCTTTTTTTGGGTGCAGGAAGTGGAGATCCATCCTCTCCTGCCACAGCACTTTCATGTTCAGCATGTACATCACTGCTGCCTTCTTCCTCACTTATCTCCTTTATAAGCTCATTTTTAGTGTCATCTACAATCTCAGCATCTCCAATGCTGCCCTTATATCTTGGGTCAAGGAGGGTGGCTTTTCTAAGGAGCTCCTGAAGTCGATTTGCTCTGTACTTTTCATCAAGGACATTGCACATTTTTTTCTTGATGTTGGCTGTAAGTGTCGTGTCCTTGGGATCTGGGGATAAGATTTCTTCTTTTAGAAGGTCTAGCACAGGCTTCACAGAAGACACAGTAACATATTTTTCCCCAGACAGAACATCTGTAAAATCAGCCACAGGCTTCAGTGCTGCATTAATGGCCTCCAAAACAGATATCCTGCCAGGTCGGGTTGAGGTGTCCATGTTTTCTGTCATCAATCGAAACACGTCTTATGGCAGGGAGTTGTTCCAGCACCCTTTCAACCATCTTTTGTTTGGTACCCCATCGTGTAGAGACATCCTATAGGCAGTACAACAAGATTTATTTACAATTTTGTATATTACACCTGATGAGACTACATTATGATAATGTCAATTTTATGACTTTAATTTTCTGTGTGTATTTGCCGTTAGTAATTACTACTACTACTAATAATAATAATAATAATAAATGATTTTATATCTGTTTGTAAATGTCTTTAATATCTATATTTTTATTAACTCACCAGAATTAAACTGTGCTGAGGGAGACTGGCCTCATTCTGTGCGTTTCTTAGGTCCCTCCTCTTTAACCAGCTGAGGCTGAATGTGTTGACCAGACTCCTACACAGTCCCAAGACACGAGCTGTGCGGTCCTTCTCACTTGCTAAGGCATTTGTAACAGCCAAATGTAGATTATGTCCAAAACAATTTAGCCATGGCCAGCCAAGCTTGCCCACTGCAGCCACAATGTTAGGACCATTATCTGTGGTTATGCAGGAAATTTTTTTTTTCATTTAACCCCCGGTCTGCCAAAGCAGACTGAAGGCATTCTGCAAGTGTTTCAGCTGTGTGGTTTTCAGGAGCGTATCTTGTTTCTAAACACTGATTGTAGAGTCCAGTCCGTGGTGAGGTAATGTATTGTTAAGCTCATATATGGAGTCATATTTGAACTTGACCACATGTCTACATTGGCAGAATAAAAGTCAATTTCTTTTAAATCCTTGAGAACCTCATCCTTTAGTTGGTTGTATAAATTGGGGATTGCAGTTTTGGATATGTAAGTTTTGCCTGGTAATTCATATTGCTTTTCAAAGTTTAGAAGCATTTCTTTGAATGCTTTCTTTTCGACAATATTAACGGCAGCATTTCTTTCACTATATATCGCGTTACGCTGTCTGTTAACGAGCGCCATTTGGCTCCGTCACGTTTATATTTAGTAACTCGATCAAAAGCATCAGTGATAGCCAGTTGCCGAGGAGCCGCAGCTGCGGTTATTTTACCTAGTTCGACATATTGGGTGGGGTGATGAATCCGGAGGTGGTTTTGTAGGTTTGTTGTATTGCCGATTTTGACCGACACTTTTCTTCCACAAATTCGGCAAATTGCTACAGTCAGGTTACCAGGCTCTCCTTTTTCATTTGGCTTAAAACCAAAATGCGCCCACAGCGGAGCTGTTGTGTTTGACTTTGAAACTAAGTTCTCCATTATATTACTGTGCTACAGCGGGACGGTGCGCGGCTTAACAATAGCAGCGTAAAGAAAAGACGTCATTAATCGAACCAATCAAACAGGAGTAACCGAACAAGAAAAAATACAAGCACAAACTGTCCTGCCAAAACTATTAAATAGTGATTAAAAACATTTCAATTTATAGGTATATAACGATTATGACAATTATCCAAAAAATGATCGCGGTCAGCTCAAACTATGGCGATCAGGCAATTAATTGATAATTGCGACAGGTCTAACTCCAGTTATCTTTTTTTCAGCTTTTGGAAACACTATATTACCAAAATATCCCATATCTATATTGTGACACCCAGAAGTTAGTAGTCTGTATAAACTCAGTGAATCCTTATGTTTGTTAGATTTGGTTAGCAGAGCATGCCACATGGTACTGTTTGATGGTGAAGAAAGGTGCAGCTCAGCATCCACATCATCTATTGAAAGGGGGGATATTATAGATAAGATAGAAAGATATTGGTGGTGTGGCAGTACTTTTTTCAGTTTAAAGTCCAACACATTTATTAAACATAAGGATACACTGAATGTTTACATTTTTGTTTGGACAAATGTTTGCACCCATTATTTAAAGCCCTGGCAATTATTGCACATGCGCCATATAATCACAATGTGATATTGTGCAGCTCTACTCTGAATTATCATTTTTTGCTACCTGCTGTGTCAAAATGTGTTGTATATCAAAGAGGCGATTAAAATAAAGCAATTAAAATATTAAAATCTGAGCTCTGGAAGGTATGTGTAATAAATGTGTCAAAATCCTTCAAAATCAAAAATGGTGATGCAAAGGACATTGGTTGAATTAAAATGGAATGGCCCTTAAAACACATGGCCAATACTGTGCAAAAACTGGAGTGCTGTTAATGTTAATTTGTTGCTGTTAATTTTTTTCTAATTTTCAAATATTGTCTACATGATTTTCATAGAATAAGATATGAACTAACCCAAAAAACTTTTTTTCCCTCCTGTCTTTAAGGGTGAGTTTGAAACCAGCCACACAGAAGTTCCCCAGGATCTGTATTTCTGATCACATAAGATGCTGGGAATTCATGAAACAGGAGATAATGGCTCTCTGCCGTCAAGGACCTATTGCTGTATGGCATGTTCAGCCACCTTTCCAGGACTGTCCTCTTTACTCGTGCACCAGGCATCTCATGCAAATAACACCAACTCACCTGATGGGAATCAACCACCACCTGCTCTCCAAGTTTCCTGCAA
>JABFEB020000132.1:2883544-2895312 GCA_019775895.2 Stomatorhinus ivindoensis
GAACACTTACTAACAGCTAAACTAGAGCAAAGTTAAAATATGTTGCTGTCACGTAGCTGGAACAATGCCAAGAGGGGGGGGGGAGGAGAGAAGCCCAAATGGGTTATAAGAGAGCAGAGCAGATAGGTACCTTCGATCTTCTTGATGCACATGCTGAATGTATATCAGATAGTCGCTCCCTGATTATAATCATATTGTTAAATAAACTTCTGTGACTTGCAACTCCTCCAACGTCTCCAGCGTGAATCTCTTCTCATCAACGGACTCGGCGGAGTGCTACTCCAACATAATTTGTCCTAATTTGAGTTCAACTGTTCAATGTTCAGATTTGTGTTCCATTTGTCCTTTGTTATTGGTTTTGATGTTACATGTATGTTCAAATGGGACCGTGTTTACTGTTTTCATGAGATGAACCCATTGCTATTGAGCGATTGTTCACAATTTATTACATTTATACAGAAATACATCGCGAAATGTTGCAGTAAATAATACGAAACGTGCATTAATAACTACTGTACAATGTAACAAATTATGTGAAGTGCTAGCATAAGTAAAGAAAAAGATCTTCCTGTTTTAATTATTTTTTGCTGGTTTTACTTGGTTTTAATGAAACTGCATATGGACGTGGTGGTGCAGTGGCTACAGGTATTGCCTCACACCTGTAGGACCTCAGTTCAAGTCAAGGTTCCATGTGTATGGAGTTTGTTTGTTCCTGTGTCGTAGTGGGGTTTGTGACGGCACTCTGGTTTCCTGGCCCGCAATCCAAAACCATGCTGCGGTCAATTGGATTTGCTGAATTGCCAATTGATGAAGTGTGTTGACACTTAAAACTCGATTATATCTTGAAGATATTGTGCTCTTAGCGATCAACAGTGTTCGTGGTATTGTTTCTACAGCTCCTGAAACACAAGTTAATCATTCTTTGCGCTGATAGTTCCTCAAACAGGAAGCAACTCAGTCGTATTTAGCGCATGCGGAAATGACGTCACCGCTTTATTTGTTTACGCACAGCTCTGGAGACACTGCGCATGATCGATTCATTAACGTCCACTTTAAATTTTGTAGCTAGCTTCCCGTCAGCCCTGGAAGCGGTTGCAAATTCAAATATAAACAAAGACTACAAGATCGGTAAGAGGAACTGTCTCTTGAACACCTAACAAATAACCTGAAAACCTTTTATGACTGTTCATACGTCCTTTTAAGGTAGGCGAACAGGCACAGTAAGCGTATGTTGTATACGGATATCTTTTTGTTTTTTTTTTATTTTACGTTGATCACCATTAGACTTGCATGTTAAAACGCCTGGTGAAAGTCTTTCGTGGAAGCTTCTTCCTGCCGTATTTTATGTCTACCTATGTTTTACCTATGGTGTTAAATTTAGTCTGTTTATGTATGTGTTAGTTCTTTGGATAGAAATAAATAGTTGTGGCGTATTTTTTCACAGCGACCTGGACAGTTAGTCCGCCACAAAGATAGCAAAGTTGATCATCTATTTATGTACAGTTTGAAAAGGTGAAGCATTACAGTGACTGATTGGTAGTTAGAAATTATTAGAGTGTGATCGTGTTTTTAAAACATAGATAATAAATGTTTAAAATATATATTCACACACAGGGAATTTGTCTCCAGTTGTCAGTGACTGACTTGCATATATGCTGTTCATACATACACAGATTAAAAAGAGACTGATCACATACAGTCTGGTTGATATATGTAACGTGCATTTGTGGTTAATGAATGTAAAAATCCTGCAAAGGAACATGCCAGTGCAAGAAATGCCGGAATAATATAATGTGTAAAATACAATAGGTCCAAGAGTAAAAACAGATGGGAAAACGTTATTCAAAATTATACCAAAATCTGACATGTGTTGACTAGAAAATATACATGTGTATTTATGCATTTTAACCAAAAAAACTTGTATTCATAGACTGCCAGACAGAAATCCAGCAAGCAGAAGGTTCAGAGACGTTCCACAATGGAGCAACCAATTAAACGTGTTGTGGAAGAAGTACAGGTGACTCTGCCCCATGAAATTCTCCAGACCACCAAGCGGGGCCGGGGCAGACCACCAGGTCCTGTTCACATGAAGCCTAAACAAGTTAATGCAGGAAAGCGTGGGAGGCCACGGAAAGAGGCAGGCCCTCCTCCTTCAGTAAAATCTCTTGACCAAAATCAAGATCAAACCCCTAAGGTGGGTAAAGAGTCGACCCCCGAAACTCCACGGAAGCAAGGTCGGCCTCCAAAAATTAACAAAGACCCGGTTCCCATTAAAACATCAGGGATAGTTCGGAAAAGAGGTAGACCTTCTACGGTAAACAAAGATTTAGGATTGCTCCCAGGTCCTGTGTCAGAGAGTAAACAAGGTCTCTCTAGTAATTCTATTAGAAGAAGGGGGAGGCCAAGAAAAACACCACTCTCACCAGAGGGGGAGGAGAAGAGGAGAAAAATGAAAAACAAACCAAAGGGCCCCAGGGTATGGAAGCCTTTAGGACGACCGCGCATTTACCCTCGTGTGGAGCCCCCAGTGCCAACCTCACCTGCAGAGCCGAAAGGCAGAGGTCGGCCTCGCAAGACAAAATCAAATAAAGGTGCACATTTCTGCAAGACCAGACAATTATGTAGTGCCGACGAGCCACCTGCCTTGCCTGTCGGTAATCTTTCTCGTAAGAGGGGTCGACCATCAAACTCTAGCAAGGCCAAAACTGGCAAGGAAGAAGTGCTGTCCTCCACTAAACCTGAGAGGAAAGCAGAGCAAGACATGGGAAGCCCACCTGGTTCTAAGCGCTCTCGTCGTTCTAGTGGCAAAGAGTCTACACAAGAACCTCCTCCAGCTCCTTCACTCAACAAAAGAGAAAGGAGGGATAGAAAGACAAAGGTGACAAAAACTTTTGAGGCAGGGGGGGGGCTTTCTGCTGTCAGCCAGCACAGAAGTCCAACCAGATCTCAAAATATAATAAGCAGTACTGACACAACTGTTTCAAACCAAAAGGAAGATGATGATAAAGGGAGCCCAATGCTTGCCAATGAACGTACAAGCGCACCCTGCCAGACGGCGAAGAAGACAACACAAGGAGACTCCGTAGTGGAGCAAAGCGTTGGCAAGAAGAGGGATGCTGGACGGAAGGTGGCTGTGTCCAAAATAACAAAAGTGACAAAGGGAAGCAGAATTGTGAAGTCTGATCAGAAGAAGACGCCGCGGGGAAAACAGGCACAGAAAAACATAAGTAGTATTTTGTAGACAGTTCAATGAATGTTTTAAATTCCATTTTATGTTTTTACAGTTTGATTAACCAGTTCATCCTTTTCTGCCATTAAAACTTGTCTGTGAAAGACTGCATTAAGTAGTCTTGATTTTTTTTTTTTTATGTACATTTACCGAAAGTTCTACATTTAAAAAATTTCACACAAGTCAAATGTAATGCATTTTTATTTACACTAGTAAAAATCTGGATCTATTTAAATCTGAGTATTTTTAACTTTTGCATTTCAGATCTTTACTGGAACTGTTTAATTATCCCATAATATTCAAAATTAAGTGATTTTCATGTTTTATTTCTGTTGTATCTTTAAGGAAGACAGATGCTCACCAGGATCATGCAATGAAGGAACTGTAGTGTAAAATGGTTACACAATGTCCATCTTGAATGACTAGCTTGTTGGCTTAGCTGTTATTGACTAAGGCTTTTTTCTACTGCTTATTAACTCCTTAGTTAGATGGTCTTTTACTAACCTATTAAAAGTCCTGTTGGTGTAAAGGTAAAGCATGTAACTAGAGAATACCAGTACCTGCTCACTAGGAAGTAATAGATAATTCAAAACTGGCAAGTGTTGTACTAATTGTACTTTCTTTTGTTTCTTTTAAGTGTACTGAAACTGAATACTTTAAGAATACCCAAGACTAATGATGCACAAATGTTAAGAACATTTTTGCATACTAAGTAATTCTAAGAATGAAAATCTGATGCAGTTGCAATGATGATGGCCTGTAAGTTGACATCTCTGAAATTCAAATTCAGTGTTAAATTCTGCAGGTGTACATGGTTTTCTGTTATCTAAATTTTACATTCAGTAACATGCTGGACCAAGGAGTTGGTCAAATACAGTCCCTTGCAGAAGTAATAGGATCCCTATGGCATCTATTCTTAAGAATTAGAATCTGTACATGCATTTGTAAAATTAGCTCATACAAATCATCTATTAAGTTTTAACATTCAATTTTCAAAGTCTATTACCTTTGTTTTAATTTTGCAAAGCAAAATGGATTTTTCAATAGAAATTTCAAATTTGGTACAGTTCAACAGTTTTCTGTTTGTTTGTTTTGATGGGACTACAATTTGATGTTGGTCACATTTTTTCTCTTATGTTGACTAACATTTTTGCCAGTACTGAATTCTCTCTTTTCCAGTAAGGCAAAATGATTTATTTCAAATTGCCTTTCTCACCAAGTTGATATTAACATTTGCATATGCTCCCATTGTTAAATTTGTCTGTGAACTGCAACCGTGGCATTTTAGAATGACCCTTTAAAACCAAAGCATTAACAAAGGCTGTGGCATGCATAGCTTTCATAATGTCCTTACAAAGCACATGTTGTGAGAAAGTATATTGAAGAATTAGATCTGTCATAATGCTGATTTAAGTGTACCATAAATTGATTGCATCTGACTGTATTAGATGTATAATGGATCCACATTTTTAAAATGTAAAGGTGAATCATCCTTTGGCTGTAACATGGCCCTTTATGATACATTTTTACGCCTGTAAATGTTATGATATGGCAATGTTTACGCATAATATACTGTAATTTTAATAAAGGCAGATGGACGAAGAAAGAAATCGAAGTATTGCTTGTGGGAATGTGATGTGTTTTTCTGTCACTTTTTGTAATAATCAGATATTTTGAAGAAATGCCAAGAGCATGCATATGAATTTAGTCAATGTTGCTTGACCAATTGCAAGATTAATTAAAAACGAGGGGAACATTTATAATTGTTCAATTAGTTCAGTACATAGTTATCCTAAGTTTTGGAAGAGATGATGATTATGTAGGATGATTTAAAATTTATTTGTATTATACTGCAGCAAATAGACACCACCACATCAGAAATTGGAAAATCACTTTAGTTCTTTTAATTAAAAAGAACCATATTAATTTAAATGTTAGCTGAAGTGCAGTATAGTTATATAAAACTATATAGAAACCGATGACAAATTTGGTGGTATTATAGCTCATTAATACTTAATTTGTCTTGAAACGTGATTTAATTAAAAGCAATTGTCTAATGTATACCTGCATGTCTTTAGTATGTGACAGAGTAAACCAATAAAATTGTGAAAAGGAATGATTTGTTGTTTACAAATATATGCTAAAATATTATGGACAGATTTCACAGCACCCCTTGCATTATAGTCATATTTCAAAATAAGTATTTAGTATTACAGGTGCCTTCAAGTTTTTCCATCGGCCATTCAGCCTATTTAAAGGGAAAGAACATGCTACTGGGTTGTTTGGCATCATTGTGTGCACCACACTGAACATGGACTAGCAAAAGCAAAGGAGATGGGGCTGTCTGAGGAGAGCAGAAAGACTATAGATAGCCATGTTAAAGGTAAAAGCTGTAAGACCATCTCCAAACAGCTTCCTGTTCCTGTGACCACAGTTGCCAATATTATTAAAAAGCATAAGGTTGATCAGAAGGATAGTGCGGATGCTAGAAAAAGATCCAAGCAAACCAACCAGAACTATTCAAGCTGAACTCCAAGGTCAAAGTATATCACATTCTGATTCCACCATCTGTTGCATGTTGAACAATAATAGGCTCCATGGAAGAAGACCCATTATGCAATCATTTAATGACCCAAAACATACAGTTAAAAACTCAGGAATGGCTGCGGGAAGAAAAAAAAAAAAACATTGGATTATTCTTAAATGACCCTCCATGAGCCTAGATCTTAATCCTATTGAATATCTATGGAAAGATCTGAAAATTGCAATGCAGAAATGCCACCCTTCCAACCTGTGATAGCTTGAACAATTTGTTCAGGAATACTGGGCCAAACTACCTATTGGCAAATACAGATGTTTCATTGTGAAGTAGCGATCACTTGTTGGCAGTGATTGCTGCAAAAGGTGGCTCCACAAAATATAAAAATTAAGACTGCCATCTTTTTTGTCTATGCAATTTTCATTTGTTTAATTATATAAAATACTGAATTGATAATCAAAAGCAACATTTGATTTGTGTTAAATATGGAATAAATAAGGGATGCCATTAAATTGTCATTTTAGTTTTTTTTTTCTTTTTCCCATTGGCTACTTTACTAGGTACACATGTTGAATGCAATTGAACAATGAATTTAAACAAATATCTAATCAGCTGATCATATGTCAGCAGCACAAAGTTTGAAATCATTGTGCTGCAGATAGAAGTTAGGAGCTTCAGTTAATGTTCACATCAAACACCAGAATGGGGAAGAAAGGTAATCTTAGTGACTTTGAACGTGGCATGGATGCTGGTGCCAAACAGGCTGGAATGGAAATTTCAGAAACTGCTAATCTACTTGGATTTTCATCCACAACCATCTCTAGGATATATAGAGAATGGGACAGAAAAGAGTAACATCTAGTGCATGGCAGTTCTCTGGCTGAAAATGCCTTGTTGATGGCAGAGATCAGAATAGAATGGCCAAATTGGTTCAAGCTGTTAGAAAGGCAACAATAACTCAAATAACCATTCATTACAAGCATGGTATGCAGGAGAGCATCTCTGAACACACAACATGTTGAACCTTGAAGCAGATGGGCTGCTGCTGCAGCAGAAGACTACACCACGTGCCACTCCTATCAGCTAAGAACAGGAAACCGGATACAGATGGCACAGGCTCTCCAAAACAAGAAAATTGAAGATCGGATGACTGCCTGGTCAGATGAGTCTTAATTTCTGCTGCGACATTTAGATGGTAGGGTCAGAATTTGGCGTAAACAACTTGAAAGCAAGGATCCATCCTGCCTTGTATCAACAATGGTGTGGGGGATATTTTCTTGCCACACTTTGGGCCCCGTAGTACCATTTCAACATCGTTTAAATGCCACAACCTACCTGAGTAATGTTGCCGACCATACCTTTATGACCATAATGTGCCCAGCTTCTAATGGCCACTTCCAGCAAAATGATACACCATGATGGAAAACTCATATGATCTCATGCTGGTTTCTTGAAAATAAAGAGTTGACTGTACTGAAATGGTCTCCATAGTCAAGAGATCTCAATCCAATAGAGCACTTATGGGAAGTGGTGGAATGGGCAATTCACATCATGACGGCGCAACTGACAAATCTGCAGCAAGTGTGTGATGCTATCATGTCATCATGAACCAAAGTCTCCGCAGAATATTTCAAGCACCTTTCTGAATCTATACCACAGAGAATTAAGACAGTTCTGAAGGCAAAAGGGGGATCTAACCAAGAACTAGCAAGGTGGCCAGTGAATGTATATTAAAACAATATTTAATTTCTAGTGGTTTAATTTGAAACAAAGTGTGGGAAAAGATATTTAACTAGGCAAATTCGTTGGGGAAAGATTAGAATTAGTTACATTAAAGTATATATCTCATTCTAGTCTTTAAGCATTTTAATGTTATTTTAACTGGTGATTTAAAATGGGAAATAAAGCAATGAAATGTGTCATGAATTATTTAAAATGTCAAATAAAACATTTCAAAGTGAACTTTATTATCTCCATTATGTACATGTATATACAGATGTCAATTATTTCACTATTTATTTAAATATAACACATTTAATTTAAAATATCAGTCATCAAAATAAGTTGGCGGGACTAGCTGCAATCCACTCATGTTGTTTCTGTGATCAAACATTATTCATAATTAAAAATATCACTTTTTATCCAAGATGGACCCATATAATTAACATGCTGTCCTGTTTATAAATGTGTTAAAATAACCGTAAAGAACTGGTAACAAAATACATGTGTAAAAGGAAATATTAATGACTATATATTTTGAAGGCTTGACACTTATTTAGTTGTTAAATATTTTTGCATCCTTGACACAAAGATTACTTAAATCAAGTTCTTACGCATTTAACCTATCAGCTATTTTCTGTCATGCAGCCTCACGAGCTTTGATGATACAGGTCGTGTTCCCTTTTCTGGTTGTTATATCTTTGTAGTCCTCATAGGCTTGCAGTAATAATTCTTGCTCCGCCTGGAGAAAAAAACTGCAGCTCTTTCCTTTTCTTCCGTTCTTACTTATCTGTCATCGAGTAACAAGGCTGCATTTTATATCGCGTGGACGCGCACGGGCCTCGCTTGTCAAGCTTGGCTTGAATTAGAGGAAATTAAATACACCTGAATTTTGTTCGTGGAACTCAATGAGCTTGAAGTGAACTGTTAGGCTAACTCAAGCGAGGCTATTAAAAATAATCCTGGATTTTTAAAGATCGCTTCGTGGAACAGCCCCCAGATCTATTAAAATCTCCTTAAAATCAAGCCAGATGTTAATATTGCTGGGGGTATCCAAGAGTATGGTATTTGTTTTCAAACGTCATTTTTACATTTTTCATTTTAAATGTGTGATTCTAGAAATTATGTATTATGTTTTTATTTGCATTAGTTTAAACTTGTGAGTGATGCACAATAAGTTTTAAACGAACCACCTGACAGTAAGTGACTGGGTTCTGACTGGTTCTGTTCTCATTTTGGTTATTGACTCGATTATTATTATTATTATTATTATTAAGGATCCAAAGCACGTAGTGCTATGGTACCTTTTTGTTTTTGTTAGGATTATTATTATTATTATTATTCCTACAGCTCTGAACAAGAGTTGAGAAAGAACTGCGATTTAATAACACGATGCTTGGGTTCAACGCCATTCATATTCCATGATTTCATCAGTTCTCCCTGTCTATCTCGCGCTGTCGGTCACCAGTGAGAGAACCACAAACTTCCGTCATGTCACCGCTGGCCATCAAATCAGATGCTTGCTGCAGAGCAGCGACTTCCGGTTGGTCGAGGATATTTCATCTAGAAACAATAGAAAACCGTATGCAACTGGGTGGAAAAAACTAGCTAGGTACACCTGTGCGTATTCTGTTGAGGTCACACATTGATGATGAAAACATGACATGGCGGAATTAGTTGTGGTTTTATTCTTGGGTAACTCAGACAAAGCAGGAAAACAGAACCCGAGGCCGACAGCTTGGTGTGCTGCAGCTAGCTGGCTAATAGGAATGATGTGCTGGTAAGTAGCTGTGATTTTGACAGAAGATCATCTACTCGTAAAACAAACGTAGTTACTCATGAGTAAATGTGAATTAAAAATCTAGTAGGTGAGGGATCAGCTCGCGAGCTTCTTGCAGTTATCTAACGTGGTTAAATCATGCCCTTGTAAAATTAATAATACGATGGAAACCCCACGAGACATGCACATTATCTTACAATAAATTCAGTATGGCTTTTGTAGTATTTATCACATGCGTATGAACTTGGTCCGATTAATCCGATTTTGATCATTTCCGTGTCTGACAGTGCTAGTTCGCTCTTGCTTGGGGTGTTTCTTAAAGGAACCTGTAAGGTTTCTATCGTATTATTATTTAGTTAACACATGCATTTAAAACATTCTTTAGAATGTCCTTGAAGAGCGATTTAAAAATGAATTTACTCCTGTCATGTTACATGCTATCTTATACAGCTAGTTAACCAGTTTTGCACACGTTTAGTTAATGTTATACGCATTACATTTTTGCTATTTGCAAATGTGTATATATATATCGGTTACAGTTAGCTTTATTTTTGCTGTTGGTTGTTTGGGATCTGTTACGTTTCTGAAACGTTTCTGGCGAATTTACATTTAGAATTAAACAGTGACATCGATAAAAGTAATTTCTGATTCTTTTCACATTGAGCAGAAATTATATGGACTGGCTGGACTAAAATTATATCAGGGTGGTGAATTTTCTTGTTTTAACAATATATTGCATAATTTGTACCGCCGTGAATTTACGTTACCAAAATATCAAATGTTAACCAAAATTATTGGAAAAATCTCATTCTAAATTCTAGGTCAGATTCAGAATTTTTATTTGTCTCACCCACAATTATGTGTACTCTGTACTGTGTCCAATGAAATTCACTACTACCTTGCTCCAGATTGTGAACAGGGGGCATAACTATAAAGAGACATGAAATTAAACTATGCTATAGTGTGCAGTTGCCAGTAAAGTGGCAGATATTGTAAGAAAGAATAAATAAGAGTTTACATATATACACTGTATATGTGTATGCTGGGTAGCATGGAACATTGGTTGTGCCAGTCTTAAACACTGTCTTCTTTAAGGATCCGTGATGCCTGAGGGCAGAAGCTTTTCGTCATCCTCTTTTGCGCCCGAGGCAGCTATAATGTTTCCTCAACCTCAGCACAGAGAAGTGGCCATTGTTGTAGTGGTTGGGATCCCTAATAATCTTTGTGGCCTTGAACCTGCATCATCTGATGTATATGTTCTGAATGTTGGGGAGTGCAATTTTGATGTGCATTCAGCTAATCGCACATCTCTGTAAAGCCTTGTGGTCATGGTGTATGCTATTCCTGAATCAAGGTGGTGATGATCCCTGTCAGGATGCTTTTGATGGTAGGTTTGTAGTTCTTTAGTATTTGAAGGGGCAGCATGAAATTACTGATACAGGCATTGGTGACCCTTCCTCACTAAGGAATCAGTGACATACTTGAAGCTCTGTGCCCTAACTCCCAAAACATCCTTCATCCTGATGTGCTGGTAGATCCTCTGCTGTTTCCTCACAAAGTCCGCAATCAGCTCCTTTGAATTATTAGGAGCAGTTTTCCTGGCACCAAAAGAAGCTCTTTGCCTCCCCCGGGTTGGCCTGCTCCTTGTTATTGGTGACCAGGCCTCCCACTTGACAGTGATGTTGGAGTCGATTGTATCCAGCAGTCATAGATATACAGGGAATACAGCAGGTGGCTCAGCAAACAGCCTTGGGAGGGGTCATGTTCAGAGTTAATGACGTGTTTAAAACTTTGGTATGATTTCTTGTTTACTGATGTTTTATTGTTGTGAGTAGTGAACTTGAGTTAGAACCACTAATGCCATACGTTGGGAATTTCTTGCATGCACTCAAATTTAATCAATTATCCCATTGTACTGCACAAACCCAAGAAGACTTAAATTTTACTTTGTAATTAAGCTTGCATTATATTGGAAATTGCTGAAGAAAAATTACAGCATTCATAGATGTTCTATTAGAGACACAACTATGAGTCAGACAGTTTCTGTTGCTTATCTGTGTCGCTGTTCTTTTAATGAATTATCAATTATCAATGGTAATATTAACAGGCTATGAACTAGGGCTGTGCCATGTCATACTGTCTACGAATACACCTATATAAATTAAGAAATAAAAAAAGTCATATTGCAGTATCAATGATATAGACATGTAATGTATTTAGGGTTGCCACTAACGACTATTTTTCTATAGATTAATCTATCAATTGTTTTACCATTGGATATATTAATCTATGATTAATTGTCCTCCATAAAATCACACTTACCATCTCATTTAAGTTGTAGGGCTTTAGATAAGACACTGGATTTTCAGCAGGATACGGCATATACTTACACCCACAATTTGATAACATAAAATGTTTTATTTATTTATTTATTTATTTATTTATTTTGCCCTCCACCACCCCCCCTCTGCGGGGGACTACTTTATTTGGATTTATTTAAT
>JABFEB020000132.1:2895412-2926701 GCA_019775895.2 Stomatorhinus ivindoensis
GTGATCGGTGCAGTGAAAGCAGGGAGAGGTGAAAAAGACATACAAAGGGGAACGTGGGTAAGGGTATAAGGGAAAGATAAGGAAGCGCAAACATTGTTGGCCCTGTAGGACTACGGAAACTGACGTAGGACTACGGAAACTGACGTTAGGACTACGGAAACTGACACTGGATTTTCAGCAGGATACGGCATATACTTACACCCACAATTTGATAACATAAAATATTAATGACAGATATATTGTAATGCCCATAAATTAGTAAGCTGTATAAATTCAGCAAGTCGTTATACTTATTAAATTTGGTTAGCAGAACATGCCACATGTGACTGTTTTGGTTAATGAAAGCAATAAGCACTGAAGTGTCAACGAGTAAAGGGACAGATCAGCGCCCATAGCATCTTTTGAAAGAGGAGGTATCATAGATAAACAACATGAAAAGACATAGGTGGTGTGGCTGTAGTTTTTTCAATTTGAAGTCAGACGTGTTTATTAAACATAAGTATACACAGATTTTACACAGATTACTAACTTCTGGGCATCGCAAAATGTCTCTTAATAATACTCCTAAACTGCTTACCAAAATGTAGGGTAAATAAACGTCTATATAGTACTGAAAAGCCGGCGTTTAGACAAATGTTTCACCTGTCACCTGAAGTTCTGGTGATTATTGTGCATGCGCTCTATAATCATATAGAATAATTTTGTATGGCTGGGTTATACTGACATGCACATTTAATCTTTCACTGTGCTTTAGACGAGATGCTGACCGTTTTACAAAGTGCATCCTGGAAGCGACTCATTTCCCCAGCTCCACAGCTCAGCAGCCGCAACATCTTTTAAAAGAGGTGATATTGTGGATAAATAAGGTAAAAACGTCGGTGGTTTCGCGGTACTTTTTGAAGTTTAAAGTCATGTATAGATATGATTATAAATGTTCCTACGTCTAAATGAGTTTCACTACACAACCGATGTGGATTACTTATTAAATAAATACAATTCTTCATCTTGCAGTCATATTAAAGAGTCAGTGGATTTTTCCTGCTTTGTGCTGCAGTATCAACTATCCAGTCCTTTTTACCACTTCACTAGATGTGCCTGCCTTGTCTACTTTTAAAGTTATTAACCCATTCATGTATTGTCCCATTGCACAGTATACAGATATATTCGACCATTCAAAAATTAATTAAAATTCGTATATAAAGCAATCTGGGAAACAAAGGGGTGTGCAACAGTCGCCAACTAAACCACCATGTCAGCTGAAAGGACCTATTATATTAGCTATTAACATGATTTGGCACAAATCACGTATGTTTTGAAGTGGAAAAATAATGGCTCACCTTCTATTAAGTGTAATTTTAACAGACACCTTTTTCTTATTTGCTGTAAAACATAGAAACACGCTATTAACTGGAGGCTAGACACAACAAATCTTTCATAATGAGTAGAAATATGAATACATGCATAGTCCTACCACTGGACATGATGTTCTTATATTTCATCTTGAGTTGCCGCCACATATACTTTCCACTACTATTGCATTTGAAATCGGATCAGTTTTTGTTAAAATTACGCTTACATTATGAGTAATATCACAATAATGGAACTTTAGGGAGCATTACATTACTTAACAGCATATAATAGGTGACTTCTGAATTGTGTCACATCTGTTAGTCTCTGTAATTATTAACAATATTTCAATTCTTTTCAGAAAACACTTCATAGTCTAATACTCGGTCGTGAGATATTTTATACCACGTTCTATGACCATGAAAATGTACATATGCATTTTCTCCATCAGCAATACGTTGCCAACAAGCTTGCCTACTTTTGTTGGCTGCAGTGGAATTGGACTTTCTTTGCAGCGTTGATTTAAACTCCTCATAACCCTGCATAATTAGCATGCAGTCTTCCTCCGTGAAACATGGAGATCGCGCCATGAGTCAAACGGTGACTTGCACTGCGGAACGTGCTCCATTTATGTGATCGCGCACAAACTCCAATGCAGTTAACACTGATGTAACAAATCATCTTCTTAACTGGCGTCGTAGTACTGATTAATCCCAATTAAGTCAACCTGATTTTGTCAACCCTGTGTTAGCAAATTATCTCCGGGTTAAGTCTGATTTGGTACCACTGCTTTGTGGAACTGGCCCCTGGCCACTGGATGGCTAGTTAACTCTTAATGTGTTTACTTATACAACATATATATGACATTATATTCGACCTCATTTTATGTTTACACAAGAAATGAGAGGCAATGCAACCATTTCAGCACTGATATCCTACCTCATTTCATGGTAATTAAAAAAAAGAAAAGATGTTAGGCAACTGTTAGGTTTTGACAGCATTTTTATGTTTATAAACAGTGAGTGTTTACATTTTGATTGAATGTTTTTTTGGATAGCTGCTGTTTGTTTACATTTATACTTAAAATTTGAAGTCAGTTTTATTAGGTGACACGATTGTGCAGGTTTCTGAAGAGTTACAAGGTTAAAATACTTAAGTTATCATTAAACTAAAGTGTTAAACAGTTATAGTAAATACTTCCTGCACTACTATTGTGCTCACATTTATGCGGTGTCAGTGTGCATAATGCTTTGTCACTTCTGTTCCATTATAATGCTGCTACTGCTGCTGGTCCCTTATGGCAATAGATTCACACTTTGATTTAGGTAGTCTGTCATCAATGACAGTAGCTCATTGGAGCAATGCAATGGCCAGGAAGGATGGAAAATGTCTTTCCTTTTGTTTGCAAAAATAAAAGCTGCTGCTTGCCAGTTGCAATCACTGATAAAATGTTGTTCAGTATATTTTTCTGAATCATAATAAATATTACAGCAGATTTCCTTGAAATATCATAATATAATTTTGTGTCTATAGTATGAACAAGTAACACAGTTAAAGGATAACTAGCATTATTGGAAAAATAATGGAAGCTATAATCCAAGTGAAAATGGTAGATTACCTGGATGCAAATAACATTTTGAGGGATAGCCAACATGGATTTAGGAGAGGTAGGTCTTGTTTAACAAATCTACTTGAGTGCTTTGAGGAAGCTACAAGAGAAACTGATCACAAAAAGGCCTACGATGTGATGTACTTAGATTTCCAGAAGGCCTTTGATGTTGCCCCCCACAAATGGCTCTTGCTAAATCTCAGAGCTGCAGGGATTTTAAGAACTGTGGCAGCTTGCATCAAAAACTGGTTAACTGACAGAAAGCAGTGAGTAATTATTAGAGGCACAATGTCACAGTGGGCCTGCGTTCATAGTGGGGTACCACAGGGTTCAATTTTAGGATCACTATTGTTCCTAATTTACATTAATGATATAGACACCAATACATACAGTAAACTGGTTAAATTTGCAGACGATACCAAGGTGGGTGTGGGTAGCAGATATACTGATCTAGTAGCACAGAGGTTACAACGGGATCTGGATTTTATTAGTGACTGGGCTGATACTTGGCAGATGAAATTTAAAACAGATGAATGTAAGGTAATGCATGCAGGGAGCAGAAATATAAAGTACAAATATTTTATGGGTTCCACTGAAATAAAGGTGGCTGATTATGAGAAAGATCTCGGTGTGTATGTTGATGCTTCCATGTCCCATTCTCGCCAGTGTGGGGAAGCAATAAAAAGGCCAATAGAATGGTGGGTTACATCTCTAGGTATGTGGAGTTTAAGTCAAGGGAGGTGATGTTACATTTATATAATTCCTTGGTAAGACCCCACCTAGAATATCGTGTGCAGGTTTGGTCACCATACCTTAAGAAGGACATTGCTGCCTTAGAAAAGGTGCAACAGAGGGCTATGAGAATGATTCCTGGCCTTAGAGGAATGTCTCATGAGGAGAGGTTAGCTGAGCTGAATCTGTTTAGCCTTCGGCAAAGGAAACTAAGGGGGGACATGATCCAGGTCTATAAGATTCTAACGGGTCTGGATGCTGTTCAGCCAAATGGTTAATTTAATATTAGTTTAAATACTAGAACTCGTGGCCATATGTGGAAATTAGTGGGAGAACATTTTAAAACAAATTGGAGGAAGCACTTTTTTACGCAGCGTGTAGTTAGAGTATGGAATAGTCTTTCTGCTAGCGTAGCGGAAGCTAAAACGCCGGGTTCCTTTAAATCAGAGCTAGATAAGATTTTAACAGGGCTGAGTTATTAGTTAAGTTATCCCCAAACGAGCTTGATGGGCTTGATGTGAAAAGGATATTGACTGTTGTATTGTCATGATTAGTTTGGTAATTATTACTGGTTATGGATTGTTATGTCACAGACTCTCCTGCCCTGTACATTTCTGTTAACAAAACAAAGGCAAACATATTTTTTTACATTAATTTAAAAGTTTCTGCCTTTTTATATGTTATATATATATAAGTTTCAAAGTGAATAAACAGGCTTTCTTCATAAGGTGTATTTGTATTATTGAACTATGAATATGTTAACTTTATACAAAGAACAGGAAAAAGACAATTAAATCGTTAATCAAAATGATTTTTTATGATAATTAATCGTCAGTTAAAATTTCATAATCGTGACAACCGTAGATCCAAGAGTTAAAAATACCTTGATTTGTTAATTTCTTGCTGATTGTAGTGAATCTTTTCTGTGTACTGTAAATAGAAACATTAATATTTCTTTAGTTTTTTGTGCAAAAGCATATCAATTTTTGAGAAATGGATATTATGAGAATTGTGTGGATTAGACATTGCATCAGTCCTGTATATTGTGTGATTGCGCTATATAAATAAAATGCTATGTCTAGTTATGAACCAGTATGGGATGGAATTCGTCTCACAGTCCCTCCCAGAAAATTGTATCGTCATGTACCTGGGGAGGTGGGGGATGACGTCCCTTATTGCTTAAGATTGAAATTGGACTGAAATTTTGATTGTGTGTCTCCATTCAGGCAAACACAATGATATGGGTGAGGAAAAACCATGAGATTGTAAAAAAGGCTGCTTGACGCTATTTAATTCTTTGGTCGACAGGAGCTGGAATTTAGGGAATTCTGACAGCCAAAAGAGTAAAACAGTAATCTAAAGCTGTGTAGCCTACTCAAAAGGCAAATCTATGTTTAAAAATCTAACTTTATAGGCAAACATGTACATGGTATCTACATGTAGTTTTTGTTTGTTAAAAACAAGTACTAGAGAAGAAGTTTGGAATGGGAGACATGAATTATAATAATTAGGTTCACCACACATGCATTATTATTATTGGCTTTCACTGGTTTGGACTTGACGCTGTTTGTTTGGTGCTAACATGTAAGCTTGAGTAACATAAATAGCTAAATAGCTGTAATGTATATAATCCGTGTATAACAAGTTGTTAGTACACTGTCAACTTTCATTGACTTTACTTTCCAAGCCCAGTGTTTTCCCTGCTTCACGTAAGTGTATTTCAAAGGTTCCTGTTCTGTGTGCTGAATGCAATATGTTTCATTCTACTTCTCTCATCATTAGCGGTATATTTATTTGTGACAAATGTCAGCTAGTTGCTAAGCTGATGGAGAAGATTGCATTTGAGGGATGTATCCAGACATTACAGGAGATTCAGGATTGAGATTATTATAGATTCAGTGTTGGCGGCTGCAATAGGTAGTCAGTCTCCCCCAGCTCCAGCAGCACAGCCTTCACAGCAGGGCAAGTAGGTAACGACCCGGCAGCATAGTCGTAATTCCAAATCTAACTCGCACCAGCACCATTTACCCATTCTTGTTTCCAACAGGTTCTCCCCACTCAATGAAACACCCACTGAGATGCCTGTTGAGAGCGCTCTAGTAATTGGAGATTCTATTTTAGGAAATGTGAGAGTCGTGACTCCAGCAACCATAGTAAATTGTCTCCCTGATGCCAGAGCAACCAACATCTCTGCGAATTTAGAAGTGCTGGTTAACTAAGCATAAATATTCTCAGATTCTTATCCACATCAGCACTAATGATGTCTGATTGAGGCATAAGGTCAGGTTGGGGAGCATTCGCTGATGCAGCATGTTGCTGCACCCACCACACCTTGGGAAAACCCCCCAGCCAGACACATGGTGCAGTCCCATCCCCTGGAAATGGCCATCTATCTTTCATAGCAATGAGGATCCTGCAGACCGGATCACCCTCACAGACATGCACCACATCGCCGCAGTGCTGTAAGTGACTGGGACTCCTCTAGCAACCACTTGCTCAACACCAAGTCAAACCAGCAGTGTCCAAGAATTCTCTGAAGAAACACAGTACTGAAGGATTCTAGTCTTCATTTCAGGTCGCGAGATAGTAATCTCTTGAGCTGTTACCTCTGGCTATGACATTAAACTGCATTCGGCCCTGCCAGCAGTCCTCCAACTTGCAAGGAAAAGTTTTTGGGGTTGGTGGCAGGATTGGCACTCCAACTACCATAAAACATTTCACAGCAGCTAGGTCCAAACAGGAATGATACCCTTCTGCTCTCCACGGGAGAAGCTCTGCTACAGCCACCCACTGGAAGGCTGCACACATCATGAGGGGGATGGGGGAAAACCTTCCGGAGCCGCATCCCTGGAAGAGTCAAAACCATCTGAGAGGTAATAGTTTCATACCTGTTGGGGATCGGGGCTGGTGTGGTTCTGAGGTGTCGTCTGCTGCATGGCACAGCACAAGGCTCCATCACCATGGGCCTGAACAAGCACTGGGTGGACCCCCTGCCTGACACCGACAGACAGCAGATAGCAGCCATCATGAGGGGCATCACCATGATGTCCAACAATATCCCAGAGTGGAAGAAGCATACCTTCGGCAGCTTTCTATGAGAAGATGATGCAACTGTCCATTGTGGAGCAGAGGGAGAGGCTTCTCATCTACAAGTTGAAGGAGCAGCTCATCCAGGCCATCCACAACAACCAGATTCTGATAATGATCGGGGCGACCGGCTCTGGAAAGACCATCGAGATCATGCAGTACTTAACCGAAGCGTGGTACACCACCCGCGGCAAACCACGTCCATGGCCAAGAGGGTGTCCGATGAGTAGAGGTCGACTATAATGGGTTTTTCAATAGCCAATGCTGATATTTAGGAGTCAGGACTCTTTCAATACTTCAGGCTGGGGTCCTGTTCAAAGCAGCATGGTTCACATATTCCACAGCAAGAATAACACTGGACTGCCCGCGGACGTGCCTGTAAATTGACATAGTGCACTCGGATATCGGCTGATGCCGATACATTAAAAAATGCTAAATATCGGCCCGATATATCGGTCGACCTCTACCGAGGAGTATGGCTGCTGCCTGGGCCAGGAAGTAGGCTACACCATCCGATTTGAGCACTACACCAGCCCAGAGACAGTGATCAAGTACATGACGGACAGCATGCTGCTCAGGAAGTGCCTGATTAACTTGGACCTGGGTGAACACACCATTTCAGAAACGGACACACATGAAGTTGATTGTGATGTCGGCCACACTGGATACCATCAAGTTCTCTCAGTACTTCTACGAGGCTCCCTTCTTCAACATTCTAGGCCTCATGTACCCTGTGGAGGTGCTGTACACCATGGAGCAGGAGACGGACTACCTGGATGCCAGTCTATTAACGGTGATGCAGATCTACCTCACCGAGCCCCCAGGTGACATCCTGGTGTTCCTGACTGGTCCAGAGAGGAGATTGACATGGTCTATGAGATCCTCTACAAGCTCATCATCCTCCCTGTGTACGGTACCCTGCTCAGCAAAATGCAATCCCGGATCTTTGACCCAACACTGTTTGATATTAGAAAGATCCAGTTGGAGATCACTAAGACCATTTTCATAGAGGTGTGCAATCTTGCAACGATGATGTCCGTGTAAAGTGCTCTGGCACCATCTCTACTAGCTGTGGCCACAAAATGAGGCGCAGATTATTGTCACTGCATCACTTGCTGTCAGAAGGGTGCCCGGTAAATGGTGTGGGTTATATAGACAGTTGGCAGGCGTTTTAGGGTAGGCCTGGGCTTTTGAAGTGGGACAGCCTTCACTCCTTGTGGGCTGGTGCTGATCTCCAGTCCAAAAGCATAGCTCATAGGCTTGAGGCAAAGCGCTGATAAGCTAGAGCCTTGTCCATGCAGCAGGGAAAATGGCATAACTGACTGCCTGCTAGTTGCTTAGAGTCATCACCTAGAGTTTATTATATTAGGATTGTGCTTGTTCCCGACATTTTTTTATTGTGGATGTCATAATAACTTGATCGAAAATAATCCGAATCCATTGTTAGATAATAGGTGCGATGCTAGGTTAAAACTCGGACTGCCAAATGTAAGATCACTGGCTCCTACGGCGTTACTAATAAATGAAATGATTACAGATTTTAGTCTTGGTGTCCTATGCCTTACTGAGACCTGAGTTGAACCTAATGAATGGCATTGAATGAACCAGATGATGCAGTGCAGCTCTTTTTCTTATGTTGTACTATCAAAGTATCATTTTACTGAACTGAATTGAATTGAGATATGGGGCTGTATTTTGACAATCTAACGCAAAGAGCAGCTAACATTTATGGACATGTCCAAATCCATGATGGAGGGAAAAAACACAGACTTTGCGCCAGCGCACACTGTAAAAAGGTTGTCCTAATTCTCTTACTTATTAGAGGCATATTGTGGCCATGACAATGAAGCAATATGAATGGCATGTCACCTCAGCTTTAAAAGGCAGCGGCGCATGATCTACAGCAGATTGCTATTACAGTGGAGTGTTTGCCTGGCAAGCCAGATTGCTTTTCACCTGAGGAAATGGATGTGCTTGTATACATCATATACAGGAGCAACACCTAAGCCCTTTAAGGTTAAACAGGCATGGGATGAGGTAGCAGCGAGTGTCCTCCTTATCTGGCATCATTAGATCACCCACTCGGTGCCGAAAGTAGTATGATGATGTGAGAAGCTGGAGAAAAGATGGGGAAGCTTGCTGCTGAAGGAACACAGTGGCTGGGAACATGGATTTAATTATGCTTCTGTGTTTATTTTAATGTTGGGTTTGCAGAAGTATAAATAAAAGTACTCTTTGTTCTAACAAAACACAGCCAACAGTTTTTAAGGTTTCTTAAAATGTTCAAATAAAAGGCAACAAAAGGGCTACAGGCAATTCTTCTCTTCTTCTGCCAGTTGATCGCTCCTTGCCCATGCTTCTGCTGATGTATACTTCTTTCTTGGCATTGGCACGTCCAATTCAGCATCACACCTTCTAAAGTCCTCTAATGTGTCTCATTTATGTCCAACAGACATCCATCACGCATGGCAATGTTATGCAACATTCAACATGTCACAAAGACGGCTGTATTGTAATGTTCCACCTGACTTATCTAAATATCTGAAATATTTATCATACTTAACTTTTGTCCATAGCTGTACAGTATGTGCTTAATTCCAAAGGTGGAGGTTTCAGGGCCAGAGAGTACAAATTCAGACCAGGATTTTGTTTCAACCAACCAGTTGAGTACTCTGTGACTGTGACTCTTTAACTCAACTACTTGGTTGAAACAAAATCCTGGTCTGAATTTGTACTCTCCACCTCTACGTAATTCTGATAAAGACCTCAAAAGCATTTTTCATGATAGTTCTTTACTTAATGTTTTTTTTTGTTGTTTCATCGAAGGCAATGATTACATGAAAGGATCAGATGTATTCTATAATAAAACGTATATAAATGAGTTAAAAAACCATTAGTGCACTTTGAGCACGCATCTGTGTCTGTATTGCACCTGCACATTATTACAATGCGCAACTTAAATATCGTTTAACATTGCGCCACTGACTTTAAATGTGGTTTTTATTGGTCAAAAGCACAATGACATTTTGCAATGCCGACAATGCACCCAGCTACACCTCATTAAAAAAAACACCACTCCTACGAGAGGAAAAGGAGGCACAAAATGATTTATTTTGACAACATGCATGTATGGCATGAAAATGAACAATGGACTGGTACGGCACTAGCAAAACCACTTTGCGTTGCGCTTTACGCTGGTGGAAAATAGGGCTCATTGGGCTCAGAAATACAAATGCTTGTTATTACCAGGCACAGGATTAAGAATTAGATGACCAAAATGCTGAATTGCCTCCATGAACTTGGTTGAAACTTTGGACTAGTGCCAGGTCTAGCACAATAAGACCAAGCTAGATTGACATATTACCAGTGGTACAATCAATAGGTGTGTAAGTGGAATGCACAGTAAATTAATTGATGTAGTTTCAGAGTTACATGTCACTAGGATTCATAGCATTCAGGTAAAAACACAGTTATTGGTTTTCACATTTACAATTGATCCATCTAGTACTTCTAGAAATTGTAGGATTACTGATCAGATGGGTAGAGCAGGTGACAGGGCTGTCTGAGGAATACAATGTTGTCATTTCTAGTTAATTGAATTGGAGGTAAAATACATGGCTGTGGAACGGTGGACCAGCTGTATACTCTCTGCAGGGTTCATGGGAGTTTGCCCAACCAGTCTACATGTGTTTTGTGGACTTGGAGAAGGCATCCGACCGTGTCCCTCGGGGAGTCCTGTGGGGGCTGCTCCGGGAGTATGGGGTGCCGGGCTTCCTTTTAAAGGCTGTTCGGTCCCTGTACAACCAGTGCCAGAGCCTGGTCCACATGGGCAGCAATAAGTCGGACTTGTTTCCGGTGAGGGTTGGCCTTTGTCAGGGCTGCCCTTTGTCACCAATTCTGTTCATAGTTTTTATGGACAGAATTTCTAGGCGCAGCCAAGGTGTTGATGGTGGGTGTCTGTTTTGGTGGCCTCAGGATTAGGTCTCTGCTTTTTGCAGATGATGTGGTTCTGTTGGCCTCATTGGACCGTGACCTTCAGCTCTCACTGCCGAGTGTGAAGCAGCAGGGATGAGAATCAGCACCTCCAAATCCGAGATCATGGTCCTCTGCTGGAAAAGGGTAGAATGCTCTCTCCGGGTTAGGGAGGGGGTCCTCCCCCAAGTGGAGGAGTTTAAGTATCTCGGGGTCTTGTTCACGAGTGAGGGGGCGATGGAACGGGAGATCGACAGGCGGATCAGTGCGCCGTCTGCAGTGATGCGGGTGCTGCATCGGTCTGTCATGGTGAAGAACGAGCTGAGCCAAAAGGCAAAGCTCTCGATTTACCAGTTGATCTACGTTCCTACCCTCACCTATGGTCATGAGCTGTGGGTAGTGACTGAAAGAACGAGATCGCGAGTGCAAGTGGCCGAAATGGGTTTCCTCCGCAGGGTGGCTGGGCTCTCCCTTAGAGAGAGGGTAAGGAGCTCAGTCATTCGAGAGAGACTCGGAGTAGAGCTGCTGCTCCTCCGCATTGAGAGGAGCCAGATGAGGTGGCTCAGGCATCTGATTAGGATGCCTCCTGGATGTCTCCCTGGTGAGGTGTTCTAGAAGGGCATGTCCCACTGGGAGGAAGCCCCGGGGAAGACCTAGGACACGCTGGAGGGACTAGTTCCCAGGCCAGCCGAGAGACAGCCTCGGGATTACCCCAGAGGAGCTGGATGAAGTGGCCAGGGAGAAGGAAGTCTGGGTTTCCATGCTGAGACTGCTGCCCCCGTGACCCAACCTTAGATTCAACGGGAGATGATGGATGGATGATATACATGGAATGGCTGAGGTGTTCTTAGAAACCAAACTTTTAACTATCCAACAAGATGGCAGTAACTTTTACAAAGCAAAAAAATCTTGCTTAACTTATATTGTGTTGCTGTTAATTTGCTTAATTTATTTGTAAATTGTTTGTTTTTTTTAAGCAAAAGTAAACCTACTATCCAGAAAAATAACCTTAAATGTTGTCTATGACTTTTGCATGGTATCGCATATTTTTGCCAATGGTACTTGCTGGTTAGTGTGAGCCCTCAGAATGTTTGATTTCTCATTTCTTCTACATCCAGGGATAGCATAATTTATTTTTAATTTATGGTTTTATGGGGTAGTTTTTATAAGGTCTTTGAGTGCAATTAAACTGGTTTTAGCTGCATTTAAAATGTATCTGAAGAGTGTTTTAAATGTTTTAGATACTCCATAATAAGCTTAATAAAAGTAACTTTTTTTTGTCTTTTAAGCTAACAACTGGCAGCTGGGTTGTCTTTTGAAGATCTTGAAAACAACATAAGAGAGGAATAGTGCAGTTTTGAAAATGCTCGAAGAGGAAGAGGACTTCAATTTTACTAGTTCTGAAATGGGAGAAAAAACAGTAGATGAAGGAAACAGAACAGGAAAAGAATTTGAAGAGCAAACTACAGATGCTTTAACTTCAGCTAGTATGACAGCAGCAACAGATTCCTCTGATGGACACCCAAATACAGACCAGCAAAGTCCAAGACACAGACGAGGATGTCCCAAGAAAATTCACAACATCAAAAATCAACAATTTATGAGCGGGGAATTTAGTATTGTTAATGTGTCCTTGACTAACTCTCCACAGAGGCAACACACAGATTCTGAAAGGACATTAGCAAATGAAAGGTCTTCTGAACAACCTTTGAAAGGAACTGCTGACCAAGATCAAAAACATAGTAATATGTTTTTATCCTCATTTACCTCTCCAAATGAGCAGCTGGTAACTTCACAGAGTAGAGAAATTGCAGTCCTAAATAATTGTTCTCCTGTTTCAGATATAATTCATAATGTTCCTGTGTCAGACACTGAACGTCAGTATGAATTAAGTCTAGAAGAGCAGTTGAACAAAGATGGCCATTCTGAAGGGAAAGAACAAGGCACAGCACAGTCTTTATCCAGTATGACTGATCTGACTTTGAGAGAAATGGTAAAATGCAAGAACTCACCTGCACTTTATCATTATACAGTGGCATTTGACAAATCTAGGACAACCTTGGACAAAGGAGATGAAAAAGATCAGCAGGACAACCAAATTGCAGAGCTGACACAAGTAGGGAATTCTGTTTGTGTTTTCTCAACTGATGCTAAATCTACTGAACTGACAGATCAAGAAGAACTGAAATTGGACACTCTTCAGGAAGTTCCTAAAGAGGAAAACACTGGTGGTTGCTCTCTGCCTGATGAGCTGAAATGCCTTGATCCTAATTTTACCATACCAAAGTCAGTACATGAGAAAACGTTCCAACCTGTAGAGGAAGTAGTAAAAGAACAAATGAATAGAGGAATGTCTCCTGAACCTGAGGTTAAACATAGACGAAAAGTTGGTCGCCCACCAAAGAGAAAAAGAACTATGAAAACACAAGTTTTGCAAAAAGTTGATCAGTCTCTTCAGCTTGACCCTGTGCAGTGTTTCCAGGGAAACAGTGATATTGACACTTTTGACAAATCCAAAATGGATGTTAAGCCCCTTGAAAGTATCAAAAAGGAAGCTGCTCTCAAGCCAAAGCCAAGTGGAGTTTCATATTTTGATGCTTGTCAAATTCAAACCTATAAAACATCTGTTAAGAATGAAGGCTCTCGACAAATTATTTCTGTGAATGTAAAGCCACAAAGGAAGGTTGGGCGACCAAGAAAGAAATGCATTATTCCTTCAGTGGAAAGAACAGGTGTTGTTGAACATAATGGGTGTACTGCCCTTGTGAAAGAATCCATGAGTTATTCTCCCCAATCTTTACTTGGCAGAAAATGTTTAGGTAAAGTTGGCATTTGCAGTGAAGAGCAAAATGAAAGCAAAGAGCAACAAACACAAAAGCCCCCTTTAGAAGACGCTTCTCAGGAACAATCTGTGAGATGGATAAGTGAAAAAAATCCAATGGATAAGGAAAAGATTAATACTTTAATGACGAATGAAGACATGCAAGTAATTGGTAAAGAGAAGGCAAGCACTCATGGTTTGCGGGGTCTAAAGGACACAGATGAATTGAACCCAAATGGACCCCTATTTCAAAAAGAAACACAATGCAGTCATCAGAAAAACACATTAACAGAAATGAAAAAAGGAAGGAAAGTGGTCCAGGAACATTTACCACCACCTCAAAATGCTTTTGAGCTGCAAACTCAAAGTGCATCAGAACAAGGAACTAAAATTGTTCATGTGGACAGATCAAAACAGTTTTCAGATCAAGGCAGACAAAGTAAAGATATGAAGATTCAGGATCTAACAGACAATCTTGAAATTCCACAACGTCTGTTAAGCCAATCCACTGATTTAATTCAAGAAACACACAGCAATATGAAGGAGGGAGTGAAAGAAGTGAACGCAGCATGTGAAGAGCTGGGGAAGGCAGGGAAAATAGTTACTGGATTCAAGGCCAGTAATGAAGCAGTACAATTTAAACGCAAAATTGGTAGACCATTAAAGAAGAAAACACTGATTAAAATGGCAAAACAGCTGGTCATGGCCCAAGAAGGAAAGGTAAATAAAATGAATCTAATTGGGCACCCAGATATTCAAAATTCCTCCCAGAATATTGCTTTGTATCATCCCAAAAAAAATAAAGGTAAGAAAGAAAAGCAAAAAGCCTCATGGCTCACCAGCCTCCCTGAAACTCATCTGCGAAGGTACACTCGAGCATGCAAAGTAGTTACAGATTACACAGTCGAAAAACACGAAAGTCATCTTGGACACCGCACCAGTAAACCCATTTTGACGCCTGATCCACTTCTGATTCCAGGCAGAACAACAAAATCCTTAAACCTGCGGAAAACAGTCACCACTGAAACCAAGACTGAACAACTGGCAAAATTCAAATTCCTGGGAAGGAAAAGAAAGCCTCCTAAAATAGACATCAAAACTGAAGAAACTTACCATCCAGACTTGTCAGATTTTTCTTTAGAGAATCCTGTTGCCTTCCAGCAATCTCTTTCAAAAATGACAATGTCTAATTCAGTTCTTTCCTCTGGGGAGAATCCACTAAATATTTGGAATAAGCAAAGGAAAGCAAGAAAAATGAAACCAGTAATGGTTGAAATGGAAAGTGTACTACCACACGGCACAGACAGTATTTGTAAAATGAACAGATGTCTTTCTGTTACACAGAACCTAACTCCTGAACACGAGCCAAAGTGTATATCATGTAGCCCAGATGTGACTTCAGACGTGATTGAAAGAACTCATAATATTGTAAATATGAAAGGCCAGGGGAAAACTGAAATGTCACAGACATCACATTCTTCAGTTAACAGTATGCCTCAATTACATCAAGTTGATACACCCAACAAATATCTTTTTTCATCTCAGGATACAGCAAAGGCTGTTAATGTTTCTCCTGTCCAAGTGCCTAGAAAACGGGGAAGACCTCGCAAAAATCTCATCATTCTGGACCAAGAATGTAAGAAAGAGGCAAAAACACAAACGGATCCCAATAGTTCATTAGCAGATCAAAATCCCCCTCTGTCAAAAGCATCCTATTCAAATTCACCAGAAATGGGAGTCTCATATTTGGATCTTTCAACAAAATTGTGTCCAAAAAAACCTTATAAAGTAGACAGACGACGGAAGAGGTTCAGGAATCAGAAAGCACTTCCAGGGTTGGACAGCACACTGGATAAGCTTTTCGAAACAGTTACACAAACTGCAGACACTGAAATAGAAGGTGTCCCCCAGAAACATTCCAAAGGGTTAAATGTGGAATCAGTTCTGCAAAATGCAAGAGAAACAAAACCTTGGCAATTGTGCCAAGTTGATACTAACTTAGTTTCCATGGTTCAACAGCACATCAAATTTAACAGTGCTCATGAATTCAGAAAACAACCAAGAAAAGGAGTGGGCTCTCGGAAGAGACGCAAGAGGAAAAGGTCTTGGTGGGATGATAGGGGAAAAATTAAGTGTGAGCCTTTGGAAACAAACTTTGAGCTAATGCTGAAAACTGATGAAGATAAAACAGCAATTGAGAAAAATATTACAGTTGAGAAAATATCATCTAAACCACTTGATGGGTGTGTTAATATGAATCACCCTGAATTTGATGCAGCAACTGATTCAATAACACAAACTCAGTTTGTGACTGAAGAACATAACACTGATGGGGAAATATTAGCTGTGGTTCAATCTGATGGAAGGACCAATATAAATGCTCAACAAGAGACAGATGCTGGAAACATATTGCATGAAAACCAAGACAATTTCAACATCCCTAAAAAGTTTACAGAGAATCAAATGACAAATGACAGTACTTCAGGAAATCAAATACAAGTCAGCTCTTCAGGAAATGATATAGGAAAATCATTGGAATTCATGTCCCCAGAATCATGCAAAAAAACAATGGACAAACTGTCAGCTGAAATTACCCAAGACAAAACCTCTTTAGTCTCGCACAGTGAAACTGAGACATCTGATATTAAAGATTCAAAGACAATGCAGTGTGAAGAAATATGGACATCTGAGGTAGTCATACCTGAGCCTAGAGACATATCGGAGAATAGTAGTAAAGAAGCTGAGCAGATACCAATTCATGAAATAGAACTGAGAGAAGGAGGTGCCCTGACCTTGGCATCCATAAAAACATTTAAGGGTGATGAATCAGATATTCTTCATTTAGTATCTACAGAGTCTACCGTCCAAATTCCCTTTGACTCAAAATCTCTGGAAGCTGTTAATGGGAAGAACACTTCACATGAACATGTGTTGTCTAATCCTTCTGATGAGAAGACAGCGAGAGAAGACTTATCCTCTCAAACCTTATTTTCCAATTTGTTCCAAAATGAAAACACTGTAGAAGAAAATGTAAATGAACTTCAAAAGAGTGATCAATATGTTGATGAAGATAAAAGAAGCAGAACTATCACTGAAGATAATATCGCAGAAAAAATATTGGAGGAAGCTTCTCCAACTTCTAATTCTTCAAAAACCCGTGGACCAGGACGTCCACCAAAGTATCAGGGAAAGAAACCAATAGAGTGTCATTATTGTGGACGATCCTTTCATTATATCTCATCTTACATTATCCATCGTCGTATCCATACAGGTGAGAGGCCATATAATTGCCAGGAGTGTGGAAAGACATTTGCTCAGCGTTCTAACCTCAATACTCATAGAAAGATACATAGCATGTCAGAATCTTTACAGTGTCCATATTGTGACAACAGGTTTACTGATAAGGATAAACTCCTTGAGCATTGCAAGACACACACAAAGGGCTTAGACAAAGCTGATTTTATTGAGAAATTGGAGCAAGATGGCATACGTATTAAAACACAGCATAAAAGCAATTCTGCAAGCTCTACCATAACTCTGACGGATGCCAAACCCCATGTATGTGAAATCTGTGGAAAAAGATTTTGCTTTATTTCAATGCTGAAGATCCACTTGCGTGTTCATAGTGGAGAAAAACCATACACTTGCAAAGTTTGTGGCAAGGCCTTCAGCCAGGCTTGTAGTTTGTATGTGCATGAGAAGATTCATTGGTCAGTAAAGCCATATGTTTGTACAGTGTGTGGAAAGGGATTTGCACAGCTTGGAACACTGAAAACCCACCTTTGCCAACACAAAATAGAAAACCATTTGAAGAAGGTAAAGACCCCAATAACTTTCCAGTGCCACATTTGTGAGAAAAGATTCAGTCTCCGGCATCAGTATAACCTTCACATGCGTACACATACTGATGTTCAGTCTTGTACCTGTCTTGCTTGTGGCAAGAAAGTCTCTGACCTCAATGTTCATCGCCAGTCTTGCATCAAATTAGGTGGAGAGCAGGCATTAGCAGAGGATGGAGGAACTAATTCACCAGTTTGTCAAGTTTCAGAAAAATCTCAATATCAGTATAGTCAACATTTTCAATCCCAGCCCCTACAGCATTCAGAGGTCAAAAGCTACCAGTATCATCAGCCACAACCCCTTCAACCACAGTATGAAGACTACCAGAAAACTTGGGCTGACATATCTTACCGTCAAGTACAAAACTGTAAACCGTTCCATATGAAAAAGGGGATCCATTCTTCACAAACTTACCCCATAGTTATAGATTCGTCCACACGACAGACTGAAATTTCAAATTTAGAATACCTTCAACAGTACTCTCTTTCAAGGTACTGTTGCTTTCAGTTGCAACGTTACGATCATAAATCTAATCCCAGGAAATATTTATGCCCACGCTGTGGCAGACTCTTTAGACATTTGGGGCGACTTCGAGCTCACATGCTAACCCATATTCGTGGACAGACCTACACATGTGGACACTGTGGCAGGGTCTTGGAAAACTGGAACAAATTCTGGTTGCATCAGCGAGTTCATAGACAACAGCAAGGACGTTTCTTTTGCTCCACATGTGGTCAGGGTTTTCGATTCACTGGATTGTATAAGCAGCATTTGGAGGAACATACAAAGCAACAAGCATATGGATGTCCTCTAAGTCCTTATACATCTTCCCATGAAGAAAGTTTAAAAACCCACCAGCGAGAGTGGCACAATTCTTATAAACCATGTAGATGTAGTATTTGTGGAAAAGGCTTTCTCCATCAGAGAAACTTAGAAAGACACCTTTTAATTAAACACAGTGCTCACTCATGTTCCTGTTCTCTTTGCAGTATCTCCTTTTCTTACCCTAGTGAGTTACAAATACACCTAAAGACTCATGCAACCCCAAATAACCATGTTCCCGCAGTTTCATCACAACCTAATTTGCTGCCCTACAGATGCGCGGAATGCAAAACAAGTTTCAGAACCCTAAACTTGCTATTTTCCCATCAGCTGTGTCACTCCTCTTCTAACAAAACGAAGGCATGGCACACTAGGAAAATTGTTGGTCAACAGCACCAAAAGCAGTTAAGTTATAGATGTAAACATACAACGGCACCTTTTGTTCACCCTGAAATTTCGTCTTTGAGCTCCCTTCATACCAGGAGACCAAACTTCTATTCCTGCAAAGATAGAATTTCAGTCCCAATCACTCATCACATTTCCAGTACAATTTGCCAGCAAGACATTTCTAATGTCAGCCACTCCATTCCACCTGTAGATCTTCTTTCTCAAGAAGGGGGCCATAAGATAGGCAGCCCTCCCAATATTCATCCCTTGGCAGATGACACATGTCTAACTCAGATGGTGCCGTCCCCCATAGTGCCATTTTCTGAAACACAAACTGAGGACTTCCATTTTCATACCCAAACTAGTACATCCATCCGACCATCTACTCTTCAACAAATATCACAGGCCCAGAGAGGTCCCCAGAAAAAGCGAATTCCTCACACCTCAAAACCCCTTCATACTTATGAGATGTCCACCAGAGTTATTCGTACAGTCTTATCTTCTTCTGATGAGAATCAAGAGGATGAAGATTGTTTTGACTGTGCAGAATGTGGTGCGCGATTTGGTGACGTTCCAGGATTATATGAACATTACTTACAGCATGCCAGAGGAGAGGTGTAAGGAACCAAATTGTTTGAATAAAAAGGTTTAACAGAGGCCATTATATATAGCTTTTGCTTATTTTACTCATTTTTTCCCTCTGTCCATTTAAGTTCTATTAATATTTATGCACTTGGTATATGTAAATATTCAGTTTATTCTAATGAGGGTGGAAGATTACATGTATACCTCAATGAGTGTGAGGAAAGATTGGTCTTAAAAATATAATCGCTAATGACAAAGCTGAACAGCTGATTTTGATGGTTGCTCAAATCCCAAAATATTGCAAGCATACAGTCTGTAATATTGTAATATTCTGGTCAGATTTAGTTTCCTGCCTTTGAGCACTAGTATTTATAGAATGTTTCCCCATTGTTTTGAATGAGAACCTGATGTTAAATGGTTTGGATACCATTTCACATTTTATCACACTATTTTCTTAATGTAATGTTCATTTGTGGATTATGGACACTTAAAATTTCCAAGCTGTTACAAACTTGGAAAGCAATTACTACAAGTTTTGCCCTGAAAATGGTAAACATGATTTTACATTTATAAAAATTCTTTAAGCTGTGAAGTTAGTGTGAATTTCAGTAGTGCACTGTACAAATTGCATTCATTGTTACAGGATTTTTTTTCACTTTTGAAATATGAACTAAAAATATGTATTGATTTCCTGTTGTTGAGATTTAAAAGAAAACAAAAAAATCATTGTAAAATAATTGTAAATATTCTGTTTTTGTTTCACAGTTTCCTAAAAAAGAAACAACCAACACTCTCTTGTAACTGTACATTAAAATATAAAATGTTTGTTTTTCCCCTGATTTCAGTTTGTTGCAGATTTTACTTTTGCATTTGCTATGAAAAAACAGAACCACATTTATCATTTTCTTTTGTTTGATCTTGATGTTATTTTTAAGTGTATGTTATATAGCAGAGATTAATGCAATAGACGTTAATAAGTTTCTACAAAATTTTCAAAAATGTTATTTTTTTGGAATTCCTTGTAAATGTCATGTTCAAACAAATCAATAAAAATGAACTTTTATATTGTGTTTCCTTTCATTAATCGACTTTTAACTCGTTTTTTGAATAGGAAGATTAACTAAATATGCACGAGCCTACTTTTTTGGTAATAACATTAGCAGACACATTTGTCGAAAGCAACATGGAGATTAGAGAACAGGCTCAGCCAGTGTCCCTGGTTCAGCTGGCTTTAAGGGTGTTACTTAAGGGTCCAATTCTGATGTCATTACCCTGCTGGCAATGGGATTTGAACCCATGACTTTATGTCCCACTCCAATCTAAAAAAAGTGCAATAAATTAAAAAAAAATTAAATCTTAAGTTAAATGGCCTATCAAAATCACCAATTGTCATTTTCCCCATGTGATGACAGTAAGTAGCCCCATGGCCTCACACTCCTCTAACATTTTGGGTTTGATTCCTTCCTCCCTATTCTATAAAGGTTTTCAAGTTTTCTCATGTAGTCTAAAAACCAGAGGTTAGGTGAACTGATGTTTTATAAACTGCCCATAGTCTAGGGGTGGGGAACCTGATCCATGGAGGGCTGGTGTGGGTGCAGGTTCTCTCAATCAGACAATAATGAAGCAGTGGTTCTCAACTCCAGTCCTGGGGACCCACTGGCTGATTGAGACGCCATCCCAAAAACCTGCACCCACACCAGCCCTCCATGGATCAGGTTCCCCTCCCCTGCCTTAATCTATGATCTAGCATGTTCCCTGTGCCAGACTCGTGTCTCCTGCCATCTGCTCCCTTGTTTCTGGAATGGGCCACAGGCTTACTGTATTCCTGTACTGGGTAGGTAATGATGGATGGATGGATGATGGAATGAAGGAAAATGTCTTTAAGTAAGGTTCTGCATGTGCACTATATACATACACAATATATATATATATATATATATATATATACACACACACACACAAACATACATGCACAAACATGGATTACTTCACTCTAATTGTCAATGCTGATACTTCTGAGACCAGGAAAATTATGTATAAGTGCAGCCTGCATGACAGTACGGGCATGAGATGACATGCATCCATTCCTTTTTAAATCGCTTAAATAAGTAGCGTTAACAAGATCCAGAGCATATCCTATTAAAAACAGGGCGTGATTTTTCCTAAGGTAGCACAATACTTATCGTTAAACACTCAGCTAGTTTCATGATACGCATATCCACACTTAGTGCTGACCTGAGCATACGAAGCTTATGGATTATAAAGAGAGACGTACAACTGCGGGATATTCAGAGTATCCACACACCGTGTACCAAAAAACGCTGGCTGCGTGCAGATGACCCGCGGTGCTGCTCAGAAGAAAATAGGGCCACCTTAAAATGGTATCAGAAAGCGTCGATTTTCCGGTGCCTATTGGGTAAGAGGGCAATGGCTTTATTGTATATTGATGCAGATGAACAGATTCCGAATATTCAACTCGTCCACCCTTCCGCCAATTCCGCCCTTCGGACGAAGTATATATTCAACCAGAGGAGCGCATCAAGACCAGCAATTCTTTTGTAAGAAATTAGTTAAAACGGCTATTGCTAAAATATCGTCTGCCTGTTTGTATTACATGAATCACGAATGCAAACACGTTTACACGCAATGGATTGTTTTTATTATATATTTTTATTAATCATAACAATTGTGGAGACAGACCATTTTAATGTTATATACGTATGTTTTATGTAGGAGTACAAGTAAAATGCTTATTTATTTCTACATGCCATGTGGTCATATTTATACAGCGGTGCTGGCCCACCGATAAAGGACGACAGAAAACGGAAATTTCCACCGTATTTCTCTGCATTATATCAATTAATATTTAATAAACGCCAATGAGTAATTCCTCCACCTTTTAATGGTGGGTTTTAAGAATGGATTGACGTATAAAAATAAATTAATAAAAAAAACTGGAGAATGTGAGCACACTGGCGTTTTCACGAAAATTACCCAAAATATCCTTCATACTTTATCCTTTCGCTGAAGATTGCGTTAAATGGGATTTGACAGCATTCTGATATATGATCTATAGGCCTATTACTTAGGTTATCTTGGTTTTTACAAAATTAAAAGGTAAATGTATACTTTAACCAGAACATACCGCTGGCAATGGGCGATGGAGAGCGCAAAGGGTACTCCCGTTTGTTGTTTTCCTTCTGTTTAATTAACGGTCGCGGTATCTTTTGCATGTGGTCTTAGTAGACTACATCATTTTAAAGACGCAAATAAATCCCTTATTTGATTTAAAATCAGGGTAATTTCATGAACATTTGGGGATTTATTTTGGCGGGGGTGTGAGTTATTGCCAAATCTTGAATTGACTGTCGATCACCAGTGCTTGATAAGAACGTTGTTGTAATGTCCGAATATTCTATATAATAAAATGCTTTAACTGCATGTAAGGCTTTATTTTTATGGTTATAAATAAAAATGCAATTATAAATATTAATATGAATAATAAGTTTACAGTAGACCTTGTTCTTGTGTTTTTCACATTTTTGTCCTGAGGGTATCTGTTTTACTATGGTTTTCTAAAAAAAAAAAAAAGGCTATTGCTGTTCTGATCTAATGATTAACAGGAGACCTGTTGTAAGTGCTTTCATGGAAAGAACTTAATTTCATCTATCTATTTTTCCTGGCTGCTTATTAATTTCAATTAATTTCCCAGGTAAAGTATGTACTTATTAAATATGACAATTAAGGTATTTTTAAAGTTTAATTAATTATGCAGAATAAAAGAGCTATCCCATTTTGTTTAGCTCCAAAAATGTATTTGTTTAACTTAAATTTCCCTTCAGCAACTCTTTGATCATTTTTGTAGCAGAGTATTGCAGATGTATAACTTAGCTGTGTTCTATAGCCTTATCAACATGCCTGAGTTTGTTTACATTTTACTTCTGTGCACAAGGCTATTACTTGTTACATTCTGCCATGAAACAGTGTTGTTAAACTGCAAGGTCAACCGCAGGCAAGGCTGAAGTGAAGTGCTCACAGCCAAAACAATTCTTGTGGAGAAAAGTTGCCCTATGAAATTATGTGGTTGGTATGAAATGTAGAACATAGAATCAGAAACTAGCTCAATTTGCAAAAACTGAATAAATGATAGAGGACCACATAATTCAGGATACTTTCATTAGAATACAAAGAAGTCTTCCGATTTGCCTTTCTCCTGATTCTATGCACTTTGCCTGTATTATCATCCATAAGCAGCTGGATTTGATTAAGTCAGATGGAAGCCCACATAGCTCATTCTCAAACACTTCAGCAAAATGAAGATCTCTAACGCATTTGATATGCTAGCTCACGATAAGGAGTAATCAGTTGGTTCTAAAACACTCTAATCTTATACATATCAAGACACAATAAGAACCAATGCATATAATAAACATAATGCGTAAATTACTTTTCCCATGTATTGTATGTTCACATGCATCCTATATTATAAATATAATGTAAATTGTTTTATAAAAACGAATTTAGTTCATATATTCTTAATCTTTACATTGAAACTTCTAGCCTCTATCACAGACTGTAATGGAGCCTCTTTCTGGAAAGGGAGCACCTTCCCAGCCTGGTGTTATAGACATCGTCATCAAGAAAGAAGAGGAGGAGCGTGAAGATTTGCTGGAAGATTTTCAAGAGTCTCCACTATTCGTCACCAAGCAGGAGAAGGAGGAGCACGCAGGAGAGAGGAAGCGTTATGGTTTGTACCCAATACAATGGGCACAGGGGCACTTAGGATGTGTCTGTGTTTCCTTCTGGTCAGGTAATTTTTGGTGTGTAGTATAACCCTGTTCATTGGACACTGCAGTAATTCAGTCACATACTGGATTTTTGTGAATCGTGACTTCATCTTGCATATTGTCACTTCCCTTTTCCAGGATGTGCCCAGCCCCATATCACAAACTTTCCACCTACAAATGATAATCCAAGCACTCCGGAAGACGTGAACAAAGCAAAAAAGGTAAAGAAGAGGAAGGGGGTTTGTGAAGAGCAGTGGGCTCCTGAGACAGCGGAAGATGGCCGAGGTACTGACCCCAGGCATTGTCGCCTGTGCCAGCGCTGCTTTAGCTCCTCCTGGGAGCTCACTGGCCACTGCTGTACTGGCATAATAGGTCCAGAGGATGGAGATGGCACAAAGATGGAGTTTTGCTGCCCCGTGTGTGGTGATCGATTTTTGAGGCCCACTGCCTTCATAATGCACAGGCAGAGTCATGTCGGACAATCGCAGTACGTCTGTGGGGTGTGCGGCCGGACTTTAAAGACGCTTCGAAAGCTGGCCACCCACCGGCGGTCCCACACGCGCAGCCCCCTACTACACTTGCAATGTCGGGAATGTTGCCGATCCTTCCATGACCTGGAAGCTCTGAGGGACCACAGGATGGGCCAACATGGTAAGGAGGCAGATGAGCAGGAGGAAGCAAAGGACATAGAGCACCGTGAGGCAAACACAAGGTCCCTGAGCAGCGACACAGAAGCCCTGGTAGGTGAGTGCTTTTCCATCACTTCCTTTACCTTTGACACTGGAGCTACTAGTTCACCAAACCTGCATTTTGGATAGTCGCTGGAATACTGTAAGTAAAACAGCTGAACATTGTAGACTATGTGTGTGTGTTTTTCAGTTTCCAGTTCCATTTTTGCTATTTTGGACTTCCTCTGCCAGCCCCTGGAGGATGGGCTTCCCCCTTTGATTCTGGTTTCTTTCTTCTAGGAAGTTTTTCTTGCTACTTTCACCTCTGGCTTGATCACTGGGGGCTTCAGGCAGGAGTAATGTAAAGCACTTTGAGACGATGTAATGTGAAAATGCATTATATAAATGAAAATAATTTCAAGTGATAATGTAGAGGTATTGTTAATATATCTGATTTGGTATAGTGTTCTTAATTTAGGATTTATAAATAATATTAAAATTTAAAATATCTCATTAACCTGTTTATTCATTTGTTACTCTCATTGGGGCATCTTTTGTATAAGTGTCATGAAAATGTCTTTGTATTGTATTGTATTTGTGATTTGATTTTATTTTATTTAATAATGGGCACAACATATTTTTATTGGTTATGTAAGATGAGTATACCTGCACACTTTTTTCACCGCAGTGCATTCTGTCATTGACTTAAGTATGGAGTTTTAGGTGATTTGCATGCTTCGTGTGGAGAAATACCAAAATATGGGCGTATTGCATGTAAATGACCCTTAAGCGCATTCTGCCACTCACTTAACTGCGCTTAATTGTATTTTTTCCCCATGCGCTGTGGAGAGCTATATTACTGTAAGTTACTCACCTCTACACGGCCAAATGCAATATGCCAGTTGTCAGAAAGCGTAATATTTAACAAAACAAGACTTTCTAACCTGTATCATACATTTAGAAACAAATGTCACAATCCAAAATGGATGGATAATTCATAAAATTATATAATGCAATAGTATATAGAAATATATAAGTATATTTACAAAGCATATTACCATTAGGCTGGATGCAAGTGACATCTGCCTTGTCAACATGTCTAGCAGGTGTATTAATTAGACTAAACAACGTTCCTCATTTTGCTTGTTGCCAAAATCATCGAGGACGTGATCCACTTTTCTTGCTTGAGGAATTAATTGCACTTCTTGCATGACCGCGCCTCCTTCTTTTGGTTAAGTGCTGGAGAATACAATTAACTCAAATGAGCATAACTTTTTAAGCATTTGACTTAAGTGCTTGATGGATCCCTTTGTAATCAGTGGTGGCTGATCCACAAAGGTAGAGGAGATAGTACCTCCTCTATTTTTGAGAAAAAATTACGAAACAAGTAACTTTCACAACTCACTGCTATAATTTTTTTGTAACAATCACTGGTTAGATTTTTTTTTCCTCTAGAAAATCCATGCGGACCAATTGATTTCTTCCAGCATGCATATTAATGAGTGCTTTGTGCCTAATCATATCTCTAACCTTCAATATTTCAAGGTTTCTGTTCCTGTCTTCTCTCATTTTAATGTAGAAGCAGATAACCGTGCAGCTCTCTGGCCATGACCCCCTGAAGTTACTTTCCCCCCCCTTGTCCCGTGTTCTTCTCTGGGCCTAAGCCTGCTCTTTCCAGGCTCCTCAGCCTCCCCAGTGCTTGCGCTGCTTCATGACGTTCCGTGATGTGGAGACGGCAGAGAGGCACCTGCGCTTTAAGCATCCAGCTGATTATGAGCAAAAGCTCCAAGGCCACACGGTGTTTGCCTGCTGCGTCTGCGACCGCACCTTCCCATCCTCACGCCTTCTTTCTGCACACCAGCGCGCACACAGCAAATGGAGCCTGATCCCTGCTGGAATAGATGAATCACTGCAGGAAAGCAGAGACAAGAGAGGAATGAAGATTATAGAGAGAAAACAGCTAGTTGACAGTAAGTTGAATGATTTTTCCAAAATATTAAATCAGTATTCATAGGTTTTAGACATTATTACATTTTCAGGTACAAAACGCATTTAGGCACTCTTCTACTAATGAACAAGATACGTTCCGAATGGCTGTTCGTAGCTTGAAATGTTTGTAAGTCATTGTTCAACATCATTTTAAAGGTATACACATGTACAAAGCACTAAGATGCTGGGAGTCTGCATGCTACACTGCTGCATGGCAGGAGTAGTGGCCAGAAGTCATATTAGGCGGAATTGGCACACAGAAAAAAAAATTGATGTTGCGGACAGGAAATGAGAGCCCAACAAACACAGTTTGGACTTACAGTCCTCTTCCTTCATTTGTCTGAAAGTTCATAAGTAGAGGAGCGTCTGTATAAGCAATTTAATATTTTACAGATAAGTTAGCAAAATTCCTGCCCTGTAGTTTTCTATGACTTTCAGATAGTGGGAGCAGACCAAGTGGATCGAGTTCAATGTGTTGCTTTCAATGCCACATCATCTTCACCGATCTTCAAACCTGGGAACGTCATATGATCTCCAAGCACCCTCCTTCCGTAGTAGCGCATTCACCTGGTGAGAGTGATCAGGGATACCTGTCCTCACGGCCGCCCCGGGGCCAACCGAGGCCCTACCGCTGCTCCACATGTGGAGAGAAGTTCATCCAGGAGAGCTCCCTCATGAAGCACAGCACCGAGTCTCACGTGGGCTGAGGGGGGCAGCTGCCAACAATTGAAGGCATATTAGCGATAATGTTTATTAGATACAAATTACAGGACGACTGGTAGGTTTCTTACCCTGCTTTACAGACAAAACTGTTATAATATATACAGTATATAATAAAGATTCAAACTAAATTTTAACCATCTACATCCAACAGATGGAAAATACAGAAGTTCAGAATTTAGTTCAGAATTTATCTTCGTAGAAAAGAAAACACTGACTTCTTAATATCGGTTAAAAGAGGTCATTTTAGCCTATGAAAAAAAAAACTCATGTAACTTTGTTGTCTTGTTTACCTTGTTCACCTAAGTTATTGAACTAGGAACAGAGAACAGGATAGAGAATGGAATTTCAGGGGAAAAGAAGTGTGCTGTATGTGTTCATTAAACTATGAACAAGAAACATTTTCAGTTTGTACAGATTCATTTTGTGCACAGGAAATGGTTTGTCCCTGCCGTTTTTATTTTTGCACTCAACACAATATCCAGATGATTCTTAGCTCACACTTTACACATGGGATCAGGCACATACCCACATAGTGAAATGACAAGTTTGAAATCTGGCAGGTATTTATGTATGGCTATGGGCCTGTATGGAATAGGGCTGGGTTTAAAAAAGTGATTTTCTGAATCAAATGAATCTTCATTTGCATAATCTAATAATGATTCATAAAATCCCAAAATTGATTTTTTTTATATATGCCTTTTACAGCCTATGGCATTTTCTCATAGATGTATGAGGCATTAATCCCGTCTCACAAAGTGATTTGGCAGATATAAACAGATAAAAATTTAGTGATAGCTGCTCCACTGAAGGTACAGTCAAGCTTAAAGGCAGATATCTGGTGTCATGAACAGCAGGTCAGACATAATGCAGATATAGAAGCTCTTTGAACCAAAACTTCACTGGGAGGCACACCAGACTTTACACAGTGACAGTAGCCAAGCTGGGGAACATAGTGAGGGCAGATACATATACACATGGAACAAGGTGACTGATCTAGCCAATCAGGGACAAGGCAGAGGCTGACCATGACAATACCCTCCTCCAACTCTGGGCATGAGAGGCAGTACCATAACCAGATCAGAACACACAAGACAAGGGTCCAGGGGGACCAGACATGACAGCCTATAATATACATAAGACCAGGGAAGCAAGACAAGACCAAACAAGATGAAAAGAGAGAACAGACTGGCAACTGCTGATGGACGGAGGAAAGTGACAGTGCCAGATGGGAGAGGGTCCAACACTTGCATTTCTGAATATGGTGTAACTGAACTAAAGACTGAGCATAGCTTGAAACTGCCACCCATTGTGGTTAATTTTATCCAACTACTCTCATTAAATCATTTTCCTATTTTAGTGCTGTAGCGGTTCAGAACATATCTCAAAAAAACTGTTTTGTTGAGAAGCTGTTTAATCAGTTAGAGGTCGATTCTACCATCAAACACAGTCAAGAAAGTACTTAGAAAGTGCATTTGAGTTAAGTGTATTCTCCTCTCGTCAGAGTGGACACGCCCCCCCCCCCACATAACCTGAAAAAGGAGGTGCCGTCATGCAAGAAGCATGATTAATTCCTCAAGCAAGAAAAGAAGGTCACACCCTCGATGATTTCATTTACATTGTGAACCTTATTGAAATCTATAGAAACCCTTTTATTTTGAATATGAAGGCAGTGCAGTACCCTAGTATGCTTATATTTGGTTATTCGCAGAAACACGAGAATTCTTCGACTTTTTTGTGTAGAGCAATTTACATTACCTTTACTTATTACATATAATAAAATATGTCATCTACAGCTGTGATTCAATGATTCCTCAACCATTTTCCCAAATAGGCACTACCATTGCAAATAAAATAAAATTAAGCCAAATGTTTTTCTTTCAACTTCACTGCATCTAACCCACGATTGACACTCAGTATAATAAGATGTTCCTCCATTCCTTCTGTTCTGAAATGTAGTGTCAATTGTGTCACTCCACCACTGATCAAATCGACATTTTAGATAATAATAATAAAATGTGAGTCTGTCTTCAAACTAATTTTAAAAGTTAGAGAAAATTAGATAACGATTTTCTGAGAATTACTCATATTGTGTGTAAGAATGAATCCTTTCCCCCCTCTTCATTCAGAACAATTCTGTAAACAAGCAAATATGCCTAACCAATAAATATGGGGTAAATGTACCAGGCAGTGAGGCGGCATGCTGGACTATTGCCAAGTGTGAAGAGTGTAAGTAGTTCTGTGTAGTTAGTGTCCATCGTGCTGTTATTGTGCTGTACAGTGATGTCATGCATAGTAGGGCCTGTTTAATGTCATATGTTGTAAAAACAGTGGTACCTCAGTTCTCAAACTTATTAGAACTCGAACTAACCAGTTAAAAAAAAAATACCTAAAGCTCAATCTGAATCTCAGAAGCCGACCTAAGATAATTTGTACGCGCGGGGAAATGAGTCAAGTGGCACGTCTCTCAGCAGAAACAAAGGGTAACGCTTCAGTCTCAGCCTCGCTTTAGCTGTGACAGCACTGCGCATGTTTACACTAACTGAATAAATATATTTAAATAGTAAAATACATTTAGACAATGATAGTTACAGTAATTATTATTATATAATAATATATATTTAAAAATAAATATTTATTATTCATTATTTTAATATTAATAATAAGTCATTATTACATTTAATTATAATAATATTGTTGTGCCGAGCGGGGACGGAACGGAGACAAAGGTGCAGATGTCAGGGTATCGGGGATTACAGGGTTTAATTACAGGTAAGGCAGGCAAAATACAGACGTACATTACAACGAGCGGACTGGGGAAGTTAACTGAAACGCGGACTAAATACAGAGGGTTAATGACAACAAACAGCTGATCACACGGGGATTCCACACGGGGTTAACGAGGGGGCGTGGCCCATGGAAGGAGCGGACGATCGGGGCAGGACACATTGTTTGGATACATTTATTTTCTTACTTAACAAATTACTGTTTTGTGCTTTGATGTGCTTTGATGTGTTTAGTACAGTATATGCTCTTCTTGTTTTATCCTGTTCATTTTATGTTTAAATGCTAAAGAATCATATTTAGGTGTAATTTTTTGGGGCCAGTTAATTGGTTTTCTATTATTTCTTATGAGGAAAATTCAATCACAGCTCGAACTTTTTAGGATTCGATCCAGAGTTCTGAACAGATTAAATTCGAGTTCTGAGGTACCACTGCATGTGTGTGCCCACCGCGTGGCTTGTAGATCTAGGTAACTAACATGGTGGAAAGTGTGTGTGTGTTGTGAGTGACTAAGAAGGGTGTGGCTGTAGAGCAGTGGGCGACCTCCACTAGCGGGACTTTGTTGCTATCTCATCTGTACTTATCTGTTTAGACTGGGTAGCGACAGACCTCCACTGTGTGCTGAAAATCACATGATCTCCACATCTGGTCCAGACATGATGTGACTGAAGAGAACTCTGAAGGATGAACAAGTTTTTTCTTTTAAAATGATGACTTTGATATTTTAGTCTTAAATTATGATATTTGTCATAATATATAAAGTTACATAGAGATGTGATAGTGAATTTCAGGGTAAAATAGCAAATTTTAAATAGCCTATTAACTTTCTCATTGATTTAAATGATATTATTAAAGTAAATTCCCAATGTTGCACAAACATCCAGCACTATTGTGGAGGTCATGTGATTTCGAGCCTCCTCTAGGAGAATATCCTCCGTTATTAAGAGTAATAGGATATAATCCTAGTGGAGATTGTAATATCCTATCATATATTATAACAATATATTATACTATTAGATCATTATCAATAATAATAATAACAATAATAATTGTTACGCTCCATCCGTTCCAGCCTCGTGTATGCCACGCCCCCCTTGCTCCTCGTGTGCAAATCCCAATTGAAACCACCTGTGGTCCAT
>JABFEB020000132.1:2937435-2949369 GCA_019775895.2 Stomatorhinus ivindoensis
CCCTGATATACTCCAATTCACCCTGAAATGCTCCATTGCACCTTGATATACTGCATTACACCCTATTATGGTCCATTACACCCTGATATACTCCATTCCACCTTGATATACTCCATTCCATCCTGAAATGCTCCATTCCACCTTGATATACTCCATTAAACTCTGCTAGTCATTTTTAAATAATAATAAATGACTTGGGTTATTTTGGGTTTTTTTGGAAAGTGAGGAAAATTAACAGCATATATGTGTTTTGTACAAAAATTTGGTATTATTTGTTATCCTGTCAGTGAAGATGGGCACAAAAAGTACCGGTTCTTAATAATCAAGACTTATTCTTGTCATCAATAATTATTTTGTTATTATTTCAAGAATAAAAATACTATGGTGGCATAAGCTAATATTGAAAAAACTTCATTATTGTTTAACATTTACACTATTAACATTTTGTAATAATTTATTCCTCGTATAAAGTATTTATAATTAATACAGAGCACGTTTTTACTTCATAATTACGCTTCCGTTGGTTTGTTATATTTTGTGGTTCCTTGTCAAAGGAGAAAAAACTAACTATTATTGCAATTTTTATACCCATCCAATACAAACACTACATATCATAAAACTTTTTTTTTTAATAAACTGAAAGAAATACCATGCGGTTAAGCACGTGCAGCTTTAGGCAGATTTAGTACAATTCGTAAGTATAACACTGTTACAGTATAAGACAGTTTTGAAGCACGTGGATCATACAGTAATACAGTAAACGCATTACAGAATTATTCTGGATGACGTCTATATGCTGCGACGGGCTAAAATGTGTGTACATTTAAGACGCTGGGAAGAGGAGGAGGTTTCATGCGTAGTAAAGGGATGTTGAATTAAACCATAAATTGAACCGTTTTTGTTGCCAAACTATAAGGTGAGCAGTCATTCTCAGTGATTAAATATTTTTACCCCTTGCGTTCCCAATGTGCAGTTTTTCAGTACGAGCTGGGTTACTTGCTAGCTAGCTAGCTAGCCTAATTTATGCGGAATGCGCAACCGTTGCGGATGTGGTGCAGAAAATGCGCATTAATGCGACAGCATGTATTTTTATGACAGTTTTACAGTCGCAGTATAATGCAGCCGTACTATGGTGATTTTCACGATAAAATGCTGAGATGCAACTTTGATGACTTTGTAGTAATTATTCTGTTATTATTCCTTTTTTTCTGTAGGTGTGCCTCCCCGTCGATATTTTCAACGGGGTGTTTGCTGTCTGATCATATCTGTGCTATTTTTTTATTTTTACAAATCAGTCTGATAGAACTGTGCGTGTGCTTGCTTATATATATATATATCTATATCTATATATATATATATTTATTATTTTTGCATATCACTGTGCATCATTGCATTCTGTCCTTGTTTATGAATGCCTGGATTTTCTTGTTATAGCTGTTATTTTTATATACGTATTTACATATTAACAGCTACAAGTTTCCATTAACTTGTATATCTGTCTAAGTGCATGACTAATAATATAGGCAAGTAAATTGTTTTATGTTATATATATGTTGATTACAGTGCCTTTTGCATGTTAGATATCAGCCTGATAACTAATAAGTGAATGAACCACTCGTGTGATTGTGTGCCTTTGCAGTTTGCTGGCCAGGTGAGTCAGACAGTAAATGTTCAACAATGTGTTCGGGAAGTGGTTGGTCAGCTGGCGTGTGACTGTGACTGTGCGTCTGTCCATCTGGACCGGTCGTTGTGCCTACGATTCAGGCCTGATCCATGACAGAGTACTATGAGGAAGGGGGGCTGCTGTATGAGCATTCACCCCCAATGCACATCAAAGTAGAGTCTCCTGAAGGACCCATCGAAGCTGGGGTCTCAGAGGATGGCCTTACGAAGGAGGATGACGATTCCGAGGGCAGCTGTGACCATGAAGGAGCCCTGCCTGGTGGGCTCCCGTTCAATGTGGTGGTTGTGCACCCCAATATCGTGGTACCAGTGATGCCTACAGATGATGATATCATATCTCTTGAGCAAAGTAAGCGAATCATTTTCAATAAGATCACAAGCCTTTAAGGATATCAGTTTTAAAGAGCTGCTCTCTTGTCGTACATTCTGACTAGGTATTTCATTCATTTTTCTTCTGTAGATAGCAGTGTCTCTGCTGCAATCGCAGCTGGAGGTGGGGGGAAGCGGAAAAGCCGCTTCAGTGGGGCAGAGCTAGAAGTGCTAGTATCAGAAGTGACCCGGTGTGAGGGGGAGCTCTTTGGGCCGGCAGGACGACTCCGGCGGAGGGAAAGGGAACAGATCTGGGGCAGCATCCTTGATCGGGTCAACGCTGTCTCCCGTGTTCCCCGCACACTTCGTGAGGTCAAGAAGCGCTGGGATGATCTCAAAAGGCGCAATGGGGGCAGGCTGGCCGATGCCCGTCATCGCAGTTATTGCTTGCCACCTGGTAGAGGATTGTCTAGCCTGAACAGATCCAGACAGACAAGCCCCAAGCTTCATCAGGCTCGGCAGAGAATAGCAAACAGGGCAAAATCCACTTATCCCTGCTTCACAGATGCTGACGCAGGTAATTTCAAGCTATTTATTGTTTAATGTGTAATTGTAGATATTGTGTCTGAAACTATACTGAATCTGTTGAATTTGTATTTTCAATAAAACTTGCTGATAGACAAAAAGTTTTTTTTTCTTTTACTTCTCTACTTATTTTACATACCGGTTGATTTTTATTTGGTAACTTTGTAGTTACCTGATTTGCTGAACTGGGGTTATACGAGGTTACCTTTGTAACCTAAAATACCTCTTCTTATATCTTCTATTTGTAATGGGAGAAACAGGGAATGGATCCGAAAAAGATGGCTTTGAGAACGAGGATGAGGCAGGAGGGAGAGGCGTGGATGAAGGAGAGGGAGAAGGTGATGGAGGCGAGAGCAGCATAGAGGACAAACTCGGATTGGGATTGAGTCTGGGACTGGGGCTGCCTACGACATCGGAACGCTGGTTGCCTCCCTCTCCACTATATAGTGCTCCGTTTCTTAATGGGACCCCGCAGCCCAGCCCCCAACCGTCCATTGGGACACAGCACGAGCCCCTGGAGGCTCCAACACGCACCTCCTGGCTAGAGGATGAACTCAGGGGGTTGGGTGAAGCGGCAGTTCAGCTTGGGAACAGGGTGGAACAGAGTCTGCGGGAATTTGGGGAAGGTTTTAGACATGATGTGCGAACACTGGTGGCCTCACAGGAAAGCCTCTGTGTCAGTCTTCAGCAAAATAATGTGCTTCTACAAAGGCTTTTGGGTATTCTTGAAATGCAACAGCAGCAACAAGCATCTAACATTCATCCCCCCCGTACAGTATCACCAGTAATGCCGCCCGTACCACCCCAAGCTGAAAACCTAGATGGTAACATCCAACCCAGTCCATCACTAGAAATATCTGGGACAGTACAACAGCCGCGGCGGGGGCGGTCAAGTGAGCAGAGAAGGCGACGACGGCGTTAGCGACAGTACATTTTTAAAAATGCTATAATTTATTTTTGTTGAGTATTTAAATATAATAGAACCATCATAATGTTACCCCAGTGTTACCAAAGTCATCTTCTCAGTCCAGCAATGCCTTTTACTCTGTAGAAAACATTTTGATTTAAATCGAATGTCAGTGTTGAGAAAGGTCTAATTTAGGTAACAGATGTTTTATTGTGAATAGACAATCAGAATTATATTGATTTAAAATATTGATATATTTAAAGTATTTTGCCCCATTTTGATGCACTTATTCACTTTGGCAAATTATATTTCATTGTCTGTTTTCTTTTGATTTCTGATTCATGTATATTAATTGTGTTGTATGCACTGCTGTCCTGCATGCAGTCTCCAGCCGGAGAGAATAAAATGCAAAGGACCTCCAAATAAATTTCACACTAATGTACTATTTTGCACAATTTGTATTGTCTTGTAAATAAAAAAGAGCATTTGATTTCTTAAGATGTATATGATTATGTAAGTGTAAATAAACACAGCCCTGACATAGCATTACTCCTGTTGGATTATGTCTGTATGCTGTTAAAATGTAGCCAAACTGATTTTCATTAGACTACAACCTTTGTAAACTATGAGATTTAGTGTTACTAAATGCATTAACTGATACTTCAAAACAAATCATCTGAAGGTATAGAAAACAGTATAATTTATTGCGTAACTTCATGCAATCCTGTGCCATGTCTTTAAATACAGCATTTGTTGGAAAACAATTTCTCTACTCACTCATTTTATCACTGACACCATTTCATCATTTTTGGGTTTTATATTTGCCAAGTTATAGTTGTTTGCATATGGGGTGGGCCAAAATAGGTATACAGTTTTTATTTTACAGTACTGAGTGGGTCATGGGTCATGTTTAATCTCTTAGCTGTTCGAAATGTCCTCCGTCAACATTGATACATTCCTGGAGCCTGTCCCTGACACTGTGACACACTTGACATTAGCGCACACAAAACCCGGTTATCATCAATGTCCACAAATACTTGTGAGATTAACTCCTTCAACTCATCCACAGTGTGGTATTTCCTCTCAGACACCTTCTCCTTTACTGCTCCCCCCCAAAAAAATAAAATAAAATTTTTAAAAAGTTCATGGGTGTCAGGTCGGGTGAACGTGGTTCCCAGTCAGTGCTGTTACTTCGCCCGATTCAACGCTGTGGAAATGTCTTGTCAAGGAAGCTGAAGTGTGTCACAGTGTCAAGGACAGGCTCCAGGAATGTATCAACGTCGATGGAGGGCATTTCAAACGCCTAAGACACTAAACATGACCCAGTCAGTACTGTAAAATAAAAACTGTATACCTACATTAAAAAATAACTTTGTGAAATAGAAGTTTTACTTTGTGAAATAAAAACTGTATAACTACTTGTGGCTCACTTTGTATTTCTTCGTAAGTTTCTCTACATACTCCAGTGTTGCCCCTCATTCCCAAAACACACCCAGGTCTGCTACAGCCATTCATGTCATTCATGTTGCGATTGCACATACCTGATAAAGTAAATGACATTTCGCCCCACACATCCATGTCCCCGACCGCTGCACGCCACTGTACACATGGGGTGTGTTGGCTGCCGTCCCCCCATCATGCCATTTTAATTTCATTTTGATTCTGAGGATCAATACGATTATAACTGTAAACAAGGTATGATGTTGTTATACTTTTATTTTATTTTTTGATATGAGAAGAATTTAACCCTCCCATGTGTCTCGGTTCTGTTCCGGCGGCGACACAAATGAGAAATAAACGTCACGTCCGACGTCGGCGCACGGACCGCCTTGTGAGCGGCTTGGCTTATGCGAGTAAGGGGAGTGCGACCTAAACATGGCCGCTCAGCATTCCCCGGAGTCCCGTACACAGCAGAAGCAGTCTTCCGCTGCACCCGATGAGGAGACGGGGCGTTCGCTGGATGGGGACGGCGACTGCCGGCCGTGCTCGCCGAGTCTTCCCGATGCTTTCCAGCGGCTCGATGGAGAAGGCGGCGATGGACGCCTGTGCTCCGGCGCTGGGATGCACGGCTGGAGTAACAATCAAAACGATAACAGTGCCGAGCACCGGGAAAGCGAAACGCCGGCGCGATCCACCGTGGTGATAGATTTAACCGGGTCCGAAGCTGAGGCCCGTGCGCACCCCATGTTTGATTGCGACAGTCCACGAGATTTTGACGGGTCGGAGGCGGGCGACGAGTTTAAAGTCTTCAGGGTAGCAAAGGCGAACGATGGTGAGTGGGAAGAGTAATTTAAGTAAAGATCGCATGGTGCATGTCGGACGACATCTGATAGAATTAGTTGCACTGATTAATTCATGACGCGTAAAAGTGGCAGTTTCGGTTGTCTAAGTAGCTACTTGGTAAGGAATTTTGAGTTCTATGGAATATGATCTGGAAAGTAGACAGTAGTCATCATGGGGGCAGCTGTGGGCAAGGTCTTACCGCTTGTTGTTCTTGCTACCCTCTGATCGGCGCTACAGGTCCATTAAAACACGCACCTTCAGACTCAAGGGCCGTGAGATCACTAATTAACAATAAATTTGTGTGCAATATTAGTCTTTAGTGCTTACAAAAACCAGTGCAGTAATAGTAATGCTTTTTATTAATCTTATTCATCCATAGTATTTATATTTACTAGCTGCCTCCTATAGCTGACTCTTTGTACAAATGAATCTACATACAGATATCTGTATGACTTTGTATTCTGTAATTTTTTAATTCTTTATTTCTTTTTCTCTTTATTACACTTATAAGGAGCAGCACGCCATTATGTATTTAGAATACAATGACAATAAAGCTTCTATTCTATTCCTCATCAATTAAGATTGATGAAAGTTTTGAGGGAGGGTAACCCTGTTTTTGCAACACTTCAATATAGTGGGTTCACATCCCGCACTAGGATGTGTGTCTGGAATTTGCATAATGTTAATGTCAGATGAGTTTCCTCCACTTTTCTGCCATGGTCCCTTCTAGTGGTGTACCCCTGTACCCAGGGTTTACATATAGATAGAGCCAAACTCCGCCTCCTTGTGTCCGAATCGTACCTTGCTGGAGCACAGCTCCATCTCCTAAAACTTTAACCTTTTAAACTTAGTAAAACATTCAAAGTGAACGGTTTAATAAAACATTTTGCAATAAAAATCATGTTTTTTCATCAGCTTTAATGTCATGCTTCAATAGTCTCTGATTCTTCGAGTGGATGAGGTATTCCTACATCATGCCTTGATTTCTGTCCTGTGTTTTTGTATTTGAACTTGTTTTCCTTACCATACGGAATTTAGAATTAGAAGTTGGTGATCAGTAACGAACTAGCATTTTTATGGGGATATTACAAATGAATAAACAGGAGTATTACTCATTTTGGTATTATAAGACATTTTAATGCACTTTCAGATTTTTTGTTCAATAGGTGGGCTTATGTTTTTAAAAAAATCAAGTACTATTGAACCACATGAAATGTTCAATAGTCACATAAAATAAAGTATTTGATCACATTGATTCGTTTATTTTGTATTACTCTTAACAGCTGGTTGATAAACGAACATATGGTATCTTTAAGATACTTGTGCCTTAAGCTGCCTGCCGTAGGCTACAGAACCATCATTCACAAGCCGGTACTGGATAAATGATTGAAAGATTGATGGATGGACTTTCTGACTGATTATTAAACACTTCTGGCATTGTTATGATGGACTGTGTTTAGGAGGGTGTTTTGGTTAAAGTCTCAAAAAATCTACCAGTCATATATTTTAAATGAGGTTTTAGCCATTTGTTCCAAATTTTATATTGTGATGATTTTACATCTTTTATGTTTGTCCCTGAAACGTTTTGTTTGCTTAGTTTTAAAGTACCTCTTACTTTTCTTAATATTACAATGTAGATTTAAATTTTGACATGGCTCAGTCAAAACACCAGCTGTGTGTTGAGTGACATAACAGCCTTTCAGGTGCACTGTTGTCATTGTCCATATTTATTGTCCCTGAACAGTGCCTGCGATTGATCTGACAGACAGAGGAGCAGAAGAGCCAATGTCTGACGTGGACCAGACATTGGCACAAGAAGGGGGAAGGTTAAAAAAAAGCGAAAGCAAGCAGCTTCGTGTGAAGGAAGGCCGCAAAATGGATGGGAAGATAGATGTAAAGCAGCGCAAGAATAGACTGGTATGCCGTGAGTGTGGAAAGCGGTTTACTCGCCGGGAGACTTATAACCTTCATCGGCACGTTCACGCACACCAGGACGAGTTGGCTTCCTTGACCTGCAAAGAATGCGGCGCCACCTTCCGACACCGTAGCAGTCTAATCAAACACCGCAGTGAGCATAAGGAAAAGGGTGCGGTGGGAGGGCTGGAAAGGAGACCGCACAGCTGGGAAGGGAGGTGTTTGCAGTGTGAGTACTGCGCTGAAACATTCCTCACGCTGGGGAAGCTGAGGTGCCATCGATGCCAGCAGGCCCCCGAGAAACCATACCGCTGTCCGCTGTGCCGCCGAGATTTCCAGTACAGGGTGTCCATCAATGCCCACATGCAGACTCACTCTTTGGAAAATCAATTCCGTTGCCTTGAGTGCAACAAGGGCTTCTCATGTAGCTATATGCTCCACATCCACCAGCGCTCACATGCTGCCCTAAAGCCCTTCGAATGCCCTGAATGCGGTATGGTATTCCGGCACCACTCTGTCATGGAGGACCACCGGCGCAGACACAAAGTGGACAGCCCCCGAGTGTGTCGCATCTGCGGCAAGCGTTTCAAATGTGTTAGCCTGTTCCACCAGCACCAGTTCCTACACACTGGAAAGAAACCATTTCGCTGTCCCATGTGCGGAAAGGCCTTTGCCTTCACTCAGAACTGGAGGGCACACTGGAGGCAGCACTGGAAGCACACGCACGATTGTCCTCGCTGTCCACTCACCTTCCCTGATTTGGCTGCCCTGCAGACACATATGATGATCCACGACAGAGAGCAGAGGTCCAGTGTGGGACTCAGAACAAGTATCAACAGTACAAACAGCAGTGGTGCCTCGCAACATTCCCTCGCCTGTCCCCTCTGTCCTCTTAGTTTTTCAGAATCAGCCAGCCTGAAAACACATTTATTGACCCATGAGGCAAGGGGAGAACATGGTGGGCGGAGCAACAACAAGAACGAGCGCCAAGACCTTGCCCACAGCTGCCATCAGTGTCCCCTCACCTTTCCCAGTCTGTCAAGCCTACAGATGCACTTGGTGAGTCATGGGACAGCATCAAAACAGGGATTGGCTGTGTTGGAGAGGGTGAGCACAAACAACGGGGAGGATATGTCACTGCTGGGCTGGCCAGATCTGTTGAATCGAAAGATGCTGAAGTGCACTGAATGTGGCAAGACCTTCCGCCACAGGTCGGTGCTGGAACTCCACATGCGCATCCACTCCAAGGATAAACCTTTCCAGTGCAGGGTGTGTGGCAAGGGTTTTAAGTTCAGCAGCTACCTGCAGCAGCATCTGATCATCCACACTGGGCAGAAGCCCTTTAAATGCCCTGATTGCGGAAAGGACTTTGCCTTCCTCCAGAACATGAAAACTCACCAAAGGCTGCATCAGCAGAAGCCGTACCGCTGCACTCAGTGCCGCAAGGGCTACAGCGAAGAGGCTGAGCTGCAGCGGCACATGCTCTCCCACACTGGCGACAAACCTCACAAGTGCCAGCTCTGTGACAAGAGCTTTGGCTTAGCGTATTTGCTGCGGGACCACTTGAACACCCACACTGGGGAGAGGCCCCATCGCTGTACAGAATGCCACAAGTCTTTTCCCTGGTTAAGCAGCTTGCTGGTGCACCAAAAGATCCATGCTCGCAAACGTCAAGGCCTCAACCAGCCGCTTTCTATGTCCTTCACACCCCAGAGAGGAAGAGGGAGGGGCAGAGGGACTAGGGGCAGAAGAGGGAGCAGGTGGACTTCAGGCTGGCCCCGGTGGGCAGGAGGAGAGGGCACTGAAATGCCTGATCACCTTGCAACACATCCAGGTCAGCTACCTGTAGGACAGGGATGGCTAGAAAAAGCATCCCATCACACTTCGCCAACATTTTTTGAACCCCAGTGGCAGCAGCAGCCGCAGTGGCAGTCAGAAGTGGGAGGGAGGCCAGTCGTCACCCAACAACCGCCGTCAGGCTGGATCACTTCACCTCCATCGAGCCAAGGCAGTCAAGTTGCAGTTCAGTACAGTGAGACCCATTCCCATCAGCCAGATGGAGCTTCTGTATGGGGATCCCTGGCACCTCCAGTCCCATCACAGAAGCCAGTTCCCCTGGACCAACCTGGGGAGGAACTGAAGCAACAGAAAGAGTTGAAGCAGCAGCAGCAACGAGCTTTGAGTTGGACTAGTCAACCACCATCTACACCAGGCCAAACCACAGTCCAGTATGAGGAAGCCCATCCTCGATGCAGTGATGGAACTACTGTGTGGGAATTCAGCACTCCTCCAACAGTACCAGAGAATTCATCAGAAAAACCTGGGCAAAGCCAGCAACAACTCGTGGGTTGGTCAGTTTCTTCCACTCCCACAGCTGTGAGCCACTCTGCAGCTCAGCATGAGGACCCCCATAAGGTTAAAAACACATCTACATGGAACTTACAGGCGAAGTCTGCTCAACTCCAAACTCTTAGCTTGTCAGACAGTTCGGAGGTTAGCCAAAAGCAGCAACAGCCTTTCGATTGGATCGGTACACCAATGTCAGCATCAGGGAGCAAAACTGCAGCGTGTTATCAGGATTGTCAGCCTCACTGTGGGGATGGCATTGCAACCTGGGGGCTCCAAACATCACCAGTTGTACCCTGTTCCCAAAGTCTACTGGAAAAATCTGCAAACAAACAGCAGCAGCATCTAGTAGGGAAAGACTACCAAGTTACTCCTAAGCCAGCCACCCCCTTCCCCTCTGCCCCCCCTCAGATTGCCTTTCCCCTCCAGTCTTGTTATTCAGATGCATTCAGCTCGTGCATGCACCCTCAAAATAGCTACCTCACCCAGAAGACTGCGCTCTCTGAGAAGCATGCAGGTCCCCGGACTTTACCTACAGTGCAGCGATCTGAACTCCATGACCCTCATAGAATCCACCCTCCCAACTCTTTGCTATTTTCCCCAAACCGCCTTCTCCAGTGCATGATCTGTGGACGTACTTTACCGCGGGAATTAGACTTGCACATCCACTATATGCAACATGCACAGGGAGAGATTTGATAGCATATACAGAGAAGACCTAAACTCTACTGAATGATACATAAGCTGGGTTGCCACATAGGCTGCACTTGCCAATAATTTGTGCAAGGCATTTTTTAACCCAAAAAGTAATTTACAGGTATTAAAAAAAACTGCAAAGATATCAGTCATGTCCAATGTTCGTTTAACTTTTTATTGCTGAATAGTAGCTGCGTCTTAATCTGACACACAGATTATTAAATGACTACCTAGGACAGAAGCTGTCTGATAAACTAAACTGAATCTCGTACAGTATATGCTGAACTTTTGGCACACAAAGCTTTTTGATATGGTGATATATGAATGGTTTCAGTTTCAGGACATACAAGTAGAAATTGAGATCCATTTGTATAATTCAGTGTTGATTTATGATAAATGCTTAACATAAAAGCTTTGTTTTACATTTAAAAATATAACTGAAAGTCCTTTCTGTCAGTGTGTCAGTTGTGTTTTATAAAGCAATGTTTCTCAAACCAGTCCGTGGGAACCCCCAGATGGTCCATGTTTTTGCTGTCTCCCAATTCCCTGGAGGTTGGAAGGAAGCAAAAAAACAGACCATCTGGGGGTTCCCGTGGGCTGGTTTGGGATACACTGTTTGAAGTGTTTGACACCACAGGTATTAGAGTTTTCCTTAATACCATGTTTGGATGTCTTGATCTTTCTGTTGAACATTGTTTTTGGTCTAATAATCTATTTAAAATTCTTTACTTTTATGTCAGCTATTGTGTTTTTTTTTCTTTAAAAAATGCATGGAAAACATAATTTGTATTTATTTGTGGCAAAATGGTTGCAGGCAGAGTGCGAATGATATACTCCCCATAATTGGGGGGGTACTGCCTTCATAACACTTCTATGACCATTATGGTCCACTACTGCGTCATGACGAATAGCCGCCACCAGGATCAATGTTAAGAGTACAAGATGTGCTAGGGGTGTTTACTAACATGTATGCAACACACTGTCGTGGTCTGGACATGCGACAAAATGAAAATCAATACAGAAGATCTTATTATCCTTATCCCTATCCAAAATAATTTTTTTTATAACTCCCAGGAATTATCATGGAAGTAGTATATTAGTAAGAGTAATAAGCCTATACATTTACAAACAGCCTGGGGGTATTCCATGAAAGTAGCTAACAAAAGCCAGACTTACGCGAAAAAGTGAGACTCACATGAGCGGCATCTCCA
>JABFEB020000132.1:2963970-2985659 GCA_019775895.2 Stomatorhinus ivindoensis
TTATTAAGTTCTTCCCAAGCGAGCTTGATGGGCCGAATGGCCTCCTCTCGTTTGTATAGTTCTTATGTTCTTATGAATCTGCACTTATTTTATTTAATGCATTACTACTGAAAATCTTAAACCACCCCTGTTGGGAGAAATGAATTTCAACCCCTAAATTCATGTCCTCCATGGAATTCCATAGCAAAGAGGTTTAGAGAATAATGACTTTAACAGCGGCAGTAGAACTGTATTTCACACTGTTATGGTTATACTGCAATTAATCTATGGTTCACATGAGTGCTGAATCATGGGGAAATCGTTTCAGATCATGGATCAACTATGGTCTGTTACTGGTGAAAAGGTTTTATTATTCTTGTAACCTCAATGTTTTTCTTCTTATAAATACTTTGTACTTTTCTTTGAGCCCTGTATTTTGGCCCTGCTAAACTACTTGATTGCTTGGTTACATGATTAATTAATTACCAAAATAATAATTTCCTAGCCCTTATATAGTGCCAGCCAAATGTTTGGATACTCCAGGCTGCCGACAGTGGAGAGCACTAATGTCGCATCACATGACCTGGCCACTTCACCTAGATGGTTTTGGAGGAATTTGACCAGAGAAATCAGCCACTGAGTGGGAGCTCCTTCAGGATGGCTGGAAAAGCATCCCAAGAGGCCACCTCATGAAGCTGACGTAGAGGAGACAGGAGGGTCAGCCAATCCCTGGAGAGATTAGAGTTAAGGGCCTTGCTCAAGGGCCGAATGGTGGGATCACTCCGTCGACCCAGGGATTTGGACGAGGGCCTTCTCAGTCCCAACCCACACAGCTGCCCCCCACCTCAACAGATTGCATTTTTTTTGGTCAATGTGTAATTTCTTGTTATTTTATAGTTTTGATGCTTTTACAATAATTCTAAAATGTAGAGAGTAGTACTAATAATCATTTCTACAAATTCTCTGAATTCTGGAAGTTTTCACTATAACAGGACTCTTGAAGCCACACTTCTGCATTTGAGCCCAACACTACATCCAGTTGAGTTTTGATGATATTACTGGGTTAAATATATCTGATCTGTGGTATTAAAGTTTAACTAGTAAATACTAAATAAAAATGTGTTTATGTGGTAGCTGGTCAGCTGGTAAATCAGATATGCTAAATGTAAGCTAGCTAACACCATTTCATTGAACAATTTAACCTTTCGACCCGATTGCCGCACAGTGTGTTAAGCTTAAAAACAATAACTCACAAACCCTTTGATGCACAGTAATCCTGGACATACTATCAGAATCACAACATGCCGGCCTGGACTTGACACGATATGACTGTAACCAAGTGGTTGTGAGCAATTGCGCATAAAGATACCAAAATAAGTATCTGCATCAAAATGCACTGCTTATAAGTCATAATCTGTGTTGTATTAGATTGTATGAGAATCGATTAAAAATCAGAGAATCGATTTTGACACAGCGCTATTACATGTAGCCTTTATTAAATATGTTGTACTGGTGGTCAGAATAGCCAGGAAATCCTGATTTATTACCAGAATATGCACTAGTCTTTCAATCTTTTGTTTCGGGATTTTTTTCGGAATACGGTATGTAGCAGGGTTATATTGATTAGAATATCCATGAATGTTAGGGGGGCACTCCCAGGAACTCATGCCTGTGGCCTGTACAATGAAGGGGGTTTTAACAAATCAGATTTAACCCAGAGTTAATTTGCAAATGTGGGATTGACAGAATCTGGTTGTCTCAATCGGTGCTAATTAGTACTACGACGCAAGTTAAGAAGTTGATTTGTTACATCAGCGTTAACTTCATTGGAGTTTGTGCGCGATCACATAAATGGAGCACGTTCAGCAGCGCAAGTCTCCGTTTGACTCATGGCGCGATCTCCATATTTCACGGAGGAAGACTGCATGCTAATTATGCAGGGTTATGAGGAGTTTAAATCAACACTGTAAAGAAAGTCCAATTCCACTGCAGCCAACAAAAGCAGGCAGGCTTGTTGGCAACATATTGCAGACTGAGTTAATGCGTAAGTATATTTTCATGCTTAGAAAACGTGGTATAAAATATCTCACGACCGAGTATTAGACTATGAAGTGTTTTCTGAAAAGAATTGAAATACTGTTAATAAATACAGAGGCTCACAGATGTGACAATTCAGAAGTCGCCTATTATTTGCTATTAAGTAATGTAATGCTCCCTAAAGTTCCATTACTGTAATGTTACTCATAATGTAAACCTAATGTTAACATTAACTTAATAGATCCGATATCAAGTGCAATAGAAGTGGAAAGCGTATGTGGTGGCAACTCAAGATGAAATCTAAAAACATCATGTCATGTGGTAGGGCTATGTATTTATATTTTTACTCATTTGCTGTGTCTAGCCTAGAGGTACAATCATTATTCGACATTGTTGACAAAAATAGTCACCAACGAATTTGATTGTCGATAATTGTCGCCAGACGTGTTTTTAAATGGAGTGAGACGTTTTCCTTCCTTTCTACCTGTGCAGTACTACCGCTTTCCAATAGACTGCACCAATACACCACACTGGTGAGATTCGCTCTTGCACAATAGCATTCAGTGACAGGTAGAAGAATGGTGGCCACAAATCAGGCATCGTGTATTTAATGCTCTGAAGTCTGAGACACATGGATTAAAGTTTTCCGTTGCTATGACGGATTTCCATCAACTGAGTGCACTAAAGGTTACTAATGAGATTTATGTAGATCCGAAGGAAAAAATGGGGGGGCGTGCAGGAAAGGCTGCATTTCTTTTGTTTAATTATGATTTAATTATTCTTCCTAAAAATAAAAATAAACATCATGGTTTTGGCAGTTCGCTTAAACATTGACAGCTGCAGAGTAGCCTACAGGCTGCAAGCTATTTCCCGACGTGTTTAAGATGCCAAACTTCATAGTGAGGAGAAAACAATTCCCCAGTATTTAGTGCCACATCAGTCTCAAATGCTTTTAATGTCCCAAAACAGACTAGACCTGCAGAAGGGTGAATGGACTTCTTGTTGCTTGGCATATCCAATAATAATAATAATAATAATAGGGCCTAATAGGCTAGTAGTAGTATATTTTACATTTCCTAAAAAGATCGGAATAGAATGTATTTACGTTTGGAAGTCAGTGGTGTATCATGAAGTATTTCATTAGCTAATAGTAGCTAAAAAAGGTCGGAAAACAGTGAAGAAAACCCATTGCTTAAATAAAGAAGCCAAAACTCTGAAGCTCAGGATTCGGGAGTGTGACTCCAATGTCGTAAGTGCTGCGAGAGTTTATGCTCTGTTAAAAATAAATAAATAACAGCAATTTTGAAGTCTGTTTTCTTGCTGTTAACAGAGGAATGGTAATCGGAAGCTGCTCAAAATTTCCTGTATTTTGGGTCGGGATCTTGGGATTTTTCAGCCTGCTTTAAAATGTTTTTATTTGTAAACATAGGCTATATAAATAGCTGATATGACAAGTAATTACCGTACCTTTTAACATCTATACCGCAAATGAAGTACGAATTAGCATATACAGGTTAAAATGCATGATAATTTCTTGTCATATCAGTGCAAATGCACATACGTACGCATTTGCACTGTCACAGCAATGGATTACCGCACTTATCGCTTTTAAAGGTGAATGCGTACTTGTGTACCAGTTATATGCAGCCCTGATTATAACAAAGATTGTATCAAATTCGGATCAGTATCGGTGCCAATCCATACCTATTTGCCGGATTGGGTATCAGCCATGTGTGACTAATCCACGTCCTACTTATCTGTCTCTAAAAATATACATTTAACACGACATAGGACCTATTTGTACAATCAATCGCATGCCAGCTCATTCCCATTTTACGTGTTTTTTTGTGGCATTCAAGTCGAACAATAACCTCATGCTATATAACGATAACCATTTTTTAATTATGCCATTTATAATCCGATTAGTTGACTAATCGTTTTAAGTCGATGACTAGTTGACTATCAAAATAGTCGTTAGTTGCACCTCTAGTCTAGCCTCCACTTAATAGCATGTTCCTATGTAAAAGAAAAAGGTGTCTGTACCTATAACACTTAATAGAAGGTGAGCCATTGTTTAACAAACAAAGATTTACAACAGGACAAAACAGAAGCACATGTGTAATGAAAAAATGACTAGGGTCCTGTCACCGCAGTTAAGTTAGCCTCATATTCGATATTCAGTTTTCTGGCTTTAATAACTTTTAACGGAAGGTGGGGTGTTTTTAATGAGATTAAAAAGATGTCCAGTACACAGACATCGATGCACACCGATTATTTTGCGCTTCAAACCATTTTATGATTTGTGCCAATAGCTAGCTAATAGCTAATATAATAGGTCCTTTCAGCTGTAATGACATGGTGGTTTGGCATTTTGGGCTCTTGGCGACACCCCTTTTTTCCCAGATTGCTTTATGTACAAATTTTAATACATTTTTTAATGTTTGAATGTATCCGTATACTGTGCAATGGGACAATACATGACTGGGTTAATAACTTTAAAACTAGACAAGGCAGGCACATCTAGTGAAGTGTGCTTTGATTAGTGGACAATGTACACCCCTTCGGTTTTCAGAATAACTTTCTCTGTAACAGTTATTCATTAATACATTGTATGCAAATGATATGCCATTGCTCCATTTCATACATATTAACAGAGAGAGCCCCTCACGATTTGCGTGCTAATGTCGTATGGATCATCCAGGTACACCGGGATTGTCTCGGAGCAGGTTTGAGACTTCGCATAAATTTCCATAGCAGCATGCTTTGTGTAAATCCTACCCACCTTTCGTAGTATGTGTTAATCGTGAAGTAACACCACACGTCATCAAGTTACTCGCAAACTTACCCCGATAAGCCAGTAACCCTGCTTTGTAGTACAGGCCACTGGTGGCTTGAGGGTTGGTCCAGCTTGTTATGCTTGAATGTGTACGTCACATGATTCACTGAGAACTGATTGATCAGTATTGTACAATTTCTTGCAATTACGGGTGAGTGATATGGCCAAATTGTTATATATTTTTAGATTTGTGGTCCACAATATACATAGCTTTTTTGTCTGTTTACAATCAATTTAGAATGTATAATTAAGCATTTAACCCCTCACCCAGAATTTATGTTCTTATAAGAAACACTGCTTGCAGGTTTTTGTTTTTTTGTTGAACTGTTGCGGTGTCCGTACCCCTGTGATTAGTATGGCTCATCTGCTTTTCAAACTGGCGTAAATAGGGGTGTTTCCATTGCACCAGGTGCCAAACTTTTGGTGCTTTGAAAAAGTACAGAAAGTATGGTATCTGAATCTGTTGGTTTTCCACTGGCATAAAAACTGGTATAGGTGTTGTGCGCTAAACTGCCCCCCGCCACAGATTTCCTCCCTTAACGTAATCGCTCCTTTTAAAGGTAAAGTCACTTCTCTTCCCCTGCATGGCAGAAGACTGCTAACTTCATTTTTCTTGCCTTAAGCACACTAAGAAAAACGCACATTACTTATGTTATGTTACAATCAAACTTTAAGATTGATAATCTTCTGTAAAATATTGCAAATGTGACAGTAACCACATTTTCATTCAAACGCAACAGTAATTGTAAAAACAGAGAAGCTTTCCTATCGAATAATGCTCATTTGTGCAAATGCAGTCACCTTCAGTCACAAGAAGCAACTCATTTACTTGAATAACGTACCTTTAAATGTACCTGGCTGATATGACAATTTTATTGCACTCCAGAGATTAATAAAGTCTATCTATAATATTGACCCTTTGTTGAAACCATTCTGCTTCAATATTTTTCCTATTCTGTGTTCTTTTCATACTTATAATATGGCGATTAGCTTCATACATGGCACCATCACGGCTGGAAATATGGCATCACACCAAAAGTAATCAGAAGTCAGCAAATTTTCCCTGTTCACTGTAGCGATTACATCAGGGGAGGCAATCTGTGATGGGGGGGGCGGTTTGGAGCCAGTGCCGAATACATTCACAGCGAGAGGCAAGGTTTTTATGTACTGAATTCGAAAAATGGCTGTAGTATATTATAGGGTTGGATGATGTGCAATAATACCAACATCGCATGTTATGCACATTCAATTGTTACATTGCTAATCAGCTATATTTAAACAAGGCACTTTTTTACAATTCTGTACAGACATAATGAGGGGGTTGAATTTTCGCTAAAATATTTTTACTCTTACTCTATTGGAAAAAAAAACTTGGCATGCATTGCAATTTTAATTATTCCTTTTATATATTCTTCTATTTTTAAAAATCAGTTTAAAGTTTTACCTTTGCTGCTTTTGCATGAGTGCTGCATATGTTCTTAGACCATCACAATCATTTTCATCCTCACCATTTAAGTCACTTGAAGATGGGTTTGTGAGAAATTTATTAATTTTTTGTACCCCAATATTTATTACAACAAAATCACATTACTATATTTATAACAAAATCACAGTATGCATGCTATATTAGTATATTCAACAAAATACTTTTTAATTACTTGTCATGCCATCTGGATCTTTTTGTTGTATATATATTCATACGACCTTTTTTTTTTTTTTTTAAAATTTATTTTCCGTTTCAAGGCGCCGTTTGTATTGTGTTTCAGTGGCAGGTTATTTGCATAAATAATCGACAAGGAAAGTATTTCACATTCCACCCCAAAGTGCCAAAAGTACTCCAGCTGGTTTGGCAACTTTTGGTACTGGTGCTCAACCAGAAGTTAGTGGAAAAGCGCCCCAAAAGTACCAAAAGTTCCATACTTGGTGTAGTGAAAAAGCGCCCCATACATCCATGTAGTACCGAAAGCTGGTATCCGGGCAAATGTTTCACCTGTTATCTAAAGTCATGGTGATTTTGGTGCATGCATGTCTAGTGGAATTGAACAACTTCAACAGTATTTATTTAAATTTAAATATTGTTTGAGAAACCCGGCTTTAAATAATAATGAAAAAATTTCTTACCCATTGAATAATTGGGGCAGGGACAAGCTCCATTAGTTCAGAGGTATAGTTCTTGGAATCGCCTTGAATATACCCTGCCCAGTTTTTACCACCATTTGCAGGTGTAACATTCAAGTGAGCAAATTGAGTTGAATAGCCTGTAGTATAATATTTTAAGTTGTACGTTTTGCTTCTTGCGTGCATAGCCACACACCTGATTTGGCTGTCTGTTTTCCCAGATTTGTATAATGCTATTTTTCTGTGTTTCATTGATACATGTAAACAAAATGTTGTCCATTGGAAATGCCTGTACTGTGTACATGGTGTAAGCCTGTTCAAATGCCATTAGTGTTTTGTACTTCTGTGCTGCATGAAATAAAATGTATGTTTCCCATGTTTAAATGATGTAAATGTTGAGAGTGTTTTAAAGGATGTTGGTTCTGACAATAAAACAATTGTTGTCTGCTTTTTTTCTTTCTTTTTGAGAACAGGATCCCCCCTGACCTCCCATTTTCCCCTTTCTATTTTTAGGGGATTGGCTTTTCCGCTGTGTGGATTGTGGTGAAGCCTTTGAGCAGAGGGAGGCCTACCAGGAGCACCAACATGAACACATCCATGATGGTCCCATAGTCTGCTTAGATTCAGACTCACAGTGGCATGACCTCCTTGTTTCTGAGGATGGAGGTCGCCGAACACTCTGCTGTGCTCTTTGTGGTCGTAAATTCTCAAATTCTAGAGGTTTTTTCGCCCATCAACTCAAGCACCGGACTCAACCCCTCAAGCAGGAGCCTGTGACTGAAGTTGGCGTACCGGTCAATAAGCCTCGCATTTTTGAGTGCGAAGATTGTGGTAAAACCTTTTCCACTGTAGGCCTCTACCTCAACCATCAACGTTCACATAAGCAAGCATCAAAGTCTGTTTTTCATCAGCTGGCCCATCTGAAGAAAAAGTCCTTCCAGTGCCCCACCTGTGGCCGGTGTTACTCACGGGCCTCAGCTCTTGATGCTCACCGTCGTTGTCATGAGGTCAAACTGATCAAATCTCGCAGCTCAGGAACAGAGAAGCTTCCAGTTGCACTGGAAGGTGGAGAAGAAAATGGAGATGATGCTGGGGATGACAAAAAATCAAGACCTGTTTGTAAGTGTCCTGAATGTGGAAAGACATTCCGCTCTTTGTCTGGCTTGAACATCCACCAACGTTCCTGCTGCAATTCTAAAAGTCCCGAAGAAAAGCCTAAAGAGGAATTTAACTGTCCTGATTGTGATAAGTGTTTCTTGAGTAGTGCTTCTTTAGTGTGTCATCAACGTTGGCATGTTCGGCGGGCAAAAATAAGCAGCATTGGCCAGTCTCTTTCATGTGAGGAATGTGGAAAGGTCTTCTCTTCGCTTACCTTCTATGAGAAGCATCAGAGACTTGTGCACAGTGAAGAAACTCCAGCTAAGTCATTTCTACATCAAGTCTGCCAACTACAGAAGAAGTCCTTTGAATGTCAAGATTGTGGCCGTCGTTTCTCACGTGCCTCAGCACTTCAGTCCCATCAATTATGTCATACTGATGTTTTTGGAGATGTAATTGACAAGGTGTACCAGAAACCAGTTGCCACCCCAACACCCCTAACACCACCTCAAAAACTATACTTGTGTGATAAAGAAAAGCCAGAAAACTTTGCAATAGGAACGTTGGCATATTCCCAGGGAGCTCCTCAGTCATCAGAGATGGATGACCTAACTTGTAAGGACACTAAAAAGGATGAGGTGGAGGGTAACAACAGGATTTACAAGACTGAAATTATTGGAATAACTGAATCTGATGACTTGAGAGAAAAAAATAATCACCTTTTGGTTACAGTACCAGAACCAGCATTTGATTGTGAATCAAACAAGGAAGTCCATGATGATTTCAGTGCTCCTATAAGCAAAATAAAGAAATCAGAAAGTCCATTAAAATCAAAGACAGAGGTTGATGTTGAACTTGAATTTGAATCTGTAGAAAATGAAGAAATTGCAGATAATCCATGTAAAGTAAAGAATTTTGAGTGTCCTGAATGTGGTCGCAAATTTGCTAGTGCCAATGCTATACGCTGTCACAGAATGTGGCACAAGGGTCCTATGGGACGGGCTGCAGGTCATAAAAGCTGGACTCACAAAATCCCAAGCCAGACTTGCCTGAAAAAGCTTTTCAAATGCAATGAATGTGGAAAGGAAAGCCACTCGCTTGCCTCACATCGCCATCACCTGCAACAACATGGAGATCCGAAACCTTACAAGTCACTTTTGTTTCAACTTGCTGGGTTACAGAAGAACTCCTTTGAGTGTGAGGAATGTGGAATGCGTTTTTCTCGAGCTTCTGCATTGCAGTCCCACCAGCAACACCATGCAAAGCCTAAAAGAACCCATAAGTGTCCGCATTGTGACAAAGCCTACTCGAGTCATGGTGGACTGTATAATCATCGCAAAACATGTCATGGTGAATGGTCTAATGAGGGCGCTTCCACTGACCTCAAAAAAGATGTTTTCAATCCAAGGAAGACTCTTCTTGGCCCTAAGGTGTACCACTGTGAACAATGTGGAAAGGGCTTTTGGTCGCTGGGGGCATTTTCTCAGCATAAGCAGTGTCAATGTGTTGAGGTCAAGGAGAAAAATGACTTGCCTGAGCCTCTAACTTCTATTAGTAACCATCCACGTACAGATGATAAATGTGCAGTTTGCCCTGTTTGCGGAAAGAAGTTTCGTCACAAGGGTTACCTGAAGTCTCACATGAAAATGCACTGTACCACTCCACAGAAGAAACATAAATGTGAGATATGTGGTAAGTCTTACCACATGCTTGCCTGTTTCCTCAAGCACCAAATAGTGCATGACTCTCAAAAAACCCCACCCCCAATCAAGTCTTTCCAGTACCAAGTGGAGCAAGTGAAAAAGAATATGTATAGCTGCCCTGATTGTGGTAAACGGTTTTCCAGAGCCATGGCACTTCAGTTCCACATGAGAAGCCATGGCCATGAAACTGGATATCCCTTTTCTTGGATGAAATCTGTTGCCAAGCTGAAGATGTTTCAGTGTCCAAGTTGTTCTGAACGTTTCTCAGATGAAGTACTTCTAAAAGATCACTTGAACCAGAAACATTCTGAGAACCAGAATGAGTTCAATGAAAGTAGGGAACATAATCAGGAACACAAAGAAACAGTGAGCACTGTTGAATCAACCCAAAAAGGGAAAGATTTGCTAAGCGAGTCCAAGAATTCAGCGAAGGAGGTATCTCTAGTCAAGGTCAATTCTGGAAAATATAAATGCAGTGAATGTGGAAGAGGATTCTCAGTTGTTGGAGCTCTAAATTTTCATAAGAGAATTCATCTCAGGCAACACACTGCTTCAGGTAATTTAGGAACTCCTGCTGGTCTTGAGGAACCCCAAAGTGTAGAGGTCAGTGATAAAGATCTCTACATTTGTCCAGAATGTGGAAGGAGCTTCAATACCAATTCTGCCCTGGGAACACACAGACGATGGCATGTCGACAGGAACTTCGCTGTGACTTTGTCAACAGCTGATGTACCATGTTCAGACAAGAACAACAGTGTAGCTGATGGACCATTTCACTGCAGCCATTGTGGCAAAGGATTCTCATACTTCTGTGTTCTTAGACGCCACCAAATGAATTACTGTGGATATGAAGGCCAGACTCAGGCAGAAACTCCAACTGATTTTGATCAGGGGCCTCATAATAAACCATCAACAAGTAGTGAATTGACCTGCCCAAAATGTGACTTGACCTTTAATCGTTCTTCACTGTTAGCCTCTCACTATCAGACTCACCATGCCAAAAATTTCATGTGTAATCAGTGCAATGTGTGTTTCTTTTCAGCTGAGGCTCTGCAGAAACATGAGTCACAGTTCCATAATGGAACAGAGATCCCTGAGAAATCTGTTGCTCCAACCCTTAAGAAACCCAAGTTTCTAGTGTCAAGAAAACGTTATGAATGCCTTGAGTGTGGCAAGCGTTTCTTTAAGATAAGGGGCCTTCGGGCACATAGATGGCAGATGCATCACGGGAGCCGAAAGTCAGTGGGCTCCTTTAGAACATCACTGAAACCCTTTCCTTGCACTGGGTGTGAAAAGCGGTATAGTTCTCAGGGTGCTCTGTATAACCACAGGAAGATCTGTTTAGTGGCTAAAAGGAAACTGAAACAAAAGAAGGCTGTGATGATTGACCCAATATTGCCTCACTGCTTTTCTCAGCCATATGGAAAATGCCTGTTTAAGTGTCATAAGTGTGGCAAAGCCTTTCCCAGTGTAGATCGACTAGAGGCCCATAACAATGTTGCTAAGAGCCGGCCACATTGTTGTGCCCTCTGTTGCCGTGGTTACTGGACAGAAACTCAACTGCAGCAGCATTTGGCCTGGCATGATGAGGTGCGCCTCCGCTTGCCAGCTGAACTGCGGTATCGACTCAGCACCTGTGCTCAAGCCGCCAGAGTCCTCTCCCTTTCCAACCAGAAACAGAGTGCAAATCTGCTTCCATCAAAACCTCTGGCATCCCCTGTTGATTCTCATTTACTGGAAGACCACAAGTGCTTGCATTGTGGAGATGCTTTCCCAACAGCTGATGCCCTAAAACAACATCAGACTTCACACAATGATTTCTACCCTTGTTCTCTTTGTCCACGGACCTTTAGTCAAATCCAGGAACTTGTTGATCATCACCAGGAGTGTATGAGTGAGGAAAGAATGCGAACTACTGAAGAAAAAGAACCAGTGCTTAAGGATCTCCATAGAGCAAGCAACGAGTTATCCTGCATTGAGTGTGGGATCACTTTTAGTCAGGAGGTGGAGCTCCATCAGCATTATATTGAACATGCTCGAGGAGAATATTAAATGTGTGGGGGTAGGGGACTCTCAGAAAGTGGCGTTAAAACTGTATTGAACCTTCGAGCTGTACAAACTGAAGTGGGCCAGAACAATAGACAATAGAGCATTTTCTCTGATTACGATGACAATGACAACCCCCCCCCCCCCCCACGCATTTTATTGAATCCCTGAACATGGTTGATTCTTTCTTTTCTGTTTCTAGTATTTTGCAGTTGGTGTAGTTTTATTGTTGTACTTCAATAAAACATAGGTACCTTATTATGTTGGAAGGATTTTCTTTTTTCTCAGGCTCTATTGCTCATCTCTTGTGCATGAGCTTAGTTAAATGTTTACAAGTGCCCTCAAATGTAGCTGCAAATTGAAGAATGTGTTTTAACAGTGAAATATTTAATATGGAATTGGTGCTCTAACTTTTTGATGTTTGCTTTATTCATCTGTTGCTTTCTTTAAATTGATAATCAGTTAAGCATACATGACACAATAACCATGCCATATAATGTTATTTGGTTATGCATTTTAACAAAATCTTTGCGTGTTTGATTTTTTTTCCCTCTTTATCTTCCCCCTCAATAATAACTTAAATATGGGGCCATCTTGTGGAAGTACTTCTTGTGTTTCTTTGAGTCTCACACAGAGACTACTACCATGTATGTTTTGTGTAAATCAGAGAAACTTGAAATGTTTAGTAAATGTTATACCAAAGTTTATAGAATAGTTTACACCTTGTTCTTATGTTTTGTGTATAGATGTGTATATGTAGTGATTAAATGTATTTAAATGTAACATTTCTTTTAACATTTCTGGTCACAAGTCTTTGCCCAGCTCAAACCATCTGTAAGCTGAAATCCCAACCTGGTGGATTTAACATCAAACATGTATGTAAATGTACTAGTTTTCTCGTTGTACTATATATTCATAGTTAAATACTGCTCACTAACGTAGTGTGATCTACTATACGGCTAACTTTTAGCCCGAATCCTCAAAATCGTGTAGCACTTGTACAGAATGCTCTGAAAATGTTATATAGTCAGAGAGTTCTCTGAATGTTGATAAATGCATTTTCAACAACAAAATCATTTAATGGGTGCTGAAACGCATAAATAAAAAGATTAAAGGATCGATGATGTTGGCTCGAGTGATTGCAGTTTGTTTGATTGCCTGCAAATTTGAATTTGTTCTGATTTACCATTTTGTGGCAAGTCGCTTAACCAATATCACTTACCATTGTTTGATTGAAAACATAAATGTAAAATGTTTGACTTTGTGTATAATTTTATTAAAATGTGCCTGACTTGAAATTGACTTTCAAAACATGTCCTTGACTATGTATATTTATGGTTACATTTACAAAATGAACACTAAGCATAGCTGTGCAATGCCATAATCACAATAGATATAGTCTTGTACCACTTCATTTAAAAGTATACTCTACTAACGTGATTAGTCAGCAGATATATGCAGTGTATATGTTTACAAATTCTTTTGAAGACGCCCCGGTTTTGAAAATTTTTATTTCCACTCGTGTATGATTAGTATGTACATGTGGTATTTCTGAGCTGAGTTTAAAGGCAGGTAGATATATTTCGTGAAGGTTAAAAAAACTTTGTTAGACATTTTTCTTTGATTTATAGTGAACGTACTTCATTGGGTTGTTTGCAGATGTCTAAATAAATATTCTGAATATCCATTATTCCATATTGGCTTTCTTCCTTTTAATATTCAAGTAAAACTGACCTACCCTAGTTTTACTCCCTGGCTGTTTTTTGTTCTGACGGAGTTGGTAAGGACACGTTTGCTTATTTGCCGTGACCTGAAACGTTTTAATGTTTTTTTCCCCCACTCTGTTACTGTCTTCTAGTGGAGCTACCATGCCTGAGGTGTCCAGATTGTGAGGAATCATTCAGTAATTGGGAAGCCTTCAACATCCATTTACGGCAACATGGACAAAGTGAGGAAACGAAAAAGCAGATGTTAGTTTTGAACAAGGAAAAGAAAAACACTAAACTGGCAGAGAAAGGAAAGGACCTGAATCTGAAATACCCAGAGGAGGAGGTCTGTTTACCTGGCTCCTCAGAAGCTAAATCCTCAAAGGTTTTCAAACTACGTTCTTCAGCGTCTGTGCGCTCGAGGACTAAGAAGCCCTTCTACGGCAGCTCACCCAAAGTGTATGCATGTGGCACCTGTGGAAAGGTCTATTCTTACTTGGAGTCCTTCAGAAATCACCAAAGGATGCATCAAGATAATCCCGAAAAGCCCAGTAGTTTCAACTGCTCTGAATGTGGGAAAACCTTTCATCGTGCATCAAGTTTGGCTTCTCACATGAAGGTCCACCGGACCCTCGATGACCCAGATAATTTCAGTTGTGATCAGTGTAATAAGACGTTCAATTCTCAGCTCACCTGGATGTCACACCAAGAGATTCACAAACGCAAACCTTTTTGGTGTGTGGTATGTGCCAAGGGGTTTAAGAATTCTAAAGGACTTGACAGACATCAACTTGGCCATGACCTCAAACGGCACAAATGTAACATTTGTTCAAAGACCTTCCGCGTACCTGCAGAGCTTCGTTACCACTACAATACTCACACTGGCGCAAAGCCGTACAGTTGTGGCCTGTGCTGGAAGACCTTCTCGCAGCTTGGCAATCTAATTACCCATCGTAAAAAGCATGTTGGGGTCTATAAAGAAGGCAGTGAGACTCCCCTTGGGTTCCAAACCAAGCAGTTTGCTGGAAAAAGAAAGGTGACTGTCATGAAGAAGCTGATAGTTGTGGTTAAAGGAGAAGATGAGGCCACAGGTGCAGAAGTGAGACTGCCGGACCAAGAAGTGCTGGACGAGGAGTGTGACAGTGAAACTTCAGCCGACAGTGAGGAGGAATCAGGAGGTGATGGGAATGCTGACGAGCAAGTGGGGGACCTACAGTGTTATGAATGTGGCACCCTTTTCAGGGAAGAGTCAGAGTTGCACCAGCATTATATGAAACATGCCAGTGGAGAATTGTGAGCATTAATAAGAAGATGTCTCTCTGTCCTTCTTGTCAGTAACTGTTGCTTGGCAACAACAAGGGAACGGTAAACAATTGTTCTACTAACTGATGAAAGGTTCATTGTGTCGCTTCACCAATTTACTTGTAACTATAAAATTTATAGGAACAAAAACACTATAAAATGTAGCGTTTTAGTCACATTTTAAATAGGTTTTCTTTTGTCAGATTGTTCTGCTATTGGCAGGAAGCTCATTGTCATTATATAACCATTATCATGGATTAAAGTGACAGCAAGCTGAAGAGACTTTCTTCAACATTACAACTTTCTTGTTTAATGATGATGGTATTTAAAACCTTAGCCCAGTTTTAAAGAATAACCTTCCAGCACTCTATTCATTTTCAGCTTTGATGCAATAATCAAAATATTATACTGCACCTGTACAGTATGATGCAGTGTCAATTTTAAATCTACCGGCCATCTGTACTTATTTTTAAATGCTTTTAAAAAAAATCCAAATCAGTTACTAACCAAACGTAATATTGCTGGATTATTTTTCCTCCCACATACATAGGCTAGTTTGTGTGCTTTCACTTTAAATCATCTCTCTAAAAATGTTTAGTTTTTTTTTTAGACTGAATAATTTAGGGGGGATGCTTTTTTTATCTTCCAATTAAATTACACCATGGAGTCTTGCGTGTAGTTTTCATAGTTGCTCATTTTGAAAAGAAATAACCATTATACTGCTTTTTAGACAGTCTCTGATTTGACTGAATAATGTGAGAAAACATGGACTGACTAGGGCATCTTTCAGGCCCACTGTGTTCTTTATTCTGATGAGTTGAAGCCCCCCGCCCCGCCTTTCGGACTCCATGTCTAGCACTGTTTGGATACTGTGGCAGATTTGAAATATCTAAAACATACCAGGTGATTTGTCACTGTCACGCAGCATTATTTTATGTGATGGAAGGTAAGCTCATTGACTGGAGGAAAGTGTAAGAACTGGCCCAAAATGCTGATTCAGCATAATGTTCATCTGTCCATAAGTGTCACATTTAAATACTTTTTTTCCATGAAAATAAAGAATGTTTCTTGTTTATTGCCATATTTCTTTTAAAAATGCACTGAGTAATCCATTGAAATGGAAATGAAAGTTAGGTGCCCATTCATCACCTCATGGGGTACCAAATAGTAATATCTTATAAACCTAATTGTTTAATTTAAAATAAAAGGATAAAATCGAAATAAGTCCTCAGGAAACAGATTTTTACCTTTTTGTCATTTATGATGAATGTCGATATCCTCCAATCTTCCAATCATTTCTCCTGGTCACACTCATGGGGGGGTCTGGAGCCTGCCCCAGGCGTACAGGGCGCAAAGTGGGGGAATGCCGAGGGCGGGGTGATGTGAAGACAATCCTTAATGCAAATCATTGGAATTTTGTATTTAAATGACCATACATTTATGTGACAAGTTTACCTGAACTGTATGACACTCTCAGCTGCTTTATGGGATTCTGGCAATAAAATGACCTCGAACTGGTTTGTCTTTTTAAACTTTGCATGGATTCATGCTACAGGTTTATTTTTTTGGTGCAACCAAGATTTTAACAGTACTATGTAAGCCTGGGAAGTTTTGGGCAATGTATGGGGGTCTGGAATGAGGTACCCACTCTACGTATATTCAAAGTTATGTACCATTGCGAAAAGGAATCTGTGTCCCTGGAGTGTGTGGGGCTCAGGGGACCAGTGATGACATCACACTGTGAACCTGTGACCTTCCAGTCATAGACACAGTGTGCTGACCTACCCTGATGAGGCGGCATTGCACAGATGGAGTGATCCCCCTAGATCCCCCCCCCCCCCCAAAGTCAAATATTGTCCTGGGGTGGCACATGTGTGTCTGTATATATGCAGTTCGTCTTCTCTTTGCCATATTTTGATGTTCTTCAGCGAATGGGAATTCTGGTTTTCTGGGTAGTTCTTCCATGTTTAATAATAATGATGCTGCTTTATCGATCTGTGGGGAGATTCTCTTTGTTTATCCCGTCTTGCTCTCCATGATGCACGTAGGTGAGGGCAGCCACCTGCCGCAGTAGCCCATGGGACTGGGGGATCCATGTGACTCTTCTACCACGGCTGGGCTCGCCCCACCAAACTTCTGGCTACAGGCACACTTAGCCTACTGAGCCGCACACTACCCCCGGATGAAATTAGGCATGTTTCGATAGATAACATTCTACAAACAAGTAGATTTTAAAAGAATTACTGGGATCATCTCTGATTTCTGTGTCGCTACATGAATGGTGATGCCAATAAGGTTGTTGGATGCTGCGAGTGTCGCCCTCAATCTGCATTGACTGGGAGCACTGGTGCGGGGATCTCTGATCAGCCACTGGCGGATGCTGTCTGCCACACTGCTTTATTCTGTGAGTATTTAACAGTGTGTCTCCTCCCTCAGTTTTCTCTACCTGCTTGCCTTCCTTCAGTCCTCCACACTTATAACACAACCATGATTCTTCCACCACTGACTGCCTTCATGCTCATTAAGCGGGCAGATCCAGCCTTCATCCAGCTGCAGGACAGATAGGCCTGGGAACCACGATCAATACAGCAGGTAAGATCAGAATGTGCTGTGCAGCCATTTTATACCCAAATCCATACCTATACACAATGAAACATACAGGCAGTAATGGGCTATTTCTCTTTTTATTAATGCAACATCTCTAGAGTCCCGCTTACATCCAGTATGCCATTAGAGATGAAGGACATGAGTTGATCCATGGTTTATGAGTGGTGGTCTGTCGCCATGATTTTCAGGGATTTGTGCAACAGCACTACAATGCCTGGATCTGCCCATTCTTACTGAGTACGAGTGTCAGAATGCGTAAGAAGGCCTCACACACACTGCATGCTCTGTGATGGCTTTCTTGGAGGATGGAAGGATTTCTGCCAGGTGTTTTTTTTGTTTCCCTTGTTTCTCTACGTGTAGCTGAATTTTAAAATTGCTTTCCTTTTATCTCTCTCAGCTGCAATTTAATTGTAGTTGTTCCAGAACAGTGATGGTCCATGTGGCTACCTGGTTTATGAGCAGCATCTCCTGATTCCCCTCAGGGTGTCTGGAGGAGCGGTGTATTCTATGGCTACCCCATGGTTTACACCAAAGTTTGCTATTGTGTTCATTGGCTCAATGACATTATACCAAAGAAGTGACACTGTAGGATGAACAGATTTATATAAATGAACTGGCTCTGTATTTCATTCCCATCAGCCTGTTCTTCAGCTTTGCTGTACCCATTGCATGTGCAGAGCCTGTTCTGTCACCTAGTTGCTGTGATCTTTTACACCTTCTAAAGGGCTCTTGGCTATGAGATAAAAGTTTTATAGAGGAATGAATTCATTGTGTTCCCCAGATTCAGCAAAAGCCAAAGGGGCTGTTTCCGGTCGCAGAGCTCATTGAAAGGCAGGTGGTGCCCTCGTGTTCTCCAGCTCTTGTGTGGTCAGTGTCAGGCACACGGAACGCTAATACTTTTCCATTCAGTAGTGCAGATCATGGTTCTGGCTTCCTTCAGTGCTAAACTGAACCACGCAAGGAGAAAGTTCAATTTTAATTAAACTGCTGCACACATATTATATATCTGTGTCCCTGTGTTTCCTGGCAGTTTTCAGACTCACCAGCACCCTGTAAATGATAGTCACAGAAGATTAATGAATGTGTGTCCTATTCCCTCTTTTTCCATATTGACTGCAGGAATTAAAGTTGAAAAAGGTTATTTGAGATTGACTCCTAAATTAATGCACTTAATTACATGAATTTGCTTGTAATATTGGCCCACCTTGGGCAAAGCAAGTCTCAGTAAACTGGCATTTAGTGAGTTTTAATACCCTTTTGGAAACTATTTAAAATAAAGTAATTTTCTGGAGTTTGAGTTGCTATCAAAAGCTCATATACAGTACTCCCATTTTCTCTGCAATGTGACAGAGTTCGCACCCAGCCCCCCAAGATAATCCTGTGCCCCGCCCCCAGCATTTCTAATCTGTGGTTGCTTGGAATTGCTGCAGAAGATCTTAAAGACATGTCAGATCCTGCTGAAAGCGGCTAACTGAATGCCTCATATTGTTGGAGATGGCGAGGCATTGGCTTGTACTGAGCTCATATATTTATCTTCTAACCTTGTAGATGATTTTTACAAGCGGTTAAAATTTATGTAATTCTGCAGTGTGCTGAATTGACCTCTGCAGTGGTATAAAAAACCATAGTTATGTGCTACAGCAGTGATCCTGGCTCGGTCATTGACATGCTATCTAGGAAGAACATCAAGCCAGTTCTCGTTAAATTGGAATCAGAAAAAAACGCATTGATCTCAGAGAGAACTGCAGAGATAGACAGAGATGCAGTAGACCGGATGAACACTTAACAAAAATGAAAAGGCAATGTATCACAAAACCAAAAATATCACGTAAAACAACATTTATATAAAATATTAAATAATACATAAAAAATGAAAGTCACATAGTCTACAATATAAACTCTACAGGAAAAAAGAATAATACTCCATGTTTGACATAGTAATAGGATATAATCATTGCACAAATTATTAGCAGCAGACCGAATATTCTGCATTATGGTTGCATGTAACAGATGAGTTAGTTATTAGTTACTGCACCAATTTTCTGCCACAGACCAGATTTTGCACATCATAGCGGTATTTAACAATCACAATGAAATGCTTACTAACAGAGGGAGGGAAAACAGCTTATTGTGTGGATGAGTGACATTGGGCATGTTATCAAGATAGTAACGTGCCTACATAGGTGTGTGCACCAGGCACATACTGTCACGTTCCGCCCCTCCGAGCCTCCTGTGTGCCACACCCCCTCGTTACCCCGTGTTCAATTCTGATGGAAACCACCTGTTGTCGAATCGTGCTTGATTCTGTTCACCTGTTGTGTATCAGTCCATGCCCGTCTCTTGTATTTCGTCCGCGTCTGAGTCCGTCTCCCCAGATCGGTCATTGTGGTGTCCTGTGGCGTTTACCTGCTGTTCCTGTGTTTACCCTGCGTTGGACGATTAAACCCCGTGATTTCCCCGACTCCCTGCCTGCTTGCTCTTCTGTTTACCTGTCGCCGCCGACGCCCTGCACAGCAATCGTGACACATACACTGTTTGTATAGTATTTATCAGAGAGCTTTGATGGATTCCCTCTGTTGCTGTAGATGGTCGTCTCACCCGTTTTCACTACCACACCAGCAGATCAGTTTCCTCTGTATAGATGCGCTCTTTCTTACTGCCTGGCATAACCACTGTTTTAGTAGCAGTCCGCCAAGGTGCTAGCACACCTGGCTTTGGTACAGTATATAACATGTACATAACGTACAACCCCTTTGAACTGTGTGCTTGACACTGTAACCATTTTCTGCTATTAAACTAGCAATAGTGGACTTGGCCATGCCCTAAATGAACTTACAGCATGCGCTTCAGATTGTTATAATAGGAACCAAGGTGTTCTTAAATTCTATAGCCAAGGACACATTTTGGTGTTTTTTTATTTCGCTTAGATGAATTGGATCTGAAGGGACCATATGAAAAACAACCAATCAGTTCAGGGCAAAGGTCAAAAAGGTCACTTTTCTTGTTGTACTGGAAGTTTAAGGAAAAGTGCTGAGGATGCCAGTGATGCTCATTTCCAGGCATGTCATGCAGTAAAGCTGGTCGTCCACCTAGTGAATGAAGAACTGCATGCTTGTGGGTGTCTAAGCAGTGACTACCTGCTACATATGTCTAGTTATGATTGTTTTTTGTGTGCCTCTGTTTGACAAACTAATTTTGATCAACCACCTCTGCAGGTGCCAGGCAACAATGCTAACCACTGCGCAACCATGCCAACCAGCTTTACAATTCCTATTTCTTGGAAGTTTACAGATAAGTACTAAGGATGCCTCAATGTTTCAATTCAAAGACAGATAATGTATGTATATTATACTTATGTGGAAAGCCAGAAATGGTGGGAGTTTTATCTGGCACGGCCAAAGTGAGGAGGGAATGACTGACACAGCATTGTGTGTGACAGCTGGTCCATGGCTTTCACACTCTATGATCATCATCATCATCAATCATCAATAATCATCATCCTGGCCCTCTCAGGGCCCTCCCCATCCAGGCAAATTCACAGCATCTTCTTGGGAAGGGTCTTACGATATATCAGGGCTGTTAACTGTTTCTAATTTGCATTTTTCGCGGCCACTCAGTACACAGTACTGGTATCACTGGTATTTTGATGTGTAATTAATTAGTTTTATGCAGGAAGTTGGTGAGAGATTCTAGAAGCTGATTACCTCAAAGCTCTCTTCACATAAGTCCTGATATCTTCATTTATTACACATTTCAATGTCATCCATCCAGGATCATTGACTGCTTTCGAGAAAGTTTTTCTTGCATGAAGAAATATAGGTTTTTTTCAGCCAGTTTTCACACTGAAATGGTACGTGCATACTACGAGCAAATAAAAAAATCTGAAACCAAAGATAAACCGATGCCATGCACTGTGGAATGTGCAATATATATATATGCACCTTCATTTTATTATGGATACATTGTTTGATTTTTGGTTTTATGTATGGAAATAAACTTGGTCCACACAATGCTTCATTCTAGAAATGCATTATTTGTTTGCAAAATACATCTTCAGGAAAAAAACAGCAGGTTATTTAGTATGAAGTTTTATCTTGTTTATAAACAGTAATGGTTAATATTGTTTGTGTGTGTTTATGTATGTGTGTGTATGTATATATATATATATATATATATACACACATACAGTCAGGTCCATAAATATTGGGACATCGACACAATGCTAACATTTTTGGCTCTATACACCACCACAATGGA